>JBBDGP010000914.1:0-525514 GCA_037952835.1 Lithobates septentrionalis | reverse complement strand
CTGGGTGACCTATTAGCTGTGGTGGTTGCCTTGACAACACGTTTTGCGCATCTACGCTTTTTCAAGCTTTGCTTTGGTTTTCCATCTCCCTGAGGTCTACATCGTTTTGGGACACTCCCACGCAGCTGGGATTCACATCCATGGGGCTTCAGATGCTGTGAACATATAGCGTCATCCACACAACAGCTAAATCGGGTTTGAGAATAGCCTCACATAATAATAAATAGTAACTCGTATAAAAGTACCATCATCCAATTTGACATATGACAATGGGGGAGGTGGGAATGTGAGGGCAGTGGCTGAGGCTGACCACTACACATAGCCACCTGGGAAGCTAGAATGGACTATCTTGGTACTGATACAATAACACAATCATTGATAAAATTCAATTTTTATTCCATAACAACATACAAAAAATTCTTTTTAAAAAAATATATAAAAAATACACATATATACACCAACTGAAACTACTATCCGCGGGTTCCCCCCGTCTAGTTTCTGTTGAGGTGGAGTATAAAAATTCCTCTACCGGTTTCACGGTATAACCGCTTCTTCAGAAGGATAGAAGGTCTATGAAGGAAGATCATACATTAAGGATATAATAATAATAACAAAGCATACAATTTACAGTCAATATTAATATAGGGATGCTTGCTCACCCAAATGGACCAGGATGGCTAGCGACAGGATCCCAAACAGTTTCCCCCCACGGCAGACGGGGGGATTAATAAGTGACCATCTCTAATTAGGAGGTAACAATGATCACATCAATATTTATATTGAGTAGATTATTTCTAGATAATGGTGAGGTGGTGTGGTGGAAATAGGCTAAGTGGTGCACATATGTAAAGGGGGGGAGAGAAAGAAACCCACAAAGAGAAAGACAGAGGGGAAAAGGGGAAAAGAGAAAGGAGGGGCTGGGAAAGAAGTGAATAGGTGAGGGGAGGGGTATGGGGAGAGGAAGGGAGGAAAAGGGAGGAGAAAGGGAAGATGAGAAAAGGGGAAGGGAAGGGAAGGAAGAGAGTGGAGGGGGGGAAGGGGGGAGGGGAGGAGAGGGGGAAAAGAAGGGGAGGAGAGGGGGGAAAAGAAGGGAGGGGAGGTGGGAAAAGAGGGGGGGAGAAAGGAAAGGGAGAAAAAGGACCATCAGATGGAGAGAGATAGAAGTAACATAGAGGATACCCAACACCACAGCACACAAAATAATAAATATTGGATAGATGACTCAGCAAGCTAGGGACATGATTATAGGAGAAACAACTTGCTGGGGCTGATTATATTGAAGGGCGGGTTAAAATGAAGTAATTGCGTCTTTCAAGGTGGCTATCAGTATTGTAGAAGCCACTGGCAAAGTGCAGACGCAGGTGACTGGTCAGTTTGTCTGTCCCTGGATAAAGGGAGTAGGCTGCAGGGGAGACAAAAAGAGTGTCCAGGTGTCAAGGGGGTCAGGTGGCATGGGGGAGGGGGGAAAAACACAGAATGGACAGGAACAAACATAAAGGGCCAGACAGCACTGGTGGGGAGAGGGAAGAAAGGGAGGGGGGGGCAGGGAAACACTGCACAACCCCCACCCGCTCACACAGTTGTCACTTACCTGAGAATAAAAGGCCCAAATGACAGCCCCACATGGAGAGTCGCTAATGCTCGTCTAACCATCCCGAGGGACCGCTATAAGAGCTCCCCAACCCTGCAGACGTTAATGCCCGTCACAGGGTCAGTTTGCCCACACTGCACAGGTGCACAGGTCCGTGCTACTGCACAAGTGCGTCCTGGCAAAGCCCATAGGCCGAAATGCCCAGGCTAATCAGGACAAGCTAGGGTGGCTGGAAACGCCCACCTGCCAGGGAAAAAACAAGTCCGCCGTGGGGAAAAGAGAAGTGGAAAGCTGTGCCGCCGAATCGGCCACTGGGGGGAGCAAACATTGGCTTAACAGCCCTGAAGGCAAGGACACATACATATACACAAAGATACAAATCTTGGGAAGATTTAAACAATAATAATAATGAAGAAAAAAAGGAAAATTAATAAAATAAAATGATGAAACACTGGCCAGAGGAGCACCAAAATTCCTACAGTCAGGAAATAATTACAAAAAGGGCATGATCATTTTGATGAAAAATTATTTTACTTTCAATGATCAGTTATTTTTGCAAATCCAAGGGGTTGCCATGGGGACGTCATGTGCGCCGTCCTACGCAAATCTCTACTTAGGGGCTGGGAAAGATTTATTCACTCGGACGAAAGATTTATGGATTTCTTGGAGATATACTTTTATGGTATAGATTTATAGATGATCTGTTCCTGGTGTGGACCGGGACTAGGAGAGACTTCTGGAATTTATCCATAATTTGAATGGTAATGAGTTCAACCTTACGTTTAGCTTCAGTTTTGATAATGGCCAGATCCCTTTCCTCGATCTGTCCATTATCAAACAACCAGACAGCACATTGGGTACCGATTTATATCGCAAACCCACTGCCGGGAATACGCTATTATATGCAACCAGTGCCCACCCCAATCCATTGGTGCGCAGTATATAGCTCAATATTTGCGCCTCAGAAGGAACTGCACACTTGAAAGTGACTTTAGACTTCAGGTCAATGCCTTGCGTGAAAGGCTTTTGGCAAGAGGGTATTCACGTACCAACCTTCAAAAGGCTTTTAATAAGGCTCTCTCATGTCCGTTATTATTCAATCGTCCCAAACCATTACCCTATAAGGATACTGTTAGATTCATAACTACCTATTCACCCATCATAAAGCATTGAAAACGATTCTTACCAATTCATTGGCACCTACTCGCTGAGCACCATATCCTAGCTAAACATGTGCGACCTGCACCCGAACTGGTGTTCCGCAGGGCTCGCTCTTTACGCGATTGTTTGACTTAAAGTCACTATGTGCCCTTAAACCCTCTGAGAACAGGACTCAACGGCACCTTCAGGTGTGGCAATTGCCCCCGTTGTCCTTGGGTCTTAGAGGGCAAACAATTTACTTTACCTAACGGTAAAACCTTTTCTTTACACACATTTGCAGACTGCAGAACAAGAGGGGTGATCTACCTTATGGTATGCAGGTGTATGCTTTTACGTCGGTAAAACCATCCGAGAATTTAGGCAAAGGATAGGTGACCACCTTTATTACTCTGACAGTGGCAAGCTTACCACTATAGGCAGACATATTGGACTTTCCACCATTATGACATCTCTGTGGTCCAGTTCACGGTTCTTGAAGTGGTTCAACCAAGTCCCAGGGGTGGTGACTGGGACCGAACGATCCTACAGAGAGGAACACTATGGATCGAACGGCTCAATGCCACTCACCCCCCTGGCCTCAACGAGATGGTTTCCTATAAACCCTTTTTATGAATCATCACATCCCTCCTCCCCCCTACCACTTTTTCATCCTTCTTACCTACATATTTTCCCAGTGGTTCACTTAGCTCCCACCATGTGGTCTTACTTAGGCATTATTCCCTAATATGCCCGCCTAGTCCTTTATGTGCCGATCATGCCCTTGTAATTAATTTCCTGACTGTAGGAATTTTGGTGCTCCTCTGGCTATTTCCTGGCCAGTGTTTCATCATTTTATTTTTATTAATTTTCCTTTTTTCTTCATTATTATTATTGTTTAAATCTTCCCATGATTTGCATCTTTGTGTTTATGTATGTGTCTTTGCCTTCAGGGCTGTTATACCAATGTGTGCTCCACCCAGTGGCCGATTTCGGCGGCACAGCTTTCCTCTTCTCTTTTCGCCCACGGCGGACTTGTATTTTCCCTGGCAGGTGGGCGTTTCCAGCCAGCCTAGCTTGTCCTGATTAGCTTGGGCCTTTCGGCCTATGGGCTTTGCCAGGATGCACTTGCGCAGTAGCACGGACCTGTGCACCTGCGCAGTGTGGGCAAACTGACCCTGTGACGTCAGACGCCGCCCTGGGCGGTGTGCATCAACGTCTGCAGGGTTGGGGAGCTCTTATAGTGGTCCCTCGGGACGGCTAGACGAGCATTAGCGACTCTCCATGTGGGGCCGTCATTTGGGGCGTTTATTCTCAGGTGAGTGACAACTTTGTGAGTGGGTGTGTTCTTCCCCCTCCCCGTGCCACCTGACCCCTTGACACCCAGACACTTCTTTTTGTCTCCCCTGCGGCCTGCTCCCTTTATCCAGGGACAGACAAACTGACCAGTCACCTGCGTCTGCACTTTGTCAGTGGCTTCTAGAATACTGATAGCCACCTTGAAAGACACAATTACTTCATTTTAACCCGCCTTCAACATAATCAGCCCCAGCAAGTTGTTTCTCCTATAATCATGTCCCTAGCTTGATGAGTTATGTATCCAAAATGTATTATTTTGTGTGCTGTGGTGTTAGGTATCCCTCTATGTTACTTCTATCTCTCTCCAGCTTATTGGTCCATTTTCCCCCCTTTCCTTTCTCCCCCCCCCCCTCTTTCCACCTCCCCCTCCCCTTCTTTACCCCCTCTCCTCCCCCCTTCCCCTTCCCCCTCTATTCCTTCCCTTCCCTTCCCCTTTTCTCATCTTCCCTTTCTCTCCCTTTTCCCCCCTTCCTCTCCCCATACACCCCCCCACTAGTTCCCCCCTTTTTCCTCATTGTCCATCCCCCTTTCCTTCCATATCTCCCCTCCCCTCCTTCCTTTCTCCCTTTCTTCCCTCCCTCTTTCCCACCTCCCTCCCCTTATTTTGCCCCCTCTCCTCCCTCCCCCCCCCTCTCCCTTCCCCCCTCCCCTCTCTTCCTTTCCTTCCCTTCCCTTTTCTCATCTTCCTTTCTCCTTTCTTTCCCCTTCCTCTCTCCATACCTCCCCCCTTTTCCTCATTGTCCATCCCCCTTTCCTTCCATATCTCCCCTCCCCTCCTTCTCCGTTTCTCTTCATCCTTCTCCCTCTCTCTCTCTTTTCCCCCTTCTCCCTCACCCCTTTTCCCTCCCTCCTTACCCCTCCTACCCCCCCTTTTTTCCCCCTCCCCTTCCCCCCCTTTCCTCCCCCTTCCCCCATTTCCTATTCCTAATCTCTCCCCCTCCCCCTTTTTCCCTTTTTCCCCCTTCCTCCACTTTCATTTTTTCTTCATCTTTTCCCCTTCTGTCTTTCTCTTTGTGGGTTTCTTCCCCCCCCCTTTACACATGTGCACCACTGCCTATTTCCACCACACCACCATTATCTAGAAATAATCTAGTCAATATAAATATTGATGTTATCATTGTTACCTCCTTATTAGAGATGGTCACTTATTAATCCCCCCTGTCCACCGTGGGGGGAAACTGTTTGGGATCCTGTCGCTAGCCGTCTGGTCCATTTGGGTGAGCAAGCATCCCTATATTAATATTAACTGTAAAATTGTATGCTTTGTTATTATTATTATATCCTTAATGTATGATCTTCATTCATAGACCTTCTATCCTCCTGAAGAAGCGGTTATACCGCAAAACTGGAAGAGGAATTTTTATACTCCACCTCAACAGAAACTAGACGGGGGAACCCGTCAATAGTTAGTTACAGTTGGTGTAATTATGTGGTAATTTTTAAAATTTTTTTTTAAAATATTTTTTTGTATGTTGTTATGGAATAAAAATTTATTTGATCAATGATTGTGTTATTGTATCAGTACCAAGATAGTCCATTCTAGATTGCCAGGTGGCTATGTGTAGTGGTCAGCCTAAGCAACTGCCCTCACATTCCAACCTCCCCCATTCTCATATGTCAAATCGGATGATGGTACTTTTATATGATTTACTATTTAATATTATGTGAGGCTATACTCAAACCTGATTTATATTCATTGGGTGGATAATACACCCTCCCCCTTTTTTGCATCCATTGATGACTTGTTTTCACCGATGATTGCAATTTATCGAGTGCCTCTACTTTATACCTGTTGATTTATTTTCTATTAAACGTAATATTTACTTTTTGACCACCTTATCACAGTCAGGACCAGGCTCCCTGCTTAATTCTGACAATGGACGTTCTCGGCACTGACTGGGTAGGTTTTATGACGAACTTACAGACGGCCTGTCTGAACGATCATAAAATCGAAGATGATATTAAAATGTTTTTTGCAAAAATGTTTCGTTTGCTGAAGCGCAAGTCGCACCTACACTGGCATACCACATATTTTAAAATGTATGTGGCAGAAAAGATCTGTCCAATTGGCCTGAGAGGCCACATCTACCCCACTATTAAAGACCCAACAATTGAGTTTAAAAAATCGTGGGAAAACATATTGACCAATGGTAGTCTCGATCTGATGAGATTACTCATCACACAATATACTCAGGATATGATTACTCTTGATCGTGAGATCGACCGAATAAATCTCGAATACTCCCATTTGGTTGATAATACCACCTTTATCGCCAAATGGAAAGAACTCAAAGATCGATTAGAAATACTAAATAAAGATATCATTGTTAAAAAGCAAAATAAACTTAGTAAAGACAGACCTACCTTTGCCGAGGGTTATGCGTATCGATGGTCAGGAAGGAACTCCGATAGGAGGGGTTTTCCTGGGGTCAACCCCATGAGAAACCCCACAACCGAGGCCGAATCCGATTCATCCTTATCATCAACCTACTCTCTACAAAGTAATTTGCGCCCTACCACTACACCAGCAACTAATTCTGCACGGAAGAGATTACGTTATGGTGGTGGCACTCCTCCAGCTAACCCCAAGAAAGACAAAAAAGGCCCTAAAATCCCAAAACTGCACGTACACCTCCCAATCACATACCTACAGACACTACTAATTCAGTGGAAGGGGCCGTCGGCCAGTCCACACTACATGACACTATCCCTAAAGTCCTTAATTCAACACTCATGACTAATAAATACACTAAGGTCAATGAAGACCTAATTTTTTTAGACCTCAAGAAACAGCAGGGGAATCTAGACACCTACATGTTAAAACCCACACAACTTCCACCCAACACCCCCAGCACGACACCAACCTGAATATTATTAATCTCACCCCTTACCACCTGACTAAGGATGAATCCTCTGTACTGCAGCTAGGCCTACGTTTTTGCCCCCTAGATGCTTTGAAAGTCACTGAGATCATCAAAGATTTATAATTATTTGCTAAAAATCTCACATTCAAATTTATCTTCGACCAAGATCGTAACAAACTGAACCTTGAGCGTGAACTCACGGAGCGTACCAGGCACTTCAGTATGGAGGAGTTTCGGGCGCTCCGTGATCTCATGCTGCTGTATGATGAGGGAGCCGTTAATGATCCTGGATCCTCCCAAATGGCCCCTTCCTCATCCACACCCCAGAATGCACCTGCCCCTATTCACAGACCTACGACTAACACTTTTAAATTACGCTCACGCAGGTTTCCAGATGTTATGACCTGCCCAACTATATCGGCATTTTTGCAGGCTACCATTAGGGATCTCAAGCAGCAACAGTGGCATGCCTTTCTCCCTAACCTTACCAGTGGTCAAACTAAAGGACTTAAATCCTTGCAGAAACATTCTGATATTGTCATCAAGCAATCAGACAAAGGCGGCAACATCGTCTTAATGACACACAGCCAGTATCAAACCATGTGTTCAAGTATCCTTAAGAACCGCCACTGGATTAGACTAGGGATGAGCCGAACACCCCCCGGTTCGGTTCGCATCAGAACTTGCAAACGGACCAAAACTTTGCACGAATGTTAGAACCCCATTGAAGTCTATGGGACTCGAACGTTCGAAATCAAGTGCTAATTTTAAAGGCTAATTTGCATGGTATTGTCCTAAAAAGGGTTTGGGGACCCGGGTCCTGCCCCAGGGGACATGTATCAATGCAAAAAAAGTTTTAAAAATGGCCGTTTTTTCTGGAGCAGTGATTTTAATGATGCTTAACCACTTCAGCCCCGGAAGAATTTACCCCCTTCCTGACCAGAGCACTTTTTGCGATTCGGCACTGCATTGCTTTAACTGACAATTGCGCGGTCGCGTGACGTGACTCCCAAACAAAATTGACGTCCTTTTTTTCCCACAAATAGAGCTTTCTTTTGGTGGTATTTGATCACCCCTGCGCTTTTTATTTTTTGCACTATAAACAAAAAAATATTTTTAAATGGTGGCAATCATCGATTTTTATTGTGACTGCGACATTATGGCAGACACATCGGACATTTTTTAAATTATAAGATGAAGCAATCAGCGCCACAATTAAAAAATATTGTGATGTTTAAATAAGATAACCTAATAATAAACGTGCACAGCTGCTAAACATTCCAAGTGGTACACCATACTAATTTCAAAATGGATAGTAAATAATAAATGTAGCGCTATGTGTAAAATTATAAATATAAAGTGCAAATCTCTAAAATAAATAAATCCTACATATAAATGAATAGTCCATAAAATGAAAAAATGAAGAAATAAAACATGAAAAAAACTCTTCTTGTGATCAGTGTATCCACACAATTAATTCCACAACAGTGATTGTTCGTCCTCACAAGGAGTGCACACCACCACCAGTAAAAATGCGCGCTCACCTCCCAGATGGCTCTTTTCTTAATGGTAACTCAGCTCATTAATATCCAAAGAAGCGGATCATCTCCCAGCTTGGCTCAAGATTCCATGAGTTCAGGACATGTAAATAATAAGTATAGAGACCATAGTGTTCTCCGTATACAAATTTATTCAAAGCCCCCAAAGAGACAAGTTGCACTTTGGACTTATTAAGGGGGGCAAATCTAAAATATAGTTGGGGCTTCCCGTTGTCTCTAAGTGTGACAAAAGAGGGTAGAACCTATAAAATGAGACATAACGAAGACTTGCAGGACTTCTGTAGAAACTTAAATATTGTTGCCCCGAATATCCCTGAGGGGGTGTTTCTGTAGTAAAGGGCTCTGAAGGTAGCAATTGGCAGTGTGAGGGGGGGCTGGTCTGGGGGGGGGGGCGGGAGGAGGGAGAGGGGAGGTAGGTATGTGATGCCGAAGATTTTTGGAGATTCTCCCCCACGAAGGTGGGAGGGTTATGGTCACCGCTGTCCATCACCAGGGCCCCACCCCATGGCACAAGGGTGCGCAAGGCATGAGTATGGCAAGCTCGGCTCTGCGACCCAGTGGCCTGGTAGTGACGGAGGGTGAGGGGGAGGGTGGGATGTGGGGGGGAGGGTGATGGGGGGTGAGGGGGAGGGGGGGTGTGGGGGGGGGAAGGGCGGGGGAGGGTGGAGGAAGGTTGGGGTTCTCTCCTGAGCAGACTCGCTCTACACAGAGCACCTTTGGTAAACACCAGGTCTTAAGCAAGGTTCAAGGTCCAGGTTGAATGAATTTTAAATGCTTGACTTATAATGTTAAAGGGTTAAATTCGCCCAATAAGAGGCATAAAGTGCTGAGAGAGCTGCACCACTATGGGGCAGATGTGGTTTTTCTACAGGAAACCCATTTAATGTGGGAATCAGGTATAAAGCTTTACTCTAGGTATTTTCCAAAATGGATATACAGCGATATTCCTTTGAAAAGGGCAAAAGGGGTCGCAATTGGTTTCGCCAAAGGTTTGAATTATGTTCTAATAGATAGGAAGACAGATCCAGAAGGGCGCTTTCTCTTCTTGAAGATTAGAATCGGAGAGAGGACCCTCACCCTGGCTAATGTATATTGCCCAAATAGGGATCCGACCAATTTTCTTTCTAAGGTACTCAATAGTCTGCTGGAATTTAGAGAGGGGGAAATGATAGTAGCAGGAGATTTTAACTTCAGCTTAGACCCATCCTTGGATAGTGCGTCAAATGCGCGGGGGATGAGTAAGAGTACCTTTAGAAGAATAGGGAAAAAATTACATGACTGTCAGTTGATAGATGTGTGGAGGGTTCAACATGCTGGGGTCAGGGATTTTACTTTCTTCTCCCCCGCGCATGGGACTTATTGCAGATTGGACTGATGGTTGATCATAGGTTGCTGGAGGCAGTTGAAGAAACCAGGATTGAGATCAGAACACTGTCAGATCATGCCCCTGCTACGATGAAATTAAGACTTAAAGGAGTGCAAAAACCCCCGTTTACATGGCGTCTAAATGAGAGTTTAATTAGAGATGTTAAGATTGCTGAAAAAATTCAACAGGAAATAGATTTGTTTTTTCTAATAAATGATACGGGAGAGATTCCGGGGGCTACAGTATGGGAAGCCTTTAAGGCATATATAAGAGGGGTCCTGATCTCTGTGGGAGCAGGACTGAAAAAAGAAAGGAAAAAAAGAAAGGAAATGCTTATGGCAGAAATATTTAAATTAGAACAGATACATAAAGCCTAAACAGGATCTGGTAGGACCACATTGCAACTGCTGACCATCAGGTGAGATGAATTAAGAGACTTAACGGAAGAGGAGACGAACCAAATTATGAATAGACATCTTAGAGACAAATTTAGGTGGGGAAATAAAGTAGGTAAACACCTGGCAAAAATTCTGCAGAGAAAACGTGATAAAAATTTTATCGATAGGATTCAAAATAAAAAAGGGGACCTGAGGTTTTCCTCAAGAGAAATTGGCGAGGAATTCAGACAGTATTTTTCATCTCTGTACTCGGTCAATACAAAAGGATGTAGTAGGGGAAAAAAGGAAAGGGTTGAGGCCTTCTTAAAGGAGGTAGGGCTAAATAAACTGACTGAAGAGGACATAAAAGATTTGGATAACCCCATAACGGAGGAAGAAATCTGCTCGGCTCTAAGATCTTCTCCCACCGGGAGAAGCCCGGGCCCTGATGGTTTTACGGCTTGTTTTTTCAAAACATTTGGGGACTCTTTGGTCCCGAGGCTGTGCCGGCTATGGAATGAGCTTGGGACGCAGGGAGAGCTGAGCGAGGGCGCTCTGTTGGTGGCTGTGACCTTAATAGTGAAGGAGGGCAAGGACCGCACCCTGTGTTCCAGTTATAGGCCTATAGCGCTTATAAACGCAGACATTAAATTGTATGCGAAGGTGCTGGCAACACGATTCAAGGAGAAGATGGTGTACCTGATCCATCCAGACCAGGTGGGTTTTGTCCCAGGGAGAGAGAGCAGAGACAATGGGGTGCGGTCCTTGCTCATTACAGAAGCCATCAAGAGCAGCGGAACCCCAGGACTATTTCTGTCAATAGATGCCGAGAAAGCCTTTGACAGAGTAGACTGGGGTTTCATGATTAATATGCTGGAAGCATTGGGTGTAGGAGAAAAAATGATAAAGTGGATTAAAATTCTATATAATCATCCCCTAGCTTATGTGAAAGTCAACAATATTGCCTCAGCTCAGTTCGAAATGAAGAACGGTACTAGGCAAGGTTGCCCGCTTTCCCCTCTCCTCTTTGTTCTGACACTGGAGCCTCTGTTAGCTGCTATACGAAAAAACCCAGACATAAGGGGTTGTACTGTAGGGGGGGAGGAGCATAAAGTGGCTGCTTATGCCGATGACGTTCTTCTATACGTTACAAACCCTAGGATCTCGATTCCTAATATATTAGCCATAGTGAAGAGGTTTGGAGAGCTCTCAAATTATAAAATTAATTGGGAAAATCCGAAGCTCTAAGCATCAACATAGATAAGAAGGAAGAGGCGTGGATAAGAGAAACATTCCCCTTCCCAGTAAGAGAAAAAAAACCAGAAAAAACAAGAAGAGTTTTTTTCATGTTTTATTTCTTCATTTTTTCATTTTATGGACTATTCATTTATATGTAGGATTTATTTATTTTAGAGATTTGCACTTTATATTTATAATTTTACACATAGCGCTACATTTATTATTTACTATACATCGGACATTTTTGACACATTTTTGGGACCATTGTCATTTATACAGCAATCAGTGCTATACAAATGCACTGATTCCTGTGTAAATGACACTGGACACTAAATGACACTGAAGGGGTTAACCACTAGGTGGCAGTGTAGGGGTTAAGTGTGTCCTAGGGGCGTGTTTCTAACTGTGAGGGGCATGGCTGTGTGTGACACGTCACTGATCTCTGCTCCGATGACAGGGAGCAGAGATCAGTGACACTGTCACTAGGCAGAACGGGGAGATGCTTATTTACATTAGCATCTCCCCGTTCTTCCTCCCCGTGAGGCGATCGCGGGTATTCCTGCAGCGATCGAGTCCACAGGACCCACGACCCGACTCATGGAGCTTGCCACGGGTGCTTGCGCGTTCCGCCGGCGCTTGTGCGCCTGCTGGCCGCCTCTTAAAGGGGAACATACAGGTACATGATTCTGCCTGTACGAGCCCTTCTGCCGCGGTATATCTGCGTGAGGCGGTCAGCAAGCGGTTAAAGTGAAAAAAAAGTGAAATATTCCTTTAAATATCGTACCTGGGGGGTGTCTATAGTATGCCTGTAAAGTGGCGCGTGTTTCCCATGCTTAGAACAGTCCCTGCACAAAATGACATTTTTAAAGGAATAAAATTCATTTAAAACTGCTTGCGTCTTTAATACAATGTCGGGTCCCGGCAATATGGATGAAAATCAGTGAGACAAACGGCATGGGTACCCCCCACCCCCCAGTCCATTACCAGGCCCTTCGGGTCTTGTATGGATATTAACCAGTTGCTGACCGCCTCACGACGATATACGCCGGCAGAATGGCATGGGCAGGCAGAATCACGTACCTGTGATCTGCCTCCCGCGGGTGGGGGGTCCGATCGGAGGTGCCCGAGGCGGCCGGCTTCTGTCCGGGAGTGATCAGACGTGTGAGGGGGAGGCCATCCATTCGTGGCCCCCCCCTCGCAATCGCTCCCAGCCAATGAGAATCTTCCTCTGCCTCTGTATAGTAAACAGAGGCAGAGGAAGTGATGTCATCGCTCCTCGGCTCGGTATTTTCCATTCCGGCGCCGAGGAGAGAAGACATCCGAGTGAGTGTAAAACACACACACAGTAGAACACGCCAGGCATACATTACACCCCCTTTACCACCCGATCCCCCCCTGATAACCCCCCAATCACCCCCCCTGTCACACTGACACCAAGCAGTTTTTTTTTCTGATTACTGCATTGGTGTCAGTTTGTGACAGTTAGTGTGGTAGGGCAGTTAGTATTAGCCCCCTTTAGGTCTAGGGTACCCCCCTAACCCCCCTAATTAAGTTTTAACCCCTTGATCACCCCCCGTCACCAGTGTCACTAAGCGATCGTTCTTCTGATCGCTGTATTAGTGTCACTGGTGACGCTAGTTAGGGAGGTAAATATATAGGTTTGCCGTCAGTGTTTTATAGTGACAGGGACCCCCATATACTACCTAATAAATGTTTTAACCCCTTGATTGCCCCCTAGTTAACCCTAGGTAACCCTGCTACGGGTGACGCTGGTTAGTTCGTTTATTTTTAATAGTGTTAGGGCACCCGCCGTTTATTACCGAATAAAGGTTTAGCCCCCTGATCGCCCGGCGGTGATATAACTTAGCTTTTAGGGTCAGATAGGGTCTGCATCGCCCCAGGCAGCGTCAGGTTAGCGCCAGTACCGCTAACACCCACGCACGCACCATACACCTCCCTTAGTGGTATAGTATATGAACGGATCAATATCTGATCCTTATCAGATCTATACTACCGTCCCCAGCAATTTAGGGTTCCCAAAGACGCAGTGTTAGCGGGATCAGCCCAGATACCTGCTAGCACCTGCGTTTTGCCCCTCCGCCCGGCCCAGCCCAGCCCACCCAAGTGCAGTATCGATCGATCACTGTCACTTACAAAACACTAAACGCTTAACTGCAGCGTTCGCAGAGTCAGGCCTGATCCCTGCGATCGCTAACAGTTTTTTTGGTAGCGTTTTGGTGAACTGGCAAGCACCAGCCCCAGGCAGCGTCAGGTTAGTGCCAGTAGCGCTAACACCCACGCATGCACCGTACACCTCCCTTAGTGGTATAGTATCTGAACGGATCAATATCTGATTCGATCAGATCTATACTAGCGTCCCCAGCAGTTTAGGGTTCCTAAAAAAGCAGCGTTTTGGTGAAGTGGCAAGCACCAGCAGCCTAGTACACCCCGGTCGTAGACAAACCAGCACTGCAGTAACACTTGGTGACGTGGCGAGTCCCATAAGTGCAGTTCAAGCTGGTGAGGTGGCAAGCACAAGTAGTGTCCCGCTGCCACCAAGAAGAAGACAAACAGGCCCGTCGTGCCCATAGTGCCCTTCCTGCTGCATTCACCAATCCTAATTGGGAACCCACCACTTCTGCAGCGCCCGTACTTCCCCCATTCACATCCCCAACTAAATGCAGTCGGCTGCATGATAGGCATTTTCTTTATGTCCTCCCGGGTACCCCTACCCACCGAACCCCCCCAAAAAAGATGTTGTGTCTGCAGCAAGCGCGGATATAGGCGTGACATCCGCTATTATTGTCCCTCCTGTCCTGACAATCCTGGTCTTTGCATTGGTGAATGTTTTGAACGCTACCATACACTAGTTGAGTATTAGCGTACAGTATTGCGCAGACTAGGCACACTAACACAGGGTCTCCCAAGATGCCATCGCATTTTGAGAGGCCTGAACCTGGAACCGGTTACAGTTACAAAAGTTACAGGTGATACATGCCGAAGCATGGGGGCAGCAGGGGCGGAGGAGCGATTTGCTCCTACCTTTTGCGGGAGGATGCCCCCATGCTTCGGCATATATAAATGGTGCATGTATGCCCATCATTAGAAGTGGGTGGATGAAGGGAGGTATTCTAATGGTGGGCATACCCACAGATCAATCGCTTTTATTAGTTCAGCCCGCAGGCTGCATGAAAAAAAAAGATTACAATATATGCCCAATAAGGACCAGCAACGTACTGGTATGTTGTTGGACTTTGAGTGGTTATACCAGAATGATGCCTGCAGGTTTAGGTATCATCTTGGTATCATTCTTTTCAGCCAGTGGTCGGCTTTCATGTAAAAGCAATACTAGCGGCTAATTAGCCTCTAGACTGCTTTTACAAGCAGTGGGAGGGAATGCCCCCCCACCGTCTTTCATGTTTTTCTCTGGCTCTCCTGTCCCAACAGGGAACCTGAAAATGCAGCCGGTGATTCAGCCAGCTGACCATAGAGCTGATCAGAGACCAGAGTGGCTCCAAACATCTCTATGGCCTAAGAAACTGGAAGCTACGAGCATTTCATGACTTAGATTTCGCCGGATGTAAACAGCGCCATTGGGAAATTGGGAAGGCATTTTATCACACTGATCTTGGTGTGGTCAGATGCTTTGAGGGCAGAGGAGAGATCTAGGGTCTAATAGACAAAAATGTTTTCAAAAAAGAGTACCTGTCACTAAATATTGCTATCATAGGGGAAATTTACATTCCCTGAGATAACAATAAAAATAATAAAAAAAAAAAAATGAAAGGAACAGTTTAAAAATAAGATAAAAAAGTAAAACAATAATAATAATAAAAAAAAAAAGCTCCCCTACCCCCCCCCCCCCTGCTCTCGCGCAAAGGCAAACGCAAGCATCGGTCTGGCGTCAAATGTAAACAGCAATTGCACCATGCATGTGAGGTATCACCGCAAAGGTCAGATCGAGAGCAGTAATTTTAGAAGTAGACCTCCTCTGTAAATCTAAAGTGGTAACCTGTAAAGGCTTTTAAAGGCTTTTAAAAATGTATTTAGTTTGTCGCCACTGCACGTTTGTGCGCAATTTTAAAGCATGTCATGTTTGGTATCCATGTACTCGGCCTTAGATCATCCTTTTTATTTCATCAAACATTTGGGCAATATAGTGTGTTTTAGTGCATTAAAATTTAAAAAAGTGTGTTTTTTACCAAAAAAATGCGTTTGAAAAATCGCTGCGCAAATGCTGTGTGAAAAAAAAAATGAAACACCCACCATTTTAATCTGTAGGGCATTTGCTTTAAAAAATATATAATGTTAAGGGGTTCAAAGTAATTTTCTTGCAAAAAAAAATAATTTTTTCATGGTTAGAAGAGTGGGTGATGTGTGGCATAAGCTTCTAAATGTTGTGAATAAAATGCCAGGACAGTTCAAAACCCCCCCAAATGACCCTATTTTGGAAAGTAGACACCCCAAGCTATTTGCTGAGAGGCATGTCGAGTTCATGGAATATTTTATATTGTGACACAAGTTGCAGGAAAAAGACAATTTTTATTTTTTTTTGCACAAAGTTGGCACTAAATGATATATTGCTCAAACATGCTATGGGAATATGTGAAATTACACCCCAAAATACATTCTGTTGCTTCTCCGGAGTATGGGGATACCACATGTTCTATGGCCTCCGAAACTGTGATAGGCAGTGAAGAGTGAAATCAAAAATTTACACCCTTAGAAAGCCTGAAGGCGGTGATTGGTTTTCGGAGCCCCGTACGCGGCTAGGCTCCCAAAAAGTCCCACACATGTGGTATCCCCATACTCAGGAGAAGCAGCTAAATGTATTTTGGGGTGCAATTCCACATATGCCCATGGCCTGTGTGAGCAATATATCATTTAATGACAACTGTGTGCAAAAAATAAAAATTGTTACTTTCCCGCAACTTGTGTCAAAATATAAAATATTCTATGGACTCAACATGCCCCTCAGCAAATAGCTTGGGGTGTCTACTTTCCAAAATGCGGTCATTTGGGGGGGGTTGTGCCATCTGGGCATTTTATGGCCTTCAAAACTGTGATAGGTAGTGAGGAGTGAAATCAAAAATTTACGCCCTTAGAAATCCTGAAGGCGGTGATTGGTTTTCGGGGCCCCGTACGCGGCTAGGCTCCCAAAAAGTCCCACACATGTGGTATCCCCGTAGTCAGGAGAAGCAGCTGAATGTATTTTGGGGTGCAATTTCACATATGCACATGGCCTGTGTGAGCAATATATCATTTAGTGACAACTGTTTGTAAATTATTTTTTTTTTGTCATTATTCAATCACTTGGGACGAAAAAAATTATTATTCAATGGGCTCAACATGCCTCTCAGCAATTTCCTTGGGGTGTCTACTTTCCAAAATGGGGTCATTGGGGGGGTTTGTACTGCCCTGCCATTTTAGCACCTCAAGAAATGACATAGGCAGTCATAAATTAAAGGCTGTGTAAATTCCTGAAAATTTACCCTAGTTTGTAGGCGCTATAACTTTTGCGCTAACCAATAAATATATACTCATTTTTTTTTACCAAAGACATGTGGCTGAATACATTTTGGCCTAAATGTATGACTAAAATTGAGTTTATTGGATTTTTTTATTACAAAAAGTAGAAAATATCATTTTTTTATCAAAATTTTAGGTCTTTTTCCGTTTATAGCGCAAAAAATAAAAACGGCAGAGGTGATCAAATACCATCAAAAGAAAGCTCTATTTGTGGTAAGAAAAGGACGCAAATTTCGTTTTGGTACAACATTGCATAACCGCGCAATTAGCAATTCAAGCGACGCAGTGCCAAATTGTAAAAAGTGCTCTGCTCAGGAAGGTGGTAAATCCTTTCGGGGCTGAAGTGGTTAAGGGGAACCCAGCACCCAAATTAATAAAAGGAAAGGCATGGGGCCCCCAGGCCCTATATACTCTGAACAGCAGTATACAGGTGGTGCAAACAAGACAGGGACTGTAGGATTGTTGTTAAGAAGAATCTGTTTGTAATTTTGAACTAGTACATTTTTAAAGTGTAGCTCCAGCCAAAAAATCTATTTTAAGCTTTTTGGAAAACATAGAGAAGGGTTATCACCCCTGTGACATTTGGTTTGCTGTCTGTGCAGTCAGAAGATTTCACCTCACTTTCTGTCCCAATGACAAAGGTTTTCTGACAATTTGGGGTTTTTAGTGAAACAAGGATTGGTGATAAAGCATCAGTGGAGAGGAGAAATACTTTTCCCATATTAACTCTTACAGGAGAGAATTTCCCTTCCTAGGGGTAGATTTCATCTCATTTCCTGTTGTCTCCTTCCGTTTGCAAGTAGGAGTCATTTGTAAGTTGGATGTTTGAAAGTAGGGGCCTGCCCTATATACTCTGCAAAAATTGGCGCCTTAGGTGTTGATGTTGCCACAACACTGTCAGCCCTCACAGGGCCCTGCTGTGAAATATTAGATCAAGAATTTTAATTACATGCCCCTGTTGAACAGGGTCAGAAAAATTGGGCCTTTGCTTATGGTGGTGGTGGTGCTGGTGCCACAACACTGTAAGTCCTCACAGTTTCTCTTGGTGGGCACTGGAACGGGCCCTGCTGTGAAATATTAGATCAAGAATTGTAATTACATGCACCTGTTGAACAGGGGCAGAAAAATTGGGCCTTTGGTGGTGGTGTTGGTGGTGCTGGTGCCATAACACTGCAAGTCCTCACAGTTACTCTTGGTGGGCGCAGAAACGGGCCCTGCTGTGAAATATTAGATCAAGAATTTTAATTATATGTCCCTGTTGAACAGGGGCAGAAAAATTGGGCCTTAGGCACTGGTGCCACAACACTGCAACCCCTCACAGATACTCTAGTTGGAGCGCAGGAATGAGCCCTCCTGCAAAATATTGCATCAAAAATGGTAATTACACGCCCCTGTTAAACAGGGACTGAAAAATTGGGCGGAGAGGAGGTTGGTGCCATTGTCGCAAACCACCATTCCTGGCTTAAGCTGGCGTGGCATCAACCACCTCTGAACCTGCCCCTGCAGAGCTGACAGAATCTCTGCCCCAGTGTGGCTCCTGTCCCCCAAGCACACCAGCTCAAGCACCGCATGGCATCTTTTGGCCTGCGTACATGCGTAGCCCCTTGAACGCTTACAGAGCACCGCTGGTTCCGAGGACAAAGCAGAGGAAGAGGCCATGGAGGAAGAAGAAGAGGAGGGGGTGGAGGAGAGAGGTGTGTCACAATCATTAGTAGTGGCATTTTGGAGGCGTGGTGGCGGAACAACCTCTAACACTACTGCACCTAGCTGCCAGCAGAGTCACCCAATGCGCCGTGAAACTTAGGTAACATCCCTGTCCATGCCTGCTGGACCATGAGTCAGCGGTAATATGCACCTTACCGCTGACCGCCCTGTCCAGCGAGGCATGGACATTGCCTTCCACATGCCGGTAGAGAGCCAGAATCGCCTTCCGTGAGTAAAAGTGGCGTTTGGGTACCTGCCACTGAGGAACCGCACATTCCACAAACTCAAGGAAGGGGGCAAAGTCTACCAACTGAAAAGGCAGCAGTTGAAGTGCTAGCAATTTTGCCAAGCTCGCATTCAACCGCTGGGCATGTGGATGGCTGGGAGCGAACTTCTTTCGGCAGTGCAGCAGCTGAGGCAGGGAAATTCGCCTGGTACAATCTGACATTGGTGTACCGAAAGCAGATTGCCCACAAGTACTTGGCTGTGACACACCTAATTCTACACCTTCATTCCTCTCAGTGCAGGTCTCAGAGAGGACTGAAGGTATAGTGGGGTTGGAGATCTCAGCTGATGAGGAGCAAGGAGAGGTCCTCTTTGTTCTTTCTTGTGGGTCTTTTAGATACGCTTGCCAACGAACTGCATGGCAGGTCAACATATGTCTGGTCAAGCATGTGGTACCCAAGCGGGAGATGTTTTGACCACGCGAGATACGCTTGAGACATATGTTGCAAATAGCAGCGGTGCGATCTGATGCACTCGTCTCAAAAAAAGGCCCACACCAAAGAACTTTTTGAATAACGCGCAGAGACTGCAGCGCCCTGCACATGCGGAGCTTTGGGGTGTGATGCAGTCAGTGTGCTGCCCTTAGGCTGGCCCCTGAAGGGCATCCTGCCTCGTCGGTGATGTGCCTCCTCCTCCTCCTCTCTCCTATCAGGCACCCACGTTGAGTCAATGACCTCATCATTTCCTCCCTCCTCATCACTGGAGCAAACCTGGCAGTATGCTGCAGCAGGGGGAGCATGACTGCCAGATTGCTGTCCCTCTTGGGCACCCCCTCTGTCCGTGCTCACGTTACTGCCTTTATCTAGCTCAGTATCATCATCAGAGCCTTCCAAACGCTGGGCATCCTCCGGGAGCATATACCCAACACTGTGGTCAAACAGTTCGAGGGACTCCTCAGGAGGACATGGTGGGGCTAGGGAAGGAGTCACTGATGACATTGAGCCGAGGGAAGAGGCCGCTGCTTTTCCAGACAAAGTACCCTGAGCATGGGTTTGAGAGGATGAGGACGGCTTGGTCATCCACTCGACCAAGTCTTCCGCATGTTGCGGCTCAGCGCGGCCAGCTGCCGAAAAAAAGGCCAAGCATGTCCCACGGCCACGTGCTGATGAGGATGCACCGTCTCCACGACCAGCACTGTTGCCTCTAGACACAGAGCCTGCTTGCCCTCTTTTATTGGCTTGTGACTGTCTGCCTCTCCTTGTTGGCCTTCTAGACATACTAATGGCCTGTAGCTGCACTAAGCTGGGATAAATATATATATATATATATATATATATATATATATATATATATATATATATATATATATATATATATGTACTGATACTGCAGCTAGCAAAATCAACTGCCTGCCTGTAGTATGAGAACACCACCAACCCTCTACAGGTGGCTTTAGCTGAACACTGTGCAGAGCTCGCCAAAAACTAACTTGTAGCTTATTTAGCTGCCTGCGGTAGTGATAGGATCAGGAAAACACCACCAACCTTCTACAGGTAGCTTTAGCTGAACACTGTGCAGAGCTCACACTACACTAACTTGTAGCTTATTTAGCTGCCTGCGGTAGTAATAGGTTAAGGAAAACACCACCAACCTTCTACAGGTAGCTTTAGCTGAACACTGTGCAGAGCTCGCACTACACTAACTTGTAGCTTATTTAGCTACCTGCGGTAGTGATAGGATCACTGTGAACACTGAACGCTGAACACTGTGCAGAGCTCGCAAAAAAATAGCTTGTAGGTTTAGCTGAACACTGTGAGGAGGACGCATTACACTAACTTGTAGCTTTAGCTGAACACTGTGCAGAGGTCGCACCACACTAACTTGTAGTTTTCGCTGAACACTGTGAGGAGAACACACTACACTAACTTGTAGCTTTAGCTGAACACTGTGCAGAGGTCTCACTACACTAACTTGTAGTTTTAGCTGAACACTGTGAGGAGGACGCACTAACTTGTAGCTTTAGCTGAACACTGTGCAGAGGTCGCACTACACTAACTTGTAGTTTTAGCTGAACACTGTGAGGAGGATGCACTACACTAACTTGTAGCTTTAGCTGAACACTGTGCAGAGGTCACACTACACTAACTTGTAGTTTTCGCTGAACACTGTGAGGAGGACACACTACACCAGCTTGTAGCTTTAGCTGAACACTGTGAGGAGGACGCACTACCCTAACTTGTAGCTTTAGCTGAACACTGTGTAGAGGTCACACTAAACTAACTTGTAGCTTTAGCTGAACACTGTGAGGAGGACGCACTACCCTAACTTGTAGCTTTATCTGAACACTGTGCACTACACTAACTTGTAGTTTTATCTGAACACTGTGCAGAGGTCACACTAAACTAACTTGTAGTTTTAGCTGAACACTGTGAGGAGGACGCACTACCCTAACTTGTAGCTTTAGCTGAACACTGTGCAGAGGTCACACTAAACTAACTTGTAGCTTTAGCTGAACACTGTGAGGAGGACGCACTACACTAACTTGTAGCTTTAGCTGAACACTGTGCAGAAGTCTCACTACACTAACTTGTAGCTTTAGCTGAACACTGTGCAGAGGTCTCACTACACTAACTTGTAGTTTTAGCTGAACACTGTGAGGAGGACGCACTACAATAACTTGTAGTTTTAGCTGAACACTGTGAGGAGGACGCACTACCCTAACTTGTAGCTTTAGCTGAACACTGTGCAGAGGTCACACTAAACTAACTTGTAGCTTTAGCTGAACACTGTGAGGAGGACGCACTACCCTAACTTGTAGCTTTAGCTGAACACTGTGCACTACACTAACTTGTAGTTTTAGCTGAACACTGTGCAGAGGTCTTACTACACTAACTTGTAGTTTTATCTGAACACTGTGAGGAGGACGCACTACACTAACTTGTAGCTTTAGCTGAACACTGTGCAGAGGTTGCACTACAATAACTTGTAGTTTTAGCTGAACACTGTGAGGAGGACGCACTACCCTAACTTGTAGCTTTAGCTGAACACTGTGCAGAGGTCACACTAAATTAACTTGTAGCTTTAGCTGAACACTGTGAGGAGGACACACTACCCTAACTTGTAGCTTTAGCTGAACACTGTGCACTACACTAACTTGCAGTTTTAGCTGAACACTGTGCAGAGGTTACTAACTTGTAGCTTTAACTGAACACTGTGAGGAGGACGCACTACACTAACTGTAAATAGTCTAGCTGCCTGACTGTGGTACTAATAGGATCAAAAGAACACCAGCAATTTTCTTCAGGTAGCTGTGAATACTGTAACAAGACAAGCCTGCCTGTCAGTAGGAAGATAACAGGAATGGATCTAGCTAAACTGAATACAGTGTGTATATATATATATATATATATATATATATATATATATATATATATATATATATATATATATATATATACATATATATATACAACACCTGGGATGCATATATATATACACAATACACTGTAAGTGCAGCTAACTCACTGACCGTCCTGCCTAATCTAGCTAACTCAAATGAAATGACACTGTCTCTCTGACTCTGTCTCTCAACGCCGGAACACACTACACAGGGCCGCCGTGCAGGTGACCTTATATAGTGTGGATGGAAATATTTGCCAGCACACCATGGAACAGCGTAGATAGCATCCAAACGTGTAGTTTATTGCATGATCACAACACGCACATGCCTGACGAAGGGGTCCTGCGTGATTTCGAAACGTTGCACTCTTTGTGTGTTGTGATCATGCAATAAACTACACGTTTGGACGCTATCTACGCTGTTCCATGGTGTGCTGGCAAATATTTCCATTTTGACTTGAACCAGTATCCAGCTGGTTGTTGCTGCAGCACCCATATCTCATGAGCTTATCCAGGAAAGTGTGCGATGGGAATATGAAGTACTACTTATATAGTGTGGGGCGTGAGTCATAATTGGCCAAAGCCACCCTGGCTTTGGCCAATTACAGCTCTCTCTACCGACGGCGCTGTGATTGGCAAAGCATGCGGGTCATAGTGCATGCTTGGCCAATCATCAGCCAGCAATGCACTGCAATGCTGCAGTGAATTATGGGCCGTGACGCGCCACACGAATTTGGCGCGAATGGCCCATATCGTTCGCAATTCGACGAACGATCGAACAGCCGATGTTCGAGTCGAACATGGGTTCGACTCGAACACGAAGCTCATCCCTAGTGCTGTTGATAGTATCAGAAGAAGCACACAAGCACCTGGCTTCAGGTAGCTATACTGTAGGTGCAACTGTGCAGGGTTACACAGTATACTAACTGGAAATACTTCAAGAGCCTGCCTGTGCTGTTAATAGTATCAGAAGAAGCACACAAGCACCTGGCTTCAGGTAGCTATACTGTAGGTGCAACTGTACAGGGTTACACAGTACATTAACTGGAAATACTTCACGAGCCTGCCTGTGCTGTTAATAGTATCAGAAGAAGCACACAAGCACCTGGCTTCAGGTAGCTATACTGTAGGTGCAACTGTGCAGGGTACACAGTACACTAACTGGAAATACTTCAAAAGCATGCCTGTGCTATTAATAGTATCAGAAGAAGCACACAAGCACCTGGCTTCAGGTAGCTATACTGTAGGTGCAACTGTGCAGGGTACACAGTACACTAACTGGAAATACTTCAAGAGCCTGCCTGTGCTATTAATAGCATCAGAAGAAGCACATAAGCACCTGGCTTCAGGTAGCTATACCGTAGGTGCAACTGTGCAGGCTTACACAGTACACTAACTGGAAATACTTCAAGAGCCTGCCTGTGCTGTTAATAGTATCAGAAGAAGCACACAAGCACCTGGCTTCAGGTAGCTATACTGTAGGTACAACTGTGCAGGGTTACACAGTACACTAACTGGAAATACTTCAAAAGCCTGCCTGTGCTGTTAATAGTATCAGAAGAAGCACATAAGCACCTGGCTTCAGGTAGCTATACTGTAGGTGCAACTGTGCAGGGTACACAATACACTAACTGGAAATACTGTAAAAACACCTGCCTGCCTGTCAGTATATTAGGAAGAGAATAACAGGAATGGATCTAGCTAAACTGAATACAGTGTATATATATACAGTGCCTTGCGAAAGTATTCGGCCCCCTTGAACTTTTCAACCTTTTGCCACATTTCAGGCTTCAAACATAAAGATATAAAATTTTTATTTTTTGTGAAGAATCACCAACAAGTGGGACACAATTGTGAAGTGGAACGAAATCTATTGGATTGTTGAAACTTTTTTAACTAATAAAAAATGAAAAGTGGGGCGTGCAAAATTATTCGGCCCCCTTGCGTTAATACTTTGTAGAGCTACCTTTTGCTGCGATTACAGCTGCAAGTCGCTTGGGGTATGTCTCTATCAGTTTTGCACATCGAGAGACTGAAATTCTTGCCCATTCTTCCTTGCAAAACAGCTCGAGCTCAGTGAGGTTGGATGGAGAACGTTTGTGAACAGCAGTTTTCAGCTCTTTCCACAGATTCTCGATTGGATTCAGGTCTGGACTTTGACTTGGCCATTCTAACACCTGGATACGTTTATTTGTGAACCATTCCTTTGTAGATTTTGCTGTATGTTTGGGATCATTGTCTTGTTGGAAGATAAATCTCCGTTCCAGTTTCAGGTCTTTTGCAGACTCCAACAGGTTTTCATCCAGAATGGTCCTGTATTTGGCTGCATCCATCTTCCCCTCAATTTTAACCATCTTCCCTGTCCCTGCTGAAGAAAAGCAGGCCCAAACCATGATGCTGCCACCACCATGTTTGACAGTGGGGATGGTGTGTTGAGTGTGATGAGCTGTGTTGCTTTTATGCCAAACATATCGTTTTGCATTGTGGCCAAAAAGTTGGATTTTGGTTTCATCGGACCAGAGCACCTTCTTCCACATGTTTGGTGTGTCTCCCAGGTGGCTTGTGGCAAACTTTAGACGAGACTTTTTATGGATATCTTTGAGAAATGGCTTTCTTCTTGCCACTCTTCCATAAAGGCCAGATTTGTGCAGTGTACGACTGATTGTTGTCCTATGGACAGACTCTCCCACCTCAGCTGTAGTTCTCTGCAGTTCATCCAGAGTGATCATGGGCCTCTTGGCTGCATCTCTGATCAGTCTTCTCTAGGGATGAGCCGAACACCCCCCGGTTCGGTTCGCACCAGAACCTGCGAACGGACCGAAAGTTCGCACGAACGTTAGAACCCCATTGACGTCTATGGGACTCGAACGTTCGAAATCAAAAGTTCTCATTTTAAAGGCTAATTTGCATGGTATTGTCCTAAAAAGGGTTTGGGGACCCGGGTCCTACCCCAGGGGACATGTATCACTGCAAAAAAAACTTTTAAAAACGGCCGTTTTTTCGGGAGCAGTGATTTTAATGATGCTTAAAGTAAAAAAAAAAAGTGAAATATTCCTTTAAATATCGTACCTGGGGGGTGTCTATAGTATGCCTGTAAAGTGACGCGTGTTTCCCGTGTTTAGAACAGTCCCTGCACCAAATGTCATTTTTAAAGGAAAAAATCTCATTTAAAACTGCTTGCGGGTTTAATGTCATGTCGGGTCATGGCAATATGGATGAAAATCAGTGAGACAAACGGCATGGGTACCCCCCAGTCCATTACCAGGCCCTTTGGGTCTTGTATGGATATTAAGGGGAACCCCGCACCCAAATTAAAATAAGGAAAGGCCCTATATACTCTGAACAGCAGTATACAGGCGGTGCAAACAAGACAGGGACTGTAGGTTTGTTGTTAAGTAGAATCTCTTTGTAATTTTGAACGGGTACATTTTTAACGTGTTTAGCTCCAGCCAAAAAATCTTTTTTAAGCTTTTTGGAAAACATAGGGAAGGGTTATCACCCCTGTGACATTTGTTTTGCTGTCTTTCCTCCTCTTCAGAAGATTTCACCTCACTTTTTGTCCCAATGAAAAATGTTTTTTGATAATTTGGGTTTTTTTGTGGAACAAGGATTGGAAAGCATCAGTGGAAAGGAGAAATTGTTTTCCCATATTAACTCTTACAGGAGAGAATTTCCCTTCCTAGGGGTAGATTTCATCTCACTTCCTGTTGTCTCCTTCCGTTTGCAAGTAGGAGTCGTTTGTAAGTTAGATGTTTGAATGTAGGGTCCTGCCCTATATACTCAGCAGAAATTTGGGCCTTAGGTGTTGCTGTGGCCACAACACTGTAAGCCCTCACAGGGCCCTGCTGTGAAATATTAGATCAAGAATTGTAATTACATGCCCCTGTTGAACAGGAGCTGAAAAATTAGGCCTTAGGCACTGGTGCTGGTGCCACAACACTGCAACCCCTCACAGACACTCTAGTTGGAACGCAGGAACGAGCCCTGCTGCAAAGTATTGCATCAAAAATTGTAATTACACGCCCCTGTTAGACAGAGGCAGAAAAATTGGGCCTTAGGCACTGGTGCTGGTGCCACAACACTGCAATCCCTCACAGACACTCTAGTTGGAATGCCGGAACGAGCCCTGCTGCAAAGTATTGCATCAAAAATTGTAATTACACGCCCCTGTTAGACAGGGGCAGAAAAATTGGGCCTTAGGCACTGGTGCTGGTGCCACAACACTGCAACCCCTCACAGACACTCTAGTTGGAATGCAGGAACGAGCCCTGCTGCAAAGTATTACATCAAAAATTGTAATTACACGCCCCTGTTAAACAGGGGCTGAAAAATTGTGCTTTAGGCACTGGTGGTTGCGCCCAGAACCAAAAATGTTCTTACAAGCTATCAGCGTGATGATTGAGGAGGAAAAGGATAATTACTCAGGGATAGTCACTCAGCATCAGCATAGGCAGTCTTTGAAGGGATCTGAGATTTCAAAAAAAATTATTCGGTTACATCAGCATCAGGTGCTTGGTAGCTGGTGGTGATCCAAGACTGATTCATTTTTATGAAGGTCAGCCGATCGACCGAGTCGGTGGACAGACGCACCCTGTGATCGGTTACCACGCCTCCAGCAGCACTGAATGTGCGTTCCGAAAGAACGCTGGATGCAGGACAGGCCAGTAGCTCAATTGCATACTGTGCAAGCTCTGGTCAGTGATCCATCCTCAAGACCCAGTAACCCAGAGGATTTTCGGTGGGAAAGGTGTCCAAGTCTGATCTTGCCCCTAGGTATTCCTGCACCATGTAAAACAGACGCTGGCGATGGTTGCTGGAACCGATCATACCTTGGGGCTGCGGACCAAAAAATTGTCTGAACGCATCGGTCAGACGGCCACCTTCTCCACCGCTCCTTCTTTGACTGACCGAAGCCTCAGCAACACGTTGTCCAGAAACAGGAGTTTGTAACCTCCCAGTCTCTGGGAACGCATTGCACAGACCATTCTGCAAGGCCTCCCGAAGATGTTTCATCCTCTGCTCCCTCTGCGATGGCAAGATAAGGTCCGCAACCTTACCCTTGTAACGTGGATCAAGGAGGGTTGCCAGCCAGTATTGGTCCTTCTCCTTGATACCACGAATACGAGGATCCTTACGCAGGCTTTGCAGGATCAGGGAGGCCATGCAGCGTAGGTTTGCTGAGGCATTCGGTCCGGAGTCCTCTGGGTCACTAAGGACGACAACGTCCGCAGCCACCTCCTCCCAGCCACGTACAAGTCCATGTGTTTCTTGGGACTCATCCCTTAAAGACTGCTGCTGATGCTGAGTGCCAGGCTCCACCTCCATACTGACACAATCTTCCTCCTCCTCCTCCTCCTCCTCCTCCTCGTCCTCTTCCTGTGTGATCGGCGGGCACGCAGGAACACTGTCTGGATAAAGGGGGCCTTGAGAGCTAAGGAAGTCCTCCTCTTCCTGCCTCTGTTCTGCCTCAAGTGCCCTGTCCATTATTCCACGCAGCGTGTGCTCCAACAGGTGGACAAGGGGGACAGTGTCACTGATGCATGCACTGTCACTGCTCACCATCCTCGTGGCCTCCTCGAATGGTGACAGGACAGTGCATGCATCCCTGATCATGGCCCACTGGCGTGGGGAAAAAAAACAAGCTCCCCTGACCCTGTCCTGGTGCCATAGTCGCACAGGTACTCATTGATGGCCCTCTGCTGCGTGTGCAGCCGCTGCAGCATGGCCAACGTTGAGTTCCACCTGGTGGGCATGTCACAGATTAGGCGGTTCTTGGGCAGGTTAAACTCCTTTTGGAGGTCCGTCAGCCGAGCACTGGCATTATATGACCGGCGGAAATGCACACAGACTTTCCTGGCCTGCTTCAGGACATCCTGTAAGCCCGGGTACCTGCCCAAGAACCGCTGCACCACCAAGTTAAGGACGTGAGCCAAACAGGGCACATGGGTCATTTGTCCCTGTCGGAGGGCAGAGAGGAGGTTGGTGCCATTGTCGCAAACCACCATTCCTGCCTTAAGTTGGCGTGGCGTCAACCACCTCTGAACCTGCCCCTGCAGAGCTGACAGAACCTCTGCCCCAGTGTGGCTCCTGTCCCCCAAGCACACCAGCTCAAGCACCGCATGGCATCTTTTGGCCTGCGTACTTGCGTAGCCCCTTGAACGACTACGGAGCACCGCTGGTTCCGAGGAAGAGGCCATGGAGGAAGAAGAAGAGGAGGGGGTGGAGGAGAGAGGTGTGTCACAATCAGCATTTTGGAGGCGTGGTGGCGGAACAACCTCCAACACTACTGCACCTTGTCCTGCATCCTTCCCAGCTGCCAGCAGAGTCACCCAATGCGCCGTGAAACTTAGGTAACGTCCCTGTCCATGCCTGCTGGACCATGAGTCAGCGGTAATATGCACCTTACCGCTGACCGCCCTGTCCAGCGAGGCATGGACATTGCCTTCCACATGCCGGTAGAGAGCCGGAATCGCCTTCCGTGAGAAAAAGTGGCGTTTGGGTACCTGCCACTGAGGAACCGCACATTCCACAAACTCACGGAAGGGGGCAGAGTCTACCAACTGAAAAGGCAGCAGTTGAAGTGCTAGCAATTTTGCCAAGCTAGCATTCAACCGCTGGGCATGTGGATGGCTGGGAGCAAACTTCTTTCGGCGGTGCAGCAGCTGGGGCAGGGAAATTTGCCTGGTACAATCTGACGTCGGTGTACCAAAAGCAGATTGCCCACAAGTACTTGGCTGTGACACACCTAATTCTACACCTTCATTCCTCTCACTGCAGGTCTCAGAGAGGACTGGAGGTCTAGTGGGGTTGGAAATCTCAGCTGATGAGGAGCAAGGAGAGATCCTCTTTGTTCTTTGGTGTGGGTCTTTTAGATACGCTTGCCAACGAACTGCATGGCAGGTCAACATATGTCTGGTCAAGCATGTGGTACCCAAGCGGGAGATGTTTTGGCCACGTGAGATACGCTTGAGACATATGTTGCAAATAGCAGCGGTGCGATCTGATGCACTCGTCTCAAAAAAGGCCCACACCAAAGAACTTTTTGAATAACGCGCAGAGACTGCAGCGCCCTGCACATGTGGAGCTTTGGGGTGTGATGCAGTCAATGTGCTGCCCTTAGGCTGGCCCCTGGAGGGCATCCTGCCTCGTTGGTGATGTGCCGCCCTCGTCCTCCTCCTCCTCCTCCTCCTCCTCCTCTCTCCTATCAGGCACCCACGTTGAGTCAGTGACCTCATCATCCCCTCCCTCCTCATCACTGGAGCAAACCTGGCAGTATGCTGCAGCAGGGGGAGCATGACTGCCAGATTGCTGTCCTTCTTGGGCACCCCCTCTGTCCGTGCTCATGTTACTGCCTTCATCGAGCTCAGTATCATCATCAGAGCCTTCCAAACGCTGGGCATCCTCCTGGAGCATGTACCCAACACTGTGGTCAAACAGTTCGAGGGACTCCTCAGGAGGACATGGTGGAGCTAGGGAAGGAGTCACTGATGACATTGAGCTGAGGGAAGAGGCCGCTGCTTTGCCAGACAAAGCACCCTGGGCATGGGTGAGAGAGGATGAGGAGGATGAGGACGGCTTGGTCATCCACTCGACCAAGTCTTCCGCATGTTGCGGCTCAACACGGCCAGCTGCCGAAAAAAAGGCCAAGCGTGTCCCATGGCCACGTGCTGATGAGGATGCACCGTCTCCACGACCAGCACTAGACACAGAGCCTGCTTGCCCTCTCTTATTGGCTTGTGACTGTCTGCCTCTCCTTCTTGGCCTTCCAGACATACTAATGGCCTGTAGCTGCACTAAGCTGGGATAGAACACCAGTAATTTTCTTCAGGTAGCTTTATATACTGTAACCAGACAAGCCTGCCTGTCAGTAGGAAGATAACAGGAACGGATCTAGCTGAACACTGTGAGCAGGACGCACTGTACTAAATGTAAATAGTCTAGCTGCCTGACCGTGGTACTAATAGGATCAAATAGAACACCAGTAATTTTCTTCAGGTAGCTTTATATACTGTAACCAGACAAGCCTGCCTGTCAGTAGGAAGATAACAGGAACGGATCTAGCTGAACACTGTGAGCAGGACGCACTGTACTAAATGTAAATAGTCTAGCTGCCTGACCGTGGTACTAATAGGATCAAATAGAACACCAGTAATTTTCTTCAGGTAGCTTTATATACTGTAACCAGACAAGCCTGCCTGTCAGTAGGAAGATAACAGGAACGGATCTAACTGCACACTGTGAGCAGGACGCACTGCACTAAATGTAAATAGTCTAGAAGATAACAGGAACGGATCTAGCTGAACACTGTGAGCAGGACGCACTGCACTAAATGTAAATAGTCTAGAAGATAACAGGAACGGATCTAGCTGAACACTGTGAGCAGGACGCACTGCACTAAATGTAAATAGTCTAGAAGATAACAGGAACGGATCTAGCTGAACACTGTGAGCAGGACACACTGCACTAAATGTAAATAGTCTAGAAGATAACAGGACCGGATCTAGCTGAACACTGTGAGCAGGACGCACTGCACTAAATGTAAATAGTCTAGAAGATAACAGGAACGGATCTAGCTAAACTGAATACAGTGTATATATATATATATGCAACACCTGGGATGCATATATATACACAATACACTGTAAGTGCAGCTAACTGACTGACTGTTCTGCCTAATCTATCTAACTCAAATGAAATGACACTGTCTCTCTCTCTCTCTCTATCTCTCAGCACACCGGAACACACACTACACAGGGCCGCCGTGCAGGCGGCCTTATATAGTGTGGGGCATGTAATAAATCCCCTGAGCCATAATTGGCCAAAGCCTCCTTGGCTTTGGCCAATTACGGCTCTCTGTTCAGGCGGCGCTGTGATTGGCCAAGCATGCGGGTCATAGTGCATGCTTGGCCAATCATCAGCCAGCAATGCACTGCGATGCCGCAGTGAATTATGGGCCGTGACGCGCCACACGAATTTGGCGCGAACGGCCCATATCGTTTGCAATTCGACGAACGGTCGAACAGCCGATGTTCGAGTCGAACATGGGTTCGACTCGAACACGAAGCTCATCCCTAGTCTTCTCCTTGTCTGAGCTGAAAGTTTAGAGGGACAGCCAGGTCTTGGTAGATTTGCAGTGGTCTGATACTCCTTCCATTTCAAAATGATCGCTTGCACAGTGCTCCTTGGGATGTTTAAAGCTTGGGAAATCTTTTTGTATCCAAATCCGGCTTTAAACTTCTCCACAACAGTATTACGGACCTGCCTGGTGTGTTCCTTGGTCTTCATGATGCTCTCTGCGCTTTCAACAGAAACCTGAGACTATCACAGAGCAGGTGCATTTATACAGAGACTTGATTACACACAGGTGGATTCTATTTATCACCATCAGTCATTTAGGACAACATTGAATCATTCAGAGATCCTCGCTGAACTTCTGGAGTGAGTTTGCTGCACTGAAAGTAAAGGGGCCGAATAATTTTGCACGCACCACTTTTCAGTTTTTTATTTGCTAAAAAAGTTTAAAATATCCAATAGATTTCGTTCCACTTCACAATTGTGTCCCACTTGTTGGTGATTCTTCACAAAAAATTAAAATTTTATATCTTTATGTTTGAAGCCTGAAATGTGGCAAAAGGTTGAAAAGTTCAAGGGGGCCGAATACTTTTGCAAGGCACTGTATATATATATATATATATATATATATATATATATATATATATATACACACAACACCTGGGATGCATATATATACACAATACACTGCAAGTGCAGCTAACTGACTCGACCTGCCTACTCTATCTAACTTAAATCAAATGACACTGTCTCTCTGTCTATCTATCTCTCTCCACCACAACACACTACAGAGGGCCGACGTACTAAACCCCCTGAGCCATAATTAGTGCATGCTTGGCCAATCATCAGCCTGCAATGCACTGCGATGCCGCAGTGAATTATGGGCCGTGATGCGGCACTCAAATTTGGCACGAACGGCCCATAACGTTCCTAATTCTGCGAACGACCGAACATACGATGTTCGAGTCGAACATGCGTTCAACTTGAACACGGAGCTCATCCCTAGTATAGACCTATTTCTCAATCCCTTGTCTCCACCTTTACCTCGGAACTCACAGGTCCTTTGCACTGAGGCCTTCCTATCAGGCCTCATTGACAAGGACACACTCGAGTTCTTGGTTCCAAAGTTTCCCCATGTGCCAATTTTTTATTCCCTTCCCAAAACCCATAAAAATGTTCAGACCCCCCCAGGTAGACCCATTGTCTTGGGGATAGGCTCTTTAACAGATAATGCGAGCAAATTCGTGGATGCCTTCTTGATGCCACATGTGCGGCGCCTCCCCTCTTACATCAGAGATACCACCGACCTCCTACAACACCTGGAGGGGATCCAGATCCCTCCGGACGCCCTGCTCGTGGCTATTGATATCGAAGCCTTGTACTCGAGTATCCCCCATGAGCAGGGTGTCCGCATGGCTGGATCCTTCCTTGGTGAACAAGACACAACTACCTGGCCACTCAACAACTTAATTCTTAAGCTTTTATATTTCATTTTGACGAAAAATTATTTTACTTTCAATGATCAGTTATTTTTGCAAATCCAAGGGGTTGCCATGGGGACGTCATGTGCCCCGTCCTGCGCGAATCTCTACTTAGGGGGCTGAGAAAGATTTATTCACTCGGACGAAAGATTTATGGATTTTCTTGGAGATATACTTTTATGGTATAGATTTATAGATGATCTGTTCCTGGTGTGGACCGGGACTAGGGAGAGACTTCTGGAATTTGTCCATAATTTGAATGACAATGAGTTCAACCTTACGTTTACCTTCAGTTTTGATAATGGCCAGATCCCTTTCCTGGATCTGTCCATTATCAAACAACCAGTTGGCACATTGGGCACCGTTTTCTATCGCAAACCCACTGCCGGGAGTACGCTATTATATGCAACCAGTGCCCACCCCAATCCATTGGTGTGCAGTATACCTTTTGCGCAATATTTGCGCCTCAGAAGGAACTGCACACTTGAAAGTGACTTTAGACTTCAGGCCAATGCCTTGCGTGAAAGGCTTTTGGCGAGAGGGTATTCACGTACCAACCTTAGAAAGGCCTTTAATAAGGCTCTCTCACGTCCGAGAAACTCGTTATTATTCAATCGTCCCAAATTTTGATTCATAACTACCTATTCACCCCATCATAAAGCATTGAAAACGATTCTTACCAATCATTGGCACCTACTCGGTGAGCACCATATCCTAGCTAAACATGTGCGACCTGCGCCAGAACAGGTGTTCCGCAGGGCTCGCTCTTTACGCGATTGTTTGACTTCAAGTCACTATGTGCCCTTAAACCCTCTGAGAACAGGACCCAACGGCACGTTCAGGTGTGGCAATTGTCCCCGTTGCCCTTGGGTCTTAGAGGGCAAACAATTTACTTTACCTTACGGTGAAACCTTTTCTTTACACACATTTGCAGACTGTGGAACAAGAGGGGTCATCTACCTTATAGTATGCAGGTGTAATGCCTTTTACGTTGGTAAAACCATCCGAGAATTTAGGCAAAGGATAGGTGACCACCTTTATTACTCTGACAGTGGCAAGCTTACCACTATAGGCAGACATATTGGACTTTACCACCGTTATGATATCTCTGTGGTCCAGTTCACGGTTCTTGAAGTGGTTCAACCAAGTCCCAGGGGCGGTGACTGGGACCGAACGATCCTACAGAGAGAGACACTATGGATCGAACAGCTCAATGCCACTCACCCCCCTTGCCTCAACGAGATGGTGTCCTATAAACCCTTTTTAGGAATCATCACATCCCTCCTCCCCCTACCACTTTTTCTCATCCTCCTTACCTACATATTTTCCCAGTGGGTTCACTTAGCTCCCCCATGTGCAATAGGTCTTACTTAGGCATTATTCCCTAATATGCCCGCCTAGTCCATTATGTGCTGCTCATGCTCTTGTTGTAATTATTTCCTGACTGTAGGCATTTTGGTGCTCCTCTGGCTTTTTCATGGCCAGTGTTTCATCATTTTATTTTATTAATTTTCCTTTTTTCTTCATTATTATTATTGTTTAAATTTTCCCACGATTTGTATCTTTGTGTATATGTATGTGTCCTTGCCTTCAGGGCTGTTATACCAATGTGTGCTCCCCCCAGTGGCCGATTCGGCGGCACAACTTTCCTCTTCTCTTTTCCCCCACGGCGGACTTGTGTTTTCCCTGGCAGGTGGGCGTTTCCAGCCACCCTAGCTTGTCCTGATTAGCCTGGGCCTTTCGGCCTATGGGCTTTGCCAGGACGCACTTGTGCAGTAGCGCGGACCTGTGCACCTGCGCAGTGCAGTCAAACTGACCCTGTGACGTCAGACGCCACCCTCGGCGGCGTGCGTCAACATCTGCATGGTTGGGGAGCTCTTATAGTGGTCCCTCGGGGCGGTTAGATGAGCATTAGTGACTCTCTATGTGGGGCTGTCATTTGGGAGTTTATTCTCAGGTGAGTGACAACTGTGTGAGCGGGTGGAAGTTTTGTGGTGTTTCCCTGCCCCCCCTCCTTTTCTTCCCCCTTCCCACCAGTGCTGTCTGGCCCTTTATGTTTGTTCCTGTCCATGCTGTGTTCTTCCCCCCTTCCCCGTGCCACCTGACCCCCTTGACACCCGGACACTCTTTTTGTCTCCCCTGCAGCCTACTCCCTTTATCCAGGGACACACAAACTGACCAGTCACGTGCGTCTGCACTTTGTCAGTGGCTTCTACAATACTGATAGCCACCTTGAAAGACGCAATTATTTCATGTTAACCCGCCCTTCAATATAATCAGCTCCAGCAAGTTGTTTCTCCTATAATCATGTCCCTAGCTTGGTGAGTCATCTTTCCAATATTTATTATTTTGTGTGCTGTGTAGGGATGTGCCGAACATCCCCCCGGTTCGGTTCGCACCAGAACCTACGAACGGACCGAAAATTTGCACGAACGTTAGAACCCAATTGAAGTCTATGGGACTCGAATGTTCGAAATCAACAGTGCTAATTTTAAAGGCTAATTTGCATGGTATTGTCCTAAAAAGGGTTTGGGGACCCTGCCCCAGGGGACATGTATCAATGCAAAAAAAAGTTATAAAAGCGGCTGTTTTTTCGGGAGCAGTGATTTTAATGATGCTTAAAGTGAAAAAAAAGTGAAATATTCCTTTAAATATTGTACCTGGGGGTTGTCTATAGCATGCCTGTAAAGTGGCGCGTGTTTCCCGTGCTTAAAACAGTCCCTGCACAAAATGACATTTTTAAAGTAAAAAAAGTAATTTAAAACTGCTTACGGCTTTAATGTAATGTCCGGTCCCGGTAATATGGATGAAAATCAGTGAGACGAACGGCATGGGTACCCCCCCAGCAGTCCATTACCAGGCCTTTTGGGTCTTGTATGGATATTAAGGGGAACCCAAATTAAAAAAAGGAAAGGCGTGGGGCCCCAGGCCCTCTGAACAGCAGTATATAGGCGGTGCAAACAAGACAGGGAATGTAGGTTTGTTGTAAAGTAGAATCTGTTTGTAATTTTGAACTGGTACATTTTTAAAGTGTAGCTCCAGCCAAAAAAATCTATTTTTAAGCTTTTTGGAAAACATAGGGAAGGGTTATTACCCCTGTGACATTTGTTTTGCTGTCTGTGCACCTCTTCAGAAGATTTTACCTCACTTTCTGTCCCAATGACAAATGTTTTTTTGACAATTTGGCGTTTTTAGTGAAACAAGGATTGGTGATAAAGTATCAGCGGAGGGGAGACACGTTTTTCCCATATTAACTCTTACAGGAGATAATTTCCCTTCCTAGGGGTAGATTTCATCTCACTTCCTGTTGTCTCCTTACGTTTGCAAGTAGGAGTTGTTTGTAAGTTGGATGTTTGAAAGTAAGGGCCTGCCCTATATACTCTGCAGAAATTGCGGCCTTAGGTGTTGGTGTTGCCACAACACTGTAAGCTCTCACAGTTACTCTTGGTGGGCGCAGGAATGGACTCTGCTGTGAAATATTAGATGAACAATTGTAATTACATGCCCCTGTTGAACAGGGTCAGAAAAATTGGGCCTTTGGTGGTGGTGGTGGCGGTGCTGGTGCCACAACACTGTAAGTCCTCACAGTTACTCTTGGTGGGCGCAGGAATGGACTCTGCTGTGAAATATTAGATCAAGAATTGTAATTACATGTCCCTGTTGAACAGGAGCAGAAAAATTGGGCCTCAGGCACTGGTGCCACAACACTGCAACCCCTCACAGATACTCGAGTTGGAGCGCAGGAATGAGCCCTCTTGTAAAATATTGCACCAAAAATTGTAATTACACGCTCCTGTTAAACCGGGGCTGAAAAATTGGGCCTTAGCCACTGGTGGCGGCGCCCAGAACCAAAAATATTCTTACAAGCTATCAGCATGATCATTGAGGAGGAAGAGGATAGTCACTCAGCATAACAGGATAGTCACTCAGCATCAGCATAGGCAGTCTTGAAGGGATCTGATATTTAAAAAAAAATTATTCGGTTACATCAGCATCAGGTGCTTGGTAGCTGGTGGTGATCCAAGACTGATTTATTTTTATGAAGGTCAGTCGATCGACTGAGTCGGTGGACAGGCGCACCCTGTGATCAGTTACAAAACCTCCAGCAGCACTGAATGTATTGTTAATGGGTGTATTGGTAATGGCCTGGGTACTAGACCTAGGACATGGACGGTTATAGAATTGATTGAGATTGGCCATTAGTTTTGCTTTAGTGGATTTGATTAAAGGATTAACACTTTTCTGTCGTGTTACAGTGTGACCTGTAGAAAGGGGACACTGTAATTCACTAGAGGGATTGTGATCCATGCGTTGGGTGGATAACAATGGTGGTGGATGGGGATGGGATGAGTGAATGACAGAATGACCGGGTAGGTTTTGTTCCATTAATGGTGGGATTGGTGTTGATTTTTCATCCATGTGAACACTTTATTATTGGAGTAATCTTGAATATCCCGTCTAAATTTGCCTAGTTTACTGTAAATGAGGTCACTTTCTTGTCTCTTTGTATTATTTTTAAGGATTTCCATCCAGGAGGAGGGAACTTTGTGTCCTATATTGATTATTTCTTGTGATAATAGTTGCACAGATTTTTTAAGCTGTTCAAACTTCATGTCTCTATGTTTTACCAATATGGACATCCATTTGGTAGTACAAAATTCTGCCAAACTAGCCCATTCTTTGGCATCATCTGGTCCCAAGAAGGAGCAGTTCTTTAGAAAACGAAGACCTCGTGGTGAGATTCTACGATCCAAATATTTGTTAAGGAAATATTTATCCCACCATTGAGAGTTGGTGGAATGTATTAGGCGTTCAAGTTTTTTTAATTTGCCACATAACTTATACCGTACATTTTTGTCCAATGGAGCATCTGGACAAAAAAGGGACGGAGGCAATTGAACATGTAACTGGTCTAGAATACTGCATTTCAAAGATTCTATTTCCCCAATGAAGTCCATTTTTAGATAAAAGATATGTAAAAAAAATGGCAAAATACAAAATACAGGTTGCAATCAGACCACTGAATGTTGTGTGTGCATACACGCATGCGTGTTTATGTGTAAAAGCACACACACACTCACATAGCCCAATCAATATAAATGGGGTGATAATAGATTTGATCTGGCATAATAATCCATACCAGAAGTACCTCATCTTTTATGGACGATTCATTGACAACGTCATAATCATCTGGCATGGTGCAGATGATGTCTTCAATTATTTTGTCTCGCATTGCAATAGTAACCCATATGGCCTTAGTTTTACCCATGTTATGGATAAAGATAAATTTGCATTTTTAGACCTTGACCTCTACCATGTCAGTAATGAAATACATACTAAGAATTTCTTCAAACCAACAGCAGGAAATTCCTTATTACATTATAAGAGCTGTCACTACAAAAAATGGAAAGACAATATCCCCAAGGGACAATTTTGTCGACTAGGGAGAAACTGTACAAAAATATCAGATTATATAGAACAAAGTGATCTACTTAAAAATAAACTCAAAGACAGAGGCTACCCTGAATCGTTAGTTGACCAAGCCCAAAAACATTACTTACAGCACACTCCTTCGGCCCATCACAAAAATGACGAGAGTTTCAACCAATCTGGCCGTTTCATCACTAGGTTCCACACAAATTTCTCCAAAATGGAGGCAATCCTTAAGAGGCATTGGCCAATCCTTCTTAAAGATCCATACCTCAAACCCGTCCTACCCGATTATCCCAGAATTACGTACAGGAAAGCTCCCAACATTAAAAATATAATTGCACCCAGCAAACTAAAGTCATTAAAGAAAGTTGCACCAGCACAGGCACATATGATTCCACTTAGGGGCATGTTCCAGTGCAAAAAAGCAATGTGCAAAACCTGCAGTTTCGTTAAACATGAAAAAAAACAATTTTTCACAAAAGGAAAAACATATATGCTGGGTGAGTTTTATAACTGCGCTTCTGACTTTGTGGTCTATGGTCTCAGCTGTCCCTTTAATCTCATGTATGTGGGACGTACCATATGCCCACTAAGACAAAGATTTGGTGAGCATAGGAGAAAGATAGAAGGTGGCAGGGATAAACACAGTGTCCCACGCCACTTTTGTGAGCATCATGCTAAATATACAGAGGGTCTCGAAGTGTGGGTCATAAGGCTAATACCCAAAAATCTTCCTGTAGCAGAAAGGTTTTATAGACTATGTGAAGGAGAAAACTTCTGGATTTATTCCTTAGACACTCTTAACCCTGGTGGGATTAATGAAGAGTTGGATATTTCCACCATCTTATAATTATATTTTTATTCATTTTTTGCTTCCACACCCCGTCTAATTTTAAAACAATAATATAAAATAAGAATAACTTTTAAAAAAAAATACTATCGATGACCCAACATAGCAATACATTTATTAATATAATGTCACATGCATACATATATGTGTGTGTGCATGTATATATACACGTATATATGTATGCCTACCTATCATCTTCATGTAAACAGTATAATAGTATCTTCCTTTTTCCTGTCATATCCATTTAATTATGTCCATTTAATGAAGTTTTTATCAATTCCCTTAACAACATTTATATTCACTATGTGTACAAGTATGCATAATAACAATATATATTTTTTAATAACTTTTTAATTTTTTTTATACGTAATATATATTTTTTATATATTGCATTTTATTAATCTATATTTCAAACTGTGTAAATTCTATTTGATATGTACTTGAGGTAATGCATACAGATGTATCATCCAACAGTTAAGGAAGGTGACTGCAATATAGGCAAAGTTATAATCTGGTATAACGCATATCCACAATTTAATTTCCTCCCTCTATCCAGTTGTTTAAGTTATACCTTTGCAGTATCAGTTTTCACCATTAGGTGGCAGTGCAGAGGAAGCACTTAAATAGGCCGCACATAATCTATCCCCTTTAGCTTGAGAAAGGAGCGCGCTCCACAGCACATGCTCTGAAACGCGTTGCTTAACGGCAGTACAGCCCATACCATTGACTCTGCGTTCCAGCCCTCCTCTTGACTGCCTGGCCCAGTTGCAAGCCTCGCTTTGGATCATTTTCGTATCCCGGAAGCTGCGCCGAACACTTGAGCCGACAGCGTAGAGGAACCAGGCTCCCTTCCATCACACACCGCAAAGATCATCTATGGCTTCTACTGGAACCCCCTGCGCCGGACTAACATGTCACTATACGTGAGTGCTTTTAATACATATCTGCTATTAAATATTACTATCTTACTAAGAGGCGCCTGTCGCTGTTTTTCTTCTTTTACATATTGGAGTGGCTTCACCTCCCCTCACAGGGATGCCGTGAAAAAAGACTGTATATTCCTCACAAGGAGCTACAATCAGCTCAAAGGACTATTGTGATATTTGCATTGTGTTTTTATTATTTATATTGAGACCTGCGCTGCTATTTGTTGTTGTATTTGCAGTGAGATGTAGCTGCACAAAGCTGGGATGTATATATATATATATATACTGATACTGCAGCTAGCAGAATCAACTGCCTGCCTGTAGTATTATTAGTATGACAACACCAGCAATTGTCTTCAGGTAACTGTAAATACTGTAGCTGCCTATCTGTGGTATTAATAGGATCAGAAGAACACCACCAATTTTATTCAGGTAGCTTTAGGTGCACACTGTGCAGAGGACACAGTAAACTAACTGTAAATACTGTAGCTGCTTGCCTGTGGTATTAATAGGAGCAGAACAACAGAAATTTTCTTCAGGTAGCTTTAGGTGCACACTGTGCAGAGGACGCACTACACTAACTGTAAATACTGTAGCTGCCTATCTGTGGTATTAATAGGATCAGAAGAACACCACGAATTTTCTTCAGGTAGCTTTAGGTGCACACTGTGTAGAGGACGCACTACACTAACTTGTAAATACTGCAGCTGCCTGCGGTACTATACTAATAGAATCAGAAGAACACCACTCATTTTCTTTAGGTAGCTTTAACTGTAAAAACTGTAGCTGCCTGCCTGTGGTATTAATAGGATCAGAAGAACACCACTAATTTTCTTCAGGTAGCTTTAGGTACACACTCTGCAGAAGACACAGTGCACTAACTGTAAATACTATAGCTGCCTGCCTGTGGTATTAATAGGAGCAGAACAACAGCAATTGTCTCCAGGTAGCTTTACGTGCACACTGTGCAGAGGATGCACTACACTAACTGTAAATGCTGTAGCTGCCTGCCTGTGGTATTAATAGGATCAGAAGAACACCACTAATTTTCTTCAGGTAGCTTTAGTTGCACACTGTGCAGAGGGCACAGTACACTAACTGTAACTACTGTAGCTGCCTGCCTGTGGTATTAATAGGAGCACAACAACAGTAATTGTCTCCAGGTAGCTTTAGGTGCACACTGTGCAGAGGACGCACTACAGTAACTGTAAATACTGTAGCCGCCTGCCTGTGGTATTAATAGGATCAGAAGAACACCACTAATTTTCTCCAGGTAGCTTTAGGTGCGCACTGTGCAGAGGACACAGTGCACTAACTGTAAATACTGTAGCTGCCTGCCTGTGGTATTAATAGGAGCAGAACAACAGCAATTGTCTCCAGGTAGCTTTAGGTGCCCACTGTGCAGAGGACGCACTACACTAACTGTAAATACTGTAGCTGCCTGCCTGTGGTATTAATAGGATCAGAAGAACACCGCTAATTTTCTTCAGGTAGCTTTAGGTGCACACTGTGCAGAGGACAGAGTGCACTAACTGTAAATACTGTAGCTGCCTGCCTGTGGTATTAATAAGAGCAGAACAACAGCAAATGTCTCCAGGTAGCTTTAGGTGCACACTGTGCAGAGGATGCACTACACTAACTGTAAATGCTGTAGCTGCCTGCCTGTGGTATTAATAGGATCAGAAGAACACCAGTAATTTTCTTCAGGTAGCTTTAGGTGCACACTGTGCAGGGGACGCACTACACTAAATTGTAAATACTGCAGCTGCCTGCGGTAATGTACTAATAGGATCAGAAGAACACCACTAATTTTCTTCAGGTAGCTTTAGGTGCACACTGTGCAGAGGACGCACTACACTAACTTGTAAATACTGCAGCTGCCTGCGGTACTGTACTAATAGGATCAGAAGAACACCAGTAATTTTCTTCAGGTAGCTTTAGGTGCACACTGTGCAGAGGACACAGTACACTAACTGTAAATACTGTAGCTGCCTGCCTGTGGTATTAATAGGAGCAGAACAACAGCAATTGTCTCCAGGTAGCTTTAGGTGCACACTGTGCAGAGGATGCACTACACTAACTTGTAAATACTACAGCTGCCTGTGGTACTGTACTAATAGGATCAGAAGAACACTAATTTTCTTCAGGTAGCTTTAGGTGCACACTGTGCAGAGGACGCACTACGCTAACTGTAAATACTGTAGCTGCCTGCCTGTGGTATTAATAGGATCAGAAGAACACCACAAATTTTCTTCAGGTAGCTTTAGGTACACACTGTGCAGAGGACACAGTGCACTAACTGTAAATACTATAGCTGCCTGCCTGTTGTATTAATAAGAGCAGAACAACAGCAATTGTCTCCAGGTAGCTTTAGGTGCACACTGTGCAGAGGACGCACTACACTAACTGTAAATGCTGTAGCTGCCTGCCTGTGGTATTAATAGGAGCAGAAGAACACCACTAATTTTCTTCAGGTAGCTTTAGGTACACACTGTGCAGAAGACACAGTGCACTAACTGTAAATACTATAGCTGCCTGCCTGTGGTATTAATAGGAGCAGAACAACAGCAATTGTCTCCAGGTAGCTTTAGGTGCACACTGTGCAGAGGACGCACTACACTAACTGTAAATGCTGTAGCTGCCTGCCTGTGGTATTAATAGGATCAGAAGAACACCACTAATTTTCTTCAGGTAGCTTTAGGTGCACACTGTGCAGAGGGCACAGTACACTAACTGTAACTACTGTAGCTGCCTGCCTGTGGTATTAATAGGAGCAGAACAACAGTAATTGTCTCCAGGCAGCTTTAGGTGCACACTGTGCAGAGGACGCACTACACTAACTGTAAATACTGTAGCCGCCTGCCTGTGGTATTAATAGGATCAGAAGAACACCACTAATTTTCTTCAGGTAGCTTTAGGTGCACACTGTGCAGAGGACACAGTGCACTAACTGTAAATACTGTAGCTGCCTACCTGTGGTATTAATATGAGCAGAACAACAGCAAATGTCTCCAGGTAGCTTTAGGTGCCTGCCTGTGCTATTAAGAGGATAAGAAGAACACCACTAATTTTCTTCAGGTAGCTTTAGGTGCACACTGTGTAGAGGACGCACTACACTAACTTGTAAATACTGCAGCTGCCTGCGGTACTGTACTAATAGGATTAGAAGAACACCACTAATTTACTTCAGGTAGCTTTAGGTGCACACTGTGCAGAGGACGCACTACACTAACTTGTAAATACTACAGCTGTCTGTGGTACTGTACTAATAGGATCAGAAGAACTAAAAAAATGAATAAAAACCAAGCGCTGATGTGGATAGATATGTGTGATATAAATAAATTGTGCTTAAAAATATATATATACCAATATAGTTAGTGCTATGAAACAATCAGTAAATTAAAGCTGCTATCAATATAGGGTGATCAGATAACCAAACAAATAGTACTAAGTATAAAATTGATGCGCTTTAAATAAATAGTGCACAATATGCTGCTGCGACTAAGCTTAAATCCAGGAATAAAAAATGCATACATGTGAATAAAAATAAATAAATAATTATGGTGCTAATACATGTGTTAAAATTGCCAAAATAAATCTTCAAATTGGTGATGTGACGGTGAATATAAATAAAATAATAATGACACTCTGAGTACAATGTCCAGGCAGAGATAAATAGTGGGAGAAAGTAAAAATAATTAAACAGTTCCTTCCCTTAATCCAGATTGATTGACTCACTGGGTTAGATCGATTGTATCAGGATATTTAGTTTTTCTTGCATCCCACTTCAGCAATTACACTGCTGGTGATTCGGCTCTCAGGATAAAGGTTTTATGCAAAGCAAGCAAAGAAAAAATAGATCATTGTGCAGTGAACTTACTAGATAGTACATAAGCAAAACAGGGACAAGAGATACACTCACAAACTCCCGGTCTATTAGAAGCATTCAAATAAGCAGATTGCAGTCAGCCGCTGTGGACGAGGTTTCCCATAGAGAAACAGCTGCTGTTAACCTTCAGGTGTATTGCAGCACTGAACGTCCTAAGCTCCTCCCACGCGTTACATCACTGACACGTGACTTTTTCAAGGATCCTTGAAAAAGTCACGTGTCAGTGATGTAACGCGTGGGAGGAGCTTAGGACGTTCAGTGCTGCAATACACCTGAAGGTTAACAGCAGCTGTTTCTCTATGGGAAACCTCATCCACAGCGGCTGACTGCAATCTGCTTATTTGAATGCTTCTAATAGACCGGGAGTTTGTGAGTGTATCTCTTGTCCCTGTTTTGCTTATGTACTATCTAGTAAGTTCACTGCACAATGATCTATTTTTTCTTTGCTTGCTTTGCATAAAACCTTTATCCTGAGAGCCGAATCACCAGCAGTGTAATTGCTGAAGTGGGATGCAAGAAAAACTAAATATCCTGATACAAACGATCTAACCCAGTGAGTCAATCAATCTGGATTAAGGGAAGGAACTGTTTAATTATTTTTACTTTCTCCCACTATTTATCTCTGCCTGGACATTGTACTCAGAGTGTCATTATTATTTTATTTATATTCACCGTCACATCACCAATTTGAAGATTTATTTTGGCAATTTTAACACATGTATTAGCACCATAATTATTTATTTATTTTTATTCACATGTATGCATTTTTTATTCCTGGATTTAAGCTTAGTCGCAGCAGCATATTGTGCACTATTTATTTAAAGCGCATCAATTTTATACTTAGGATCAGAAGAACACCACTAATTTTCTTCAGGTAGCTTTAGGTGCACACTGTGCAGAGGACGCACTACACTAACTGTAAATACTGTAGCTAATAGGACTAATAGGATCAGAAGAACACTAGCTGTAAGTACTGTAAAAACACCTGCCTGCCTGTCAGTAGTAGGAAGAGAATAACAGGAACGGATCTAGCTAAACTGAATACAGTGTATATATATATATATATATATATATACACACAACACCTAGGATGTGTATATATGTATATACACAATACACTGTAAGTGCAGTTAACTGGCTCGCCTGTCTACTCTATCTAACTTAAATCAAATGACATTGTCTCTCTGTCTATCTATCTCTCTCTCAACGCCGGAACACACTACACAGGGCCGTCGTGCAGGCGGCCTTATATAGTGTGGGGCGTGTACTAAACCCCCTAAACCATAATTGGCCAAAGCCACCCTGGCTTTGGCCAATTACGGCTCTCTGTACAGACGGCGCTGTGATTGGCCAAGCATGCGGGTCATAGTGCATGCTTGGCCAATCATCAGCCAGCAATGCACTGCGATGACACAGTGAATTATGGGCCGTGACGAGCCACTCGAATTTGGCGCGAGCGGCCCATATTGTTCGGAATTCGGCGAACGACCGAACAGGCAATGTTCAAGTCGAACATGCGTTCAATTCGAACACGAAGCTCATCCCTAGTGCTGTGGTGTTAGGTATCCTTTATGTTACTTCTATCTCTCTCCATCTTATGGTCTTTTTTCCCCCTTTCCTTTCTCACCCCCCCTCTTTCCCACCTCCCCTCCCCTTCTTTTCCCCTCTCTCCCCTTCCCCTCCTCTCTTCCTTCCCTTCCCTTCCCCTTTTCTCATCTTCCCTTTCTCCTCCATTTTCCCCCCTTCCCCCTCCCATACCGCCTCCCCCCCACTAGCCCCCCCTTTTTCCTCATTGTCCATCCCCCCTTTCCTTCCATATCTCCCCTCCCCTCCTTCTCCGTTTCTCTTCGTCCTTCTCCCTCTCTTTTACCCCTTCTCCCTCACCGCTTTTCCCTCCTTCCTTACCCCCTTTTTCCCCCTCCCCCCTTCTTCCCCCCCTTCCCCCATTTCCTATTCCCCCTCCTTCCCCTCCCCCTCTCTCCCCCTCCCCCCTTTCCCCCCCCCTCCTCCACTTTCATTTTTTCCATTTCACCTATTCACTTCTTTCCCAGTCCCTCCTTTCTCTTTTCCCTTTTCCCCTCTGTCTTTCTCTTTGTGGGTTTCTTTCTCTCCCCCCTTTACACACGTGCACCACTTAGTCTATCTCCACCACACCACCTCACCATTATCTAGAAATAATCTACTCAATATAAATATTGATGTTATCATTGTTACCTCCTAATTAGAGATGGTCACTTATTAATCCGCCTGTCCGCCGTGGGGGGAAACTGTTTGGGATCCTGTCGCTAGCCGTCCTGGTCCATTTGGGTGAGCAAGCATCCCTATATTAATATTGACTGTAAATTGTATGCTTTGTTATTATTATTATTATATCCTTAATGTATGATCTTCATTCATAGACCTTCTATCCTCCTGAAGAAGCGGTTATACCGCGAAACCAGAAGAGGAATTTTTATACTCCACCTCAACAGAAACTAGACAGGGGAACCCGCCAATAGTTAGTTACAGTTGGTGTATATATGTGTATTTGTTATATATTTAAAAAAAAAAAATTTAGTATGTTGTTATGGAATAAAAATTGAATTTTATCAATGATTGTGTTATTGTATCAGTACAGAGATAGTCCGTTCTAGCTTCCCAGGTGGCTATGTGTAGTGGTCAGCCTCAGCAACTGCCCTCACATTCTCACCTCACCCATTCTCATATCCACACTGCAGCAACACGGCTCTCTCCCTTCCACCTCAGTACGCCAGTGGACTTGGCGTCCTAGCCATGTGCAGCTTACAGTTCGGGTCTCCACCTTCCCGCTGTCAATCATCTTCGCTTTCTCCTCCAGCACATCCAGCCCTTCCCCACATGCTGGTGAGCATGTTCCACATTCGGCTGCAGTGCAGCAGGGGTATTGGCGCCCCCCCATGCTGCAGAAAGCTTTTTGTAAACCCCAATGCCATCAGCTCCTTGTTGTTCCATGGATCTTCTGTGAAACTGTAAGCTGTTGATTTCTTTTTTACCTACCTCATATCCCTTCCTGTCTGACAACAGGATTGTTCTTTTACATGCATTACTGAATAAACTAGGACTAAACATGTTCAACTGTCTGCTATGAGACTGTGTTTACTCTTCAACCCATTGAGCGCTGGTCCGTTTGTTTTGTTGTAAACTGACAGGCCGGGCAAGGAGAGCATTAATCAGAGAAGCAGCCAAGAGGCCCATGGTAACCTTGAAGGAGCTGCAGAGATCCACAGCTCAGGTAGGAGAATCTGTCCACAGGACAACTATTAGTCATGCACTTCACAAACCTCGCCTTTATAGAAGACGAAAGAAGAAGAAAGCCATTGTTGAAAGGAAGCCATAAGAAGTCCCGTTTGCAGTTTGCGAGAAGCCATGGGGGGGACACAGCAAACATGTGGAAAAAGGTGCCCTGGTCAGATGAGACCAAAATTCAACTTTTTGGCCTAAAAGCAAAATGCTATGTGTAACAGAAAACGAACACTTCCATCACTGAACACACCATCCCCACCGTGAAACATGGTGGTGGCAGCATCATGTTGTGGGGATGCTTTTCTTCAGCAGGGACAGGGAAGCTGCTCAGAGTTGATGAGAAGATGGATGGAGCCAAATACAGGGCAATCTTAGAAGAAAACATGTTAGAGTCTGCAAAAGACATGAGACTGGGGCAGAGATTCACCATCCAGCAGGGCAACGACCCTAAACATACAGCCAGAGCTACAATGGAATGGTTTAGATCAAAGCATATTCATGTGTTAGAATGGCCCAGTCAAAGTCCAGACCTAAATCCAATTGAGAATCTGTGGCAAGACTTGAAAATTGCTGTTCACAGATGCTCTCCATCCAATCTGACAGAGCTATTTTGCAAGGAAGAATGGGCAAAAGACATCCCCAAAAAGACTTGCAGCTTTTCATATATTTATTTGTAAAAAAAAATTGAAAGCCATTATCATTTTCCTTCCACTTCACAATTATGTGCCACTTTGTGTTAGTCTAACACATAAAATCCCAATAAAATAGATTTGCGCTTTTGGTTGTAACTGAAATTGTAATTGTAATTGATGGTGCTATATAAGTGTAATATTAAGGCATAATTACATTTGCTCTAAGAGGGAAAAAAAATCCTTTCTTGATCAACAATCTACATTATTAATAAAGCAGTAGTAAACTCATTGCAAATACTGCAGCAAAAGCACAATACAAGAAATCAATGCACTTTTAAATAGACAGGGAAAAGTTAAACTGCCATATAATTCTTCTTACGATTTCTGCACCCTAATTTTATTGTCTGTTCTGTTTCAAGCTGGCACCATATTTGTGGAAACCTTTGCTGCCTCCCCCATGCCGAACCATGCACGTCACTGTCAATCTCACGCATGTGCAATAGGATAGTATCAAGCCTGAGCTAATGGTCAGCACTCTTGAGGTGTTACAATGTACTGCCCAAGAGTAAAGCTGACATAGACACCGCACCTATCTCTACAGATTGACGGCACACTCAGTATGCTGTCAATCCGGATACCAATGTGCATGCGCGAGTGACGTCATTGAAAGAAGGAGAGGATGATATCTACTATGGCACACCTTGAAAAACTTTAAAAGTCACATACTTGTATGTCATATTATATTGAAATAAATGCTGCTGACCCGTCCAGGAGAGTTTACTACCACTTTAATAGCCAGTTATATTGTGCGTGTTTAACCACCTGCCAACCATTCACAGTAACTATACCGCAAGTAGGTGGCATGAGCAAGCTTGACAACATACATGTACTGTATGTTGCCGACTTGCTTTCAGGTTTAAGGCACATATGCGAACGCCCTCTGCCAACCCATATTGTGATTGGACAAAGAACGAGTTTTGGTAGCAGATTTCAGACAATGATTTTGGCTGAAACCTGCACAATGGCTGTGTTCAATAAGACACAGAGGTCTGTGTTCACAACTTTGAAGATTTTTTTTAATTATTATTATTATTGTGAAGCAAACAAAAAATAGGACAAAACAACAGAAAAAGTCAATGTGCATAACTATTTACCCCCCTAAAGTCAATACTTTGTAGAGCCACCTTTTGCGGCTATCACAGCTCCAAGTCGCTTTGGATAAGTCTCTATGAGCTTGCCACATCTTACCACTGGGATTTTTGCCCATTCCTCCTTGCAAAACTGCTCCAGTTCCTTCAAGTTGGATGGTTTACGCTTGTGAATATCAATCTTTAAGTCTGACCTCAGATTTTCTATTGGATTGAGGTCTAGGCTTTGACTAGGCCATTCCAACACATTTACATTTACATGTTTCCCCTTAAACCACTCAAGTCTTGCTTTTGCAGTGTGTTTAGGGTCATTGTCCTGCTGGAAGGTGAACCTCCGTCCTAGCCTCAAATCACACACAGAGTGGTACAGGTTTTGCTCAAAAATATCCCTGTATTTAGCACCATCCATCTTTCCCTCAACTCTGACCAGTTTACCAGTCCCGACTGTTGAAAAACATCCCCACAGCATGATGCTGCCACCACCATGTTTCACTGTGGGGATGGTGTTCTTTGGGTGATGTGATGTGTTGGGTTTGCACCAGACATAGCGTTTTTTTTGATGGCCAAAAAGTTCAATTTTAGTCTCATCAGACCAGAGCACCTTCCTCCATACATTTTAGGAGTCTCCCACGTGCCTTTTCGCAAGCTCAAAACGTGCCATTTTGTTTTTTGTTTAAAGTAATGGCTTTCTTCTGGCCACTCTGCCATAAAGCCCAACTCTATGGAGCGTATGGTTTATTGCCGTCCTATGTACAGATACTCCAGTTTCTGCTGTGGAACTCTGCAGCTCCTCCAGGGTTACCTTAGGTTTTCTGTGCTGCCTCTCTGATTAATGCCCTCCTTGCCTGGTCCATAAGTTTTGGTGTGCGGCCATCTCTTGGCTAGTTTGCTGTTGTGCCATGTTCATTCCATTTGGTTATGATAGATTTGATGGTGCTCCCATGGATCATCAAAGATTTGGATATTTTTTTTAATAACCTAACCCTGACTTGTACTTCTCAACAACTTTGTCCATTACTTGTTTGGAGAGTTCCTTGGTCTTCATGGCAGTGTTTGGTTAGTGGTGCCTCTTGCTTAGGTGTTGCAGCCTCTGGGGTATTTCAAAAAGGTGTGTATATGTAATGAAAGATCATGTGACACTTAGATTGCACACAGGTGGACATCATTTCACTAATTATGTGACTTCTGAAGGTAATTGGTTGCACCAGAGCTTTTTATGGGCTTCATAACAAAAGGGGTGAATGCATACGCACATGCCAATTATCATTTTTTTATTTCTGAAAAATAGTTTTATGTATATATTTTTCTAATTTTACTTCACCAACTTAGACTATTGTGTCCTGATCCATCACATAAAATTCAGATTAAAAAAAACATTGAACTAAAGGCTGTAATGTAACAAAATAGGTAAAAAGCCAAGGGGGTGATTACTTTTGCAAGGCACTGTTAAACAGGGGCTGAAAATTTGGGCCTTGGGCACTGGTGCTGGTGCCACAACACTGCATCAAAAATTGTAATTACACACCCTTGTTAAACAGGGGCAGAAAAATTGGGCCTTAGCCACTGCTGCCACAAAACTGCAACCCCTCACAGATGCTATAGTTGGAGCACAGGAATGAGCCCTGCTGCAAAGTATTACAGCAAAAATTGTAATTATATGCCACTGTTAAATAGGGGCTGAAAAATTGGGCACTGGTGCTGGTGCCACAACACTGCAATCCCTCACAGATACTATAGTTGGAGCGCAGGAATGAGCCCTGCTGCAAAGTATTGCATCAAAAATTGTAATAACACGCCCCTGTTAAACAGGGGCAAAAAAACTGGGCCTTGGCCACTGGTGGCGGTGCCCAGAACCAAACATGTTCTTACAAGCTATTAGCATGAAAATTGAGGAGGAAGGGGGCGCATGCGCGGCAGCCTCATGAACGGTCGCTCGTTCTGAGAGCTCCGCTCCACTCCGGCCTACGATCCCCGCCACAGCTATAAATAGAAGCCGAACCGGACCATCGGACCTTCTCCTCACCGTCTGGAGTCCTGAGGGACCCCCTCGCATGACCGGGGGCTCGGCAAGACGGGACCTTTCCCGATTTCTCTACTCCGGCCCGCAGACCGCGGCCTCCACAAAAATGGCGGCGGCCGGCGCCACACGAGGCTCCTCAGGGAATCCGGAGGCATCCTTGGAAGACTTTCCACCCCTGCCCTCCCCCAGTGCCATGATGAAATAGCAAACTGGGAGTAACTCCCAGGATGGGTTATTACCAGGATCCCCCACGAACTCCTTAGGCTGTAGCCCCATGGAAGTACCCCCCCTAACCCAGATGGAGGAGAGCTGCCCCATATCCATATCCAGCCCTCAGAATGATCCCTCTGCTCCCATCCCTGCTGACTTTGCAGCCCTAATGAACACTTTCTCTAATATGCTTACAAGAGGTTTGGCACACAATGCCTCACAAATCACCACTACCATACAGGCTGACCTGCAGCAGCTGGGTGCACGCATCGAAGCAATCGAATCAAAAACTGATCAAATTGCTGCAGTTGCCAACCAGAACACTGAAAGGATCCAAGAATTACACGACCAACTGGACATGGCATACTCAAAACTCGATGACCTCGAGAACAGGTCCCGCAGATACAATTTTAGGCTAAGAGGCCTTCCAGAATCTTTTAAGGACACAGATAAAATCGTTCGCTCTTTCATCAAACATTTAATTCCAGACATACCAGACTACAGGCTGGAACTAGACCGGGCACATAGGGCCTTGCAACCTCCACGCCAAGATGGCCTACCCAGAGACATTGTGGTTAAACCCCATTTCTTCAGAGTCAAAGAAGAAGTCATGCACAGAGCTAGAGAATCTGAAAATCTCTCCTTCCAGGGACATTCGATTCAAATTTTTGCGGACCTTTCCCCCTTCACGATTCAGAGACGGAGATCATTAAAGCCTCTTTTGAATATCCTATCGCAAAAATCGATCCCCTACAGATGGTCGTTCCCCTTTCGCCTCAACTTTGCCTACCTAAACAAGTCTTACAGCTTCACAAATTTCGGAGACGGGGAACGCTTGCTGCTGCAACTGGGCCTTATATCTCACTCGCCGACATCTTCTTCTGCTATGGATTCCAGAACACCTCAGTCCGCGAAGAGACCCCCACCCTCGAGCCCTATCCAACCCTTATGGCATAAACAACAAGCCAAGAGATCCAAAGATAGACGCCCTCCTTAATGGAAAGTCTGCTATCAACAGTGCTTTCTCCTCCCCAGGATTCCCTGGACCACCTTCTGGCAATGGGACGCTGACCTCCCAAGCCCCCGTTCTCCTTTGGCTGGCTTTTAGCCAGATCTTGTCTGGATGCTGAGATGTTTGCTTTTTGTTTTCTGTTGCTCTATTTCTCTCAGGACTCCTAAAAGTTTGCTTTTTTTTGGTTCTACTTTTGGTTTTTCTCTAAGGCGGTTTGGCCGGAGTGGCTGCACTTCGCCTCCACGAGTTCCTGAGTGGCATTTTCCCCCACTCAGAAACACCTTCATAACCCCTTTTCGGGGGTTCCCGTTTTTGGGAAAACCTTTTTTTTTTCTAGGGGGTGGCTGATTGCACCCCCCTGTTAGGGTTCTTGGATTGTTATCTAGCTACACTAAGAATGTCTGATCGCTTATATCATCTGTTTTTCATTGTTATTAATATGACTTGTCTCTCTTTCTCAGGGTCGATCCCCCCCATTTTCTACCCTCCCCATCTCACCTACTCCCGGTGTCACTCAGAAGCCGAACTATGTTGCTATTTCCCGGATTCCAAAACCTTCAGGCAGCGGAGGCTTGGATACGAGCACAAATCTGGATGTCTCAGGTAGGCACCTTCTATGTGAAGCGCACATCCCCCCCTCTTTTCCATGCTCCCTGACACACACGTTCCTCCTTCCCAAATCTGTATAGCCACGCATAATGTACAAGGCATGAACTCCCCTGTCAAACGACGCAAATTATTTAATCATTATAAATCACAGAAAATCGCAGTTCTCCTATTGCAAGAAACTCACTTCCCAGCCTCATACAACCCCTCCTTTTTGCACGGTAACTACACGCAGTTTTTTCTTTCCAATGCTGAAAACAAGTCTAAGGGGGTAGCCATCTGTTTTGCAAAACACCTTAAATTTTCCCCCTCCGAAGTAATTAAAGACCAGGCGGGCAGGTTTCTACTGGTAAAAGGGACGATTGAGGGTTTATTATATTCCTTTATCTCTTACTATGCCCCAAATAAAGGCCAGGCTTCCTTTTTCTCCACAATGTTGTCCACTCTAGGCCCAAAACTCGAGGGAAAAATAATAATGGGAGGAGACACGAACCTCCCTTTTGACACTTCCCTAGACAAATTGGGGTCGGGACCTCCTCGCTCCAGAAAACCCCCAAAACAAAGTACTAAAATAGCTTCCGCTCTGTATTCTCTAGGCCTGGTGGACATATGGAGAGAAATGAACCCTAGGTCCAAAGACTTTACCCATTATTCCGCCCCACATCACCTCTACACCAGAATCGACCACATTTTTATACAATCACATAATATCCCCAGGGCTAAAAAAGCAGTTATTAGAGACTCCCCCATTTCAGACCACTCCTTGGTTCTCCTATATCTACAACAATCTCCTAACCCGGGAAACAAATTCATTTGGCGCCTTAATGAAGGGCTCCTTAGTGACCCAATACAATGCTCGATTATAGCTAAAGAGATTCAGGAATATTTTAGTTTCAATGACACGGGAGAAGTTTCTCCGGAAACGCTGTGGGCGGCCCATAAGGCGGTACTCAGAGGGAAGATTATTCAAATCTCTTCCAACCTTAAAAAGGAGTGCACGGCTGACACTAATAATCTTCGGTTAAGATTTCATTCCCTGTCTAGAGCCCATAAGAGGAATCCCACTAAGGATTCGCTTGAGGCGCTCGAAAATGCCCGGATTTCTTTGAACTTGGCCCTCACCTCTGAGGCTGAGAAACAGCTCCGTTGGTCAGGCGCACGCTTTTACCACCAGTCTGACAAAATAGGAACTAAATTAGCCACCAAATTATCTCCAAGACCTCGATCAGCTGCCTTCCCCAAAATCCGCACTCTATCCGGCGTACTCTCTCAAAACCCTAAAAGTATAATGGAAACATTCCATAATTTTTATACATCATTATACAAACAAGAACGATCAACACCTGACCATTCTACATCGGATTTCCTAAATAGCCTATCACTCCCCAAATTATCGTCTGAACATTCAGACCTTCTAGACGATCCTATATCAGAAGTAGAAGTACTCGGGGTGATTAAACACCTGAAACAAAACTCGGCCCCGGGACCTGACGGCTTTTCCGCGGGTTATTACAAAAAATTCGGACCTATCTTAACACCGTACTTGACCAAATTTTTTAACTCTCTCAGGTCTGGCTCTCCCCTGGATAAAGCCCTCAATCTTGCCTTCATTTCGGTCATTCCAAAATCTGGCAAAGACACGACTATGGTCTCCAATTACCGTCCTATCTCCTTAATCAACAATGATCTAAAAATATTAACTAAAGTTCTTTCCAATCGGTTAGCTTCTTGCATAGCCGCCTATATCAACAAGGACCAAGTGAGCTTTATCCCGGGGAGACAAGGACCTGATCAGATCAGGAGAGCAATTAACATTATCTCTCTCCTTAAATCTCAATGGGATGGAGGCCCCCCGCAACACGGCTATTTGTTATCCATCGATTTGCAGAAGGCTTTTGACACAGTCACCTGGCCCTACTTATTCCATGTACTAGAACGTTGGGGATTTGGTCAACATTTCATGAACATCCTTAGAGCCCTGTACTCCGGCCCCACTGCACAGGTCAGACTACAGGGCTACTACTCTGAGCCTATTACTATAGAAAGGGGTACTAGACAGGGGTGCCCGCTCTCCCCCCTTCTGTTTGCCATAGCCATGGAATCCTTGGCTATTGCAATTAGAACTCACCCTGACATCAAAGGGGTGGTATGTGGTGAACGCGAGCACAATTGCGCCCTTTTTGCCGACGATTTATTGCTCTTCGTGACCTCCCCCCTAGTCTCTACTCCTAATATCTTCTCTTTGCTAGATAAGTTTGGGGAGATATCGGGACTGCGAGTCAACGTAGCCAAATCTTCTGCCCTGAACATCTCGGTCCCTCCTAATGTTCTAGGTAGCCTTCAAAACCACTTTTCGTTTTCCTGGAACGAGGTCTCACTTCCATACCTAGGGGTCAATCTTACAGCAAATATAGCTTCTCTCTATAGAAAAGAAAACCCAAAACCGGGTTAAAGCTGCGCTTAGATTAAAAAATAAATAGGAAAAGCTGCCAGCACCCTAGAAAAGTCCTGTATCTGACTCCCAAAAGTATAATAAACAGCAAAGTGCAGCGCTAATATAATATATGAAAATACAAATGAGTTTCACCAAGTGACATATAAAACAATCAGTGAGAAAACATATTACAAATTCAATCAATAATGAACAAAACTAAAATCACAAGTGTATGTGAGAAAAAGAAGTCCAAAAGTTCTTGATAAATCCACAAATAAATAAAGAACACCCATCCAAGAAAGGTTGTGACGAAAGGTGCCTATATATGATCCATTAAGGCGTGTGTGAGTAGAATCTGCTTACCGGACGGCGATGACTGCTATTACGGCAGTCTCGCCCAGCATAGGGATTATGGTCTCCCAAAACCAAGGGTACAATGCAGGATCGGTGGTTCAGCTACTCTTTCATTTAAAGGATAGTTTTCAACACAGCTTCAAAAATGCTGCAAGACTGTGTCAGTTATTCTCAGAAACACGTCTGCTTTTTTTTCTGCTCTTATTGATTCCTCACACTGTTTATGGTCGTTCGCTCAGTGCAGGAAGAAAAATGTTGGAAACGTGAGACTTAAACAACATGCAGCTAATCTGTGACTGCTTCCTGCCTTCTGTTATTGATACAACAGCTGTGATTGGTGCAATCTTGCTGTGTCCTCTCGCTGGTGCACAGACAGCAAAACAAATGTTACAGGGATGATAACCCTTCCCTATGTTTTCCAAACAGCTTAACAATAGATTTTTTGGCTGGAGCTACACTTTAAAAATGTACCAGTTCAAAATTACAAACAGATTCTAATTAACAAAAAACCTACAGTCCCTGTCTTGTTTGCACCGACTGTATACTGCTGTTCAGAATATATAGGGTCTGGGGTCCCCACGCCTTTCCTTTTTTTAATTTGGGTGCGGGGTTCCCCTTAATATCCATACAAGACCCAAAGGGCCTGGTAATTGCCTGGGGGGGGGAGGGGTGGGTACCCATGCTGTTTGTCTCACTGATTTTCATCCATATTGCCGGGACCCGACATTACATTAAAGCCGCAAGCAGTTTTAAATGACTTTTATTCCTTTACAAATGTCATTTTGTGCAGGGACTGTTCTAAGCACGGGAAACACGCGCCACAGGCATACTATAGACACCCCCCAGGTACGATATTTAAAGGAATATTTCACTTTTATTTTTTCACTTTAAGCATCATTAAAATCACTGCTCCCGAAAAAACTGCAGTTTTTAAAACTTTTTTTTGCATTGATACATGTCCCCTGGGGCAGGACCCGGGTCTCCAAACCCTTTTTAGGACAATAACTTGCATATTAGCCTTTAAAATTAGCACTTTTGATTTTGAATGTTTGAGTCCCATAGACTTTAATGAGGTTCTAAAGTTCGCGCACACTTTCGGTCCATTCGTAGGTTCTGGTGCGAACCGAATTGGGGGGTATTTGGCTCATCCCTAACCACGTAGTTAACTCGACTGATTTTAGACCTTTCTCTTACTTCAAAGAACACTATAAACTCCCAAGCTCAGAAATTTTTAGATACCTCCAGATCAGACACTTTTATACCCCTAACGTACAGTCCCATTCAAGCCTTGACTCAATAACCATGTTTGAGTGGTTGTGCCTATTAGATCTCTATGCGAAAGGGGTAATCTCCACACTATATAAGGTCCTGTTGTCTGACCTAAAACCCTCCATCCCCACCTATGTTGATAAGTGCAAATCTGTCATTAGATCTTATGCCTACACACGATCGGATTTGTCAGAGAGGTTACCTGGTTGGGCGCCGGTGCGCGCCGGGGCGCGTTGGCGTTCGTGTCCCTGTGCGTGCTGGGGCGCGTGTCCCTGTGGGCACCGGCGTGCCTGGGCTCACCGGCCGTGGCGTGCGGGGTGGCGTCCGGGCGTTCGGGCGTACGCGCGTTCGCGCTAGCGTGCGTTCGCGCTAGCGCGCGTCCGCCTGTGGGCGCTGCCTTTGACATGTCTGGTGGTGTGGGCGTGCGTGCTGGTTCCGGGGGCGCGCTCGGGCGCGTGCGGGGGCGCGGCGCGCTTTGGCGAATCGGCACGTGCACGTGCGCGGCGTTTTGGCGCCAATCTGCCTATTTGAGTCCTGCCTCTGCACTGACCCAGTGCTGCCTGATCAAACAGCTCCGTGTTGTGTCCCGTGATCATCCCGTGTTCCTGTGCTTCCGTAGTGTTTACCCGTTGTGACCCGGCTACCTTTGGACCTCCCTTGATTGCTGCCTGTACCCGACCCCGGCTTGTCTGACTTCTCTTCTGCCTGCTCCCTTGTACTGTTGCTGCCAGCCCGTTGCCGACCTCTGCCGTGTATGACCAAGTCTGACCAACTCCTGCTCTGCATCTGCTCCACCAAGTCTCAAGCTCTACCGGTTGCTTGCCAGACCACTGTGCTCCAGGACTGTACCTCAGGCTCTCATACCACTCCGCACTCGCGGGCCTCCTGTCTGCTCTACCAGGGGCCCCGAATCGGACACGTAAGGGAGCCTACCCTCTGCCCACGTGGACTCATCTGTCTGGTAAGTGTGGAACCTGACAGTATCAGGCAGCCATGACAGAGTCCGGGCAGGGGGCCTCCCCCATGGATGAACTGTGTAGGCACCTGGCGGGCCTTACTCAAGCCGTTAAAAGCCTACAGGAAGGCTATACCAGATTGGAAGGACAAGTCCAGGCCCTTTCAGCTTCTTCACCAGGGGCAGTTTCCGCCAACCCTGCCTCAGCACCCTCTGTAGTAATGCTACCACCAGAGCCCAGGGTGCCCACACCCGAAAAATTCTCCGGAGCACGCAGTAAGTTCCGTGCGTTTCGCAGCGCATGCGAGCTCTACTTCGCTTTGCAGCCTCGAACATTCTCCCTGGAAGCTACTAAAGTGGGGTTCGTCATATCCCTTTTGACCGGAGAGCCTCAAACCTGGGCCCACCGCCTATTGCAGCAGAAGGCCCAATCTCTTGACTCCCTAGATGCCTTCTTCCTAGCTATGTCTCAGCTGTATGAGGACCCCCAGCTAACTACCACGGCAGAAGCCGCTTTACATGCCCTTCAACAGGGTCGCAGAGCTGCTGAAGATTACGCCGTGGAGTTTAGGCGTTGGAGCTCGGATACAAACTGGAACGACGCAGCCTTGCGTCACCAATACCGGCTGGGGTTGTCAGATCCGCTAAAAGACGAACTGGCACGAGTGGGGATACCGCAGACACTGGAAGAGTTAATTAACCTGTCCATCCAGATAGACCGTCGCCTCAGGGAGAGACGCTCTGAGAGGTCTGTTAGTCAAGGTCACCCACGTCTTACCTGGATGCTGCCTAGGGCTCCTTGTGCCCCAAACCAAGCTCCGCTGGTCTCTTCTACTCCGGGCCCGGAGGCCCCAGAGCCCATGCAGTTGGGACTGCTCCGTCCCTCTCTGACTTCTGAGGAGAAGACACGCAGGCGCACACTCAATTTGTGCCTGTATTGTGGGGAGTCCGGTCACTTTGCAAGAGTATGCCCAAACAAGAGACGTAAGTGTCTGCCATCTTCTTCTCCGTGTGCACCTGTCCTACCTAGTGCCGGTAACCATCTAACTTTTTCCATTGTATTGCAGTTACCTGGAAGGAGCATCCCAGTACCGGTCATCATTGACTCTGGAGCTTGTAGTGGTTTCATTGACCGGACCTTTGTCGAAACCCATCGTATCCCTACTCAGACTAAAGCTCAAGGACTGGCAGTTTTCTTAGCGGATGGCTCCACCCTCCGCTCCGGACCCGTCACCCAAGAAACGGTTCCTCTGTTGGCCACCATTGGCCCGGAACATCAGGAACTCTTACGCCTAGATGTCATTTCTTCGCCTCTCTTCCCAGTCATCCTAGGAATACCTTGGCTACAGGCCCATAATCCCAGTATCAACTGGTCTACAGGCAAGATTCAGTTTTCCTCGGAATATTGCAGACAACATTGTTTACGGGGGACCCCATTAACCCCCTCCCAATGCCTGTGCATGGACTCTGAAGCTAAGCCCTGCCAAGACCTTCCCGAACCCTACCGGGATTTCCTGGACGTCTTCAGCAAAAAAGGGGCAGAAACCCTTCCAGTTCATAGGCCTTATGACTGCCCAATTGAACTCCTACCAGGTACCGAAGTTCCCTTTGGGAGGATCTTCCCTCTAACGGAGCAGGAGTTAGGCACCCTGAAGACCTATATAGACGAGAACCTTAAGAAAGGGTTCATCCGTCCGTCCACGTCTCCAGCGGGGGCAGGTATCTTCTTCGTGGAAAAGAAGGATCACTCCTTACGTCCTTGCATTGACTATCGGGAGCTCAATAAAATTACTATTAAAAACAGATACCCGCTACCCCTGGTTCCTGAACTATTCCAGAGACTGGGATCGGCTACCGTTTTTACCAAGCTTGACCTCCGTGGAGCCTATAATTTGATCCGCATAAGAGAAGGAGACGAGTGGAAGACGGCTTTTCGTACTCGATTCGGACATTACGAGTATCTCGTCATGCCTTTTGGTCTGTGCAATGCACCGGCGACATTCCAGCATTTCATCAACGATGTCTTTCACGACTTATTGGATCTTTATGTCATCGTCTACCTGGATGATATCTTGGTTTTCTCGGCCTCCCTGATGGAACACCGTAACCATGTGCGAAATGTACTCTCCCGGCTCAGACAGCACGGACTATACGCCAAACTTGAGAAGTGTGAATTCGAGCTCCAATCTATCCAGTTCCTGGGCCTGATTATTTCCCCTGATGGCATCAAAATGGACCCACAAAAAGTATCCGCTATTCTGGATTGGCCTGCACCGTCCGACAAAAAAGGAGTACAACGCTTCATTGGCTTCGCCAATTTCTATAGGAAATTTATTAAAGGATTTTCTACGATCATAACTCCTATCACGGAGCTTACTAAACAGGGATGCCGATTCCACTGGACACCTGAGGCACAAAGGGCCTTTGAAAAACTCAAAGCACTATTCACCTCTGCCACTATCCTTAAGCATCCCAACCCTGCCTTGCCCTTCGTCCTGGAGGTGGATGCGTCTGAGGTTGCAGTCGGAGCTGTGCTTTCACAGAGACAGGGTGCCAAATCACTGCTGTACCCTGTGGGATTCTTCTCACGCAAACTTTCTCTTTCCGAGAAAAACTACGATGTGGGTGATCGGGAGCTTTTGGCCATTAAAGCGGCTCTGGAGGAATGGCGGTACCTTCTGGAAGGCGCAGCACACCCCATATTGATCTACACAGATCATAAGAACTTGGAATATCTAAGGACAGCCAAAAGATTGAGACCCCGGCAGGCCAGATGGGCACTTTTCTTTTCCAGATTTATTTTCCACATTACGTTCAGGCCCGGATCCAAGAATGTTAAACCTGATGCTCTCTCCCGGATGTTCCTCGATTCCGAAAGAACCGTGTCCCCGGATACTATCCTTCCCTCTGGAAATTTCTTAATCCTTCAGGAGGATTTAATTTCCCGAATCAGACGCGCCTCCATGGGAATGTCTCCACCTGCCGAGTCTTGTACCAAGGATGGTCTGTTCTGGGTCAAAAATAAAATTGTGGTCCCTGAGGAGTTAAAGGTACAGGTGTTAAGTTTATGTCATGATCATAAACTGGCCGGCCACTTCGGTACTCGAAAAACAATCGACCTCGTCCAACGCACCTTTTGGTGGCCATGTCTTACTAAAGATTGCAAGGACTATGTGGAATCCTGTAACACGTGTGCCAGAAACAAAACTAGCCGGACAAGAGCTTGGGGCCTGTTGAGACCATTGCCAGTCCCAGAGAGGCCATGGACCATGATATCAATGGACTTCATTGTTGAGCTTCCACCATCAGAAGGGTTTTCGGCCATTTTTGTAGTGGTTGACAGGCTGTCTAAGATGGCCCACTTCCTCCCCATGAAGGGTACCCCTTCGGCCATGGAGACCGCTTCCATCTTCATAAAGGAGATCGTCAGGCTGCATGGAGTCCCGACCAACATAGTCTCGGACAGGGGCGTTCAGTTCACCTCCAGATTCTGGAAGGCCCTCTGTGGCGCGCTCGAGATCGAGCTGTCGTTCTCTTCGGCTTACCACCCGCAGTCAAATGGGCAAACCGAGAGGACGAACCAGACTTTGGAGCAATACATCCGCTGTTTTTCTGCCTTTTCCCAGGACGATTGGGCCTCCCTGCTTCCCATCGCGGAGTTCTCCTACAATAACTCCCTACATTCAGCTACGAACCAGTCTCCGTTTTTTGCCAACTACGGTTTCCATCCATCCTTCTTGCCCGGATCAGTCCCTGAATGCTCTGTTCCTGCAGTATCCCAAACTTTGGACTTTTTCTCTAGCAACAATAAATTGCTGCAGGAGACCATGACCAAGGCTCAGGAAGATTATAAGAAAATCTTTGATAGGAAGAGACGGGGGGAACTCGTTCTTGAACCTGGCAATTCTGTCTGGCTGTCTACCACTAATCTCAAGTTGGCCTGCCCATCCAAGAAACTGGGCCCCAAATACCTGGGCCCTTTCCGGATAAAAAGGAAGATCAACAACGTGGCCTACGAACTTGACCTTCCGAATTCTCTGAGGATACATCCAGTGTTCCACGTATCTCTCCTGAAGCCAGTCACTCCTAATTTCTTTTCTGGGCGCAACATGGGTCCACCCAAACCTATTGTGGTGAATGGCGAAGAGGAGTTCGAAGTGGAAGCAATTCTAGATTGTAGAAGAAGGCACAATCAGGTGCAATATCTAGTAAAATGGAAAGGCTATGGACCCGAAGATAATTCGTGGGAGCCGGAAAGCAATTTACACGCCAGAGAACTCCTGCAGTCCTTCAAAACCTCTCATGCCTCGAAGATGGCCCAGTTGGGCATCCGGAGTCTGCCCTTGAGGAGGGGGCACTGTCAGAGAGGTTACCTGGTTGGGCGCCGGTGCGCGCCGGGGCGCGTTGGCGTTCGTGTCCCTGTGCGTGCTGGGGCGCGTGTCCCTGTGGGCACCGGCGTGCCTGGGCTCACCGGCCGTGGCGTGCGGGGTGGCGTCCGGGCGTTCGGGCGTACGCGCGTTCGCGCTAGCGCGCGTTCGCGCTAGCGCGCGTCCGCCTGTGGGCGCTGCCTTTGACATGTCTGGTGGTGTGGGCGTGCGTGCTGGTTCCGGGGGCGCGCTCGGGCGCGTGCGGGGGCGCGGCGCGCTTTGGCGAATCGGCACGTGCACGTGCGCGGCGTTTTGGCGCCAATCTGCCTATTTGAGTCCTGCCTCTGCACTGACCCAGTGCTGCCTGATCAAACAGCTCCGTGTTGTGTCCCGTGATCATCCCGTGTTCCTGTGCTTCCGTAGTGTTTACCCGTTGTGACCCGGCTACCTTTGGACCTCCCTTGATTGCTGCCTGTACCCGACCCCGGCTTGTCTGACTTCTCTTCTGCCTGCTCCCTTGTACTGTTGCTGCCAGCCCGTTGCCGACCTCTGCCGTGTATGACCAAGTCTGACCAACTCCTGCTCTGCATCTGCTCCACCAAGTCTCAAGCTCTACCGGTTGCTTGCCAGACCACTGTGCTCCAGGACTGTACCTCAGGCTCTCATACCACTCCGCACTCGCGGGCCTCCTGTCTGCTCTACCAGGGGCCCCGAATCGGACACGTAAGGGAGCCTACCCTCTGCCCACGTGGACTCATCTGTCTGGTAAGTGTGGAACCTGACAGGATTGTTGGCCAACAAAACAGTGGAATTTTGTCTGAAGGGTGTTGGCCCAAACTTGTCTTGCATACACACGGTCACACAAATGTTGGCCAGCAATTACGAACGTAGTGACGTACTAGACGTACTACATGGTTTTTCAGCTCTTTAGTGCCACCCTTTGGGCTCCTTCTGCTAATTTTGTGTTAGTAGAAGTTTGGTGAGTGTTGATTTGCGCTTTTCTTTTCGCGCTTTTCGTTTAGCGATTTTCAGTTTGCGCTTTTCATTTTGTGCTTTTCAGTTTGTTTCTGAACGGCAGTTCGTCAATAACCATGTTGCGGAATCGGAGGAGATAACGTGTTATTTATTATTGGCCTTGGAGTTATTGCTTTTACATTATTTTTTTGGTTGAATAATGTTTTGATTTGGTATATTTTCTTTATTTTTGGATGCATAGAATGCACTTTTTGGTTAAATTCTATTGGCAGATAGCATGTCTAATTTTATTTGTTTTCTTTTTTTAATGCATGATAAAAAATTGAGTAGAATAATACTTGGCTATGTGTTTTACTTCAAATGACAGTTTGGGAGTAGACAATTACATTTAAAAAAATACAATGTAAAATTGACAAGGGACACCAGCATAGTTGTATCTTTGATGCTAAAAACTACGGGATAATGGTGTTATGGTAACTTGCCCAAAAAAAAACAAAAAAAACCCCATAATAATATTATTCTTGATATCACTAGGAAAAAAAAGCCTTTGAAAATCCGTTTAAAATAAATCCATCAGTATCACCAGCAAAGCAGCTTCATTATTATCCCATTAAAGAAGAAGAGAATCTGCGCTGCATTTCGAGATTTCATAATTTGCCACGTCACGAATGTTAATTCTCCATTACAAACGCTAGTTTACAAGACCAACCGCTTCTGCTTCCGAGCATGCGTGTTTGTACTTTGGACTTTTGTCCTACGGACTTGTGTACACACACTCGGAAAATCCGACAACACACATTTGTCGACGGAAAATTTGGGAACCTGCTAGCCAACATTTGTTGGAGGAAAGTCCGACAACAATTGTCCAATGGAGCATACACACGGTCGGATTTACTGACAACAGCCTGTCATCACACATTTCCCGTCAGTAAGTCCGATCGTGCGTACGGGGCTTTACTCCCGAGGACTGGATGGACATTTGTCTGGCAACTTGTTTGGTATCTATTTACCCAATTCAAACTCATCTTTTATATTATACAGAAAGTTGGGTATTATATTGTGTGTTTGCACTAAATTTAATTTTATTATATTTTTTCCTGCAAATTTCATAAACAGTTGCACAAATATTGTGTGACATAAAACATTGCAACCAGTATATTTTTATTGTACAGGTCCTCTGCATTCAGGAACTATAAAGTTCTGGAGGTTTTAATTAATTTTATGACCAAAAATGCGGATTGCAAATGCAAAAATGCAGATTTTTACATGTGTGCAAAAATTGAAAAAATTGCTCTAGTACTCTAGTCATTAACCACTTGACCTCCGGAAGATTTTACCCCCTTCATGACCAGGCCATTCTTGCTATTTAGCACTGTGCTACATTTGACTGGTAATTGCGCACTCATGCAACGCTGTACCCAAATAAAATGTATTAAAAAAAATCACACAAATAGATATTTCTTTTGTTGGTATTTGAGCACAACTGGATTTTGCATTTTTTGTGATATAAGCGAAAAAAGACCAAAAACTTTGAAGAAAAAGCAATATTTTTTAATACTACTAATGATGGTGATCGGTGGCTTATAATGGGACTGCAATATTGCGGCGGGCAACCTTGCGTTAACTGACGCTAGAAGAAACTGACTAACTCCCACTGACATCACCAGTGACATAAATACAGTGATCAATGATAAGGGGTTAACATCTAGGTCGATCAAGGGGTTAAATGTGTGACTAACTATGTTTAATGTGTGTATAGTGTGCTGCTTTTACTAATAGATCTCTACATTTCTCATCCTTGCTTGGCAAGGATGAGAAACGGAGAGATTGTTCCCTCTGTATAGAGCTCTGTGTTAATTGATTGTACGCAGCCGATCAGCAGGTCCCGGCGATGAATCATTGGCTGGGACTTGCTGATAGACTCCCGCCGTGTACAATCACAGCAGGTGCCGCCCATCCACAGTACATTGCGGGCAGGCGGGAAGTGGTTAAACACGCTGCAAATACAGAACAATAAGGGAGCCAGAAATAAGTGTGCTTATACTTTTCTTTGACATGACAACACAACTCTGACTTCCTAATACATGATGTCAGCCCTATTTACTTCATTTCTCATGGACCTCAGCTCTCCTCATCTACTCCCATTCCACATCTCCATAATCCCACCTTGTGCACAGACACAAGTTACCAGCTAACATGATATATATGCAAAATTAACAGGTATTTTTTGCACGTATTAAACAGATTTAGACAGATATATAAAAAAAGTTTGAATGGTATATTTAGCAGACCAAAAGATAGCAGATAGAGTTCAGTGATAGAGTTTACATGCACTTTAACATGAACAATTTTGCACCAAGTTCACTATATGCATACCTCCCAACTTTTGGAGATAGGAATGAGGGACACCTATTAGCAAAAGTATGTATAGGACACACATCCTGCCACGCCCCCTTAACCCTTTCATTGCCAGGCCTTGTGCTGCATTTTTACCCTCAGTTGGCCAGACCATTTTTGCAATTTCCTTTGCGTTTTTATTTTTCACTTCTAGCTTTCAAAGTTTGTTAAAGACCCCCCAAACCATATATTTTCTGAAAGCACATGACCGGTAGAACAAGAAGGTGCTACTGATTTCTAAATTTCCACGATATTTGCACAAATGTTTATCAAAACAATATTTTTACAAAAAATCCACTAAAATCATGATTAGCAGATAAATACACAGCAAATTTTACAAAATTCCTACTAAATATAAAAGCTTAACATGTATTGAGTTAACCACTTACGAACCACCCGCTGTCGGTAATTTGAAGAGGAATATCGTTGTTATGGCAGCAGATAGCTGCCGTAACCCCGGTATCCTCTTCTTCAGCGGGCGGTCCACTTTCAGATAAAAGTGATCTCTGCAGCAGATTCACCATAAGATCACTTTTATGGGCGGAGGGAGAGGGCCCCCCCCTACCGCCGCTCTCCGGTGCCCTCTGCCACTTACCGGAGCCATCAGTATCGGCGGAGGTGATCAGGTCCGCTCTCTTGCTTGGTATGGAGATGAGTGAGGGGAAGATGGCCCCACCCATCTCCATACCATTGCAGGGCAGAAGCGAAGTCAAAATGTCACTTCCGCCCATAGCTCTTAAAGAGACTTTTTTTTTTTCAAATGACATTACATTTTTTTAATTTTTTTTAATTGCATTTTAGTGTAAATATGAGATGTGAGGTCTTTTTGACCCCAGATATCATATTTAGGAGGTCCTGTCATGCTTTTTTTTCTGTTACAAGGGATGTTTACATTGTAATAGGTAGAAAAGTGACACAATTTTTTTAAATTAAAAGAACAGTGTAAAAGTAAAAAATAAAAGGTAAAATAAATAAGAATTTTTTTTTTTTTTAAACATGCCCCGTCCCGCTGAGCTTGCGCGCAGAAGCAAACGAAAATATGAAAACGGTGTTCAAACCACACATGTGAGGTATCACCACAATCGTTAGAGCGAGAGCAATAATTCTAGCCCTAGACCTCCTCTGTAACTCAAAACATGCAACCTGTAGAATTTTTTAAATGTTGCCTATGGAGATTTTTAAGGGTAAACGTCTGTCACCATTCCACGACGGGGGCGCAATTTTGAAGCGTGACATGTTGGGTATCAATTTACTCAACATAACATTATCTTTCACAATATAAAAAAAAAATGTGCTAACTTTACTGTTGTATTATTTTTTAATTAAGACCTCTGCGCAAATGCGGTGTGACAGAAAGTATTGCAAAGACCGCCATTTTATTCTCTAGGATGTTAGAAAAAAAATATATAATGTTTGGGGTTCTAAGAATTTTCTAGCAAAAAAAACAGTTTTTAAACACCAAATCTCAGAAAGAGGCTCGTTCCTTAACCACTTCACTCCCGGCCTATAGCAGAATGATGGCCGGGCAGTGGTTCAGTTATCCTGACTGGGCGTCATATGACGCCCTGCAGGATAACAACCACAGCGCGCCCATGGGGGCGCGCATCACAGCGATCGGTGGTGTGGTGTGTCAGTCTGACACACCGCTACACCGATCTCACCGGCGGAGGCACTTTCCCATGTGATCAGCCGTGTCCAATCACCGCTGATCACGATGTAAACAGGTAAAAAGGTGATTGGCCTTTCCTCACTCGCGTCTGACAGATGCGAGTAGAGGGGAGCCGCCGATCGGGGGGGGGGGTCTGCGCTGATTATTTATCCCCCATGGCCATCCACATGTGAAAATCAATGATCAACATATGGCAATCAGTGCCCACAAATGACTGACTGGCACCTCTATGACACAATAAAAATTAGTGATGCCTAGCAATGCCACCCATCAGTGTCATCAGTGCCACCCATCAGTGTCCATCAGTGCCACCTATCAGTGCCCATCCGTGCCCAACTATCAGTGCCCATCAGTGACCATCTGTGCCACCTATCAGTGCCACCCATAAGTACCCATCAGTGCCACCCATAAGTGCCCATCAGTGCCGCCCATGAGTGCCCATCTGTGCTGCCTACCAGTGCCACCTATCAGTGCCCATCAGTGTCACCTATCAGTGCCCATCAGTGCCGCCTATCAGTGCCCATCATCAGTGCCCAAAATTTTCGGTCTTTTTTTATTTGTTGCGCAAAAAATAAAAATCGCAGAGGTGATCAAATACCACCAAAAGAAAGCTCTATTTGTGGGAACAAAATGAAATAAAAATTTGTTTGGGTACAGTGTAGCATGACCGCAATTGTCATTCAATTTGCGACAGCGCTGAAAGCTGAAAATTGGCGTGGGCAGGAAGGTGTATAAGTGCCAGGTATTGAAGTGGTTAAGTGGTTAATAAATAACAAATATTTGTAATTTTTACATTGCGCCTTTTTGCAAAATGGTGAAAATCGAACGTACGCAAAAATGTAAATATCCAAATTTCTTTAACAATCTGAAGGTTTTCATTTTTCCCTTACAGCTTTCAGAATTTGTGAAAGACCCCCAAAACCATATATTTTCTGAAAGAATATGACCTCTAGAATAAAAAGAAGGTACTACTGATTTTTTAGACCCCGCGCTATTTGCGCAAATGTTTATCAAACCTATATTATGGCAAAAAATACACTAAAACCATTATTAGCAGATAAAAACACAGCTAATTTTACCAAATTCCTGCTAAATCCCTACTAAATATAAAAGCTTAAAGCGGGGGTCCACCCACACCGCCCAAAAAAATAATATTAAAAGCCAGCAGCTACAAATACTGCAGCTGCTGACTTTTAATACATGGCCACTTACCTGTCCCAGGGTCCAGCGATGTCGGCAGGGGACGCCGAGAACCCACTCGGTTCTCGGCAGCTGCCGCCGCCATCCTAGGTGAGGGAATCAGGAAGTGAAGCGTTGCGGCTTCACTTCCCGGTTCCCTACTGCGCATGCGCGAGTCGCGCTGCGCGTCCCAAGTGGTCCCCGCTCTCTCCTGGGAGTTGTGTGTTCCCAGCAGACAGCGCGGTGGGGACGGGAAGAGGCATAGACTCCCATGGGAGTCTATGCCGGAAGTGGGTGCAAATACCTGTCTTAGACAGGTATCTGCACCCCCTTCCCCCCTGAAAGGTGCCAAATGTGACACCGGAGGGGGGGAAGGTTCCGAAAAGCGGAAGTTCCATTTTTGTGTGGAACTCCGCTTTAACTGTATAAAGTGAATAAAAAACAAAAAAATTAAATTTTTACATTTAAAAATGCAACGCCTTTTTGCAAAATGGTGAAAATCGAACGTACCCAAAAATGTCTCTAAAAATCTGGAGGTTTTCATTTTTCACTTACAGCTTTCAGAATTTATAAAAGATCCCCCAAGCCATACATTTTCTGAAAGCACATGGCCAGTAGAATAAAAAGAAGGTGCTACTGATTTTTAAGGCAGCACGATATTTGCGCAAATATTTATCAAATTAATATTTTTGCTAAAAATACACTAATATCATTAATAGTGCACATAAACACAACATAACAAAATTCCTGCTAAATTGCTACTAAAGCATCGTTCACATGTGGCATACTAAAGTGTACGCCCATAGAGGGCCATGGGGGGCCATGTTTACCTACACAGGGATGCACAGGTGTTCCATGCGACCCCGTACAGGCAGTCCCATTTATGTCAATTGGGATGCAACGAATGCACAGGCATAGCTGCTGTTCCCAATCTGACTTCCGCGTGGGAGTGGGTACATGACCCCGAACGCAGACAGTGTGAGCTCAGGAACATGCATGCAGATCTACATGGATGTAAAATTGGGAGCAACGGCTCTGTTCATGCAGGTGCTACATCCTAAAGGACATCAATGGGAATGCCTGCACAGAGATGCACAAAACACCTGTGCATCCCTGTAAAGGTACGCTGTGTATGCCCTGTGTGAACCTTAGGCCCCTTTAACACAAGCACACCAATCGGGTCTGTCTGTCTGTTTTTCAGGCAGGCCCAATCGGGCCACCCATTGTTCTCTATGAGGAGACTGATGTAAATGGACATGTGTCCGTTTACACCCACCTACATCCAAACCAGTCCAGTCCGCTAAAAACAGACGGATGGGGATTCCATTCCCCATCCATCTAGCAGATCGGATGGTATTGGATGGAAATGGACAGGCAGTCCGTTTCCATCCGACCGCCCCATAGAGAACAGCGGCTGTGTCTGCATCAGCGGAGCAGACAGGGACCTGTCATCTGCCTGCTCAGCGAGGATCAGCAGACAGATCCCCGCTGAGCAGGCGGATCTGCTTGACAGAGCCCGCTCCATGTAAAAGGGGTCTTACCAGGAGCGGCTGGTCCATTAGAGGCGCAGGGGCGTTTGTCTGATTTTTTTTTTCAAGCCTCATGATTAGAGCCTGAGGCTCTAATTGGCTTAAAAAAGGTTGGGCTCAGACCCTCAGAGCATTGCACCCCGAACCCACCCACTTGTGACAATAGCAAATTAATATTCGCTATTGTCTTCCTGGTTCTCCTCCTGGGCAATTAGGACGGATTGGGTTGGCCAGGAGGAGAAGCTGAGGAAGCCGTGGAGGGGTGGGTGGGGGGCGTCACCGTGGAGGGGTGAGTGCGGGGGGGACTGTCACAGTGGAGGGGTGAGTGCGGGGAGACCATCACGGAGGGGTGAGTGCGGTGGGGACTGTCACGTTTTTTACAGGTTTTTTTTTTTCGGGGGGGGGGTCTTTGCTGAGATATCAGAGGTCCTGAAGATAGTCCCTCTCACTGTAGCACTTTACATGAATGAATGAAATCTGTATAGAGATTCCATCCATTCATAAAACAACATTTGCAGTTACAATGATCAACTATCAGTGGATATAGCGCAATTGCTGCCTATATCCATTGTACAGGGGGGCGTTTGGTATACACATGTATACCAAGCCCCCCCAAGCCACAACTTCACCCCCCCGCCACACTCTCGAAGCTGACAGATACAGATCATAGGAGATCTATGCAGGGAGAAGCTGCAGGCGGCAGGAGGGAAGGAGAGATGCCGCTCGAAGCGGCCATGGATCGGGGGTGCGGGGGCCGTATGGGGGGTGATCAGAGGTATTGGGGGGACACATCTGGATCCCCCCAAGCCCCATGCAGCACCTGAAGCTGGCGGGAGCGGCAGAGGAGGGATACTGGCTAATGATGGTGGCTGGGGGGAGCAGGTTTGCTGGGGGGGGTCAGATCGGGTGGAGGGGGATAATCAGTGCTGGGGGGAAGAAGGGGGGTGAATGGGATAAGAGAGGAGACTGGGGGGAGTAGTTCTAAGTGAAAGTTAGCAGCGGGAGGTGGAGAGGCAGGGGACAGGGAAGCGGCGGCTTGGGTGGGGGGCGCTCACATTAGGGGTTAATAACTCTGATCAGCTGATTGTAATCCACTGATCAGAGTTATAGAATTGTTCAGCAGAGTCTGCTGAACAATTCTGATATAAGCTTATGGTCATTGGAGTGACCATAAGCTTATAGGAGAGGGAGATATGAGGTCCGTATGGCATACGGTCTTGGCCACCTGTGGGCACTTTTTAGGTCTGTACGGCGTACGGACCGGGCAGTTAAAGGGTTAAAGGAGAATTATACAGTAAACCATGATTAGTTAAACCCACAAGTGCTTTTTCCACCACTACTATTCCTTTATATTGGCTTTTGAAATTTAGAAATTCAGAAATGTAGAAATTGGATGAAAGGTTTAGCACTCAGAAACACTTTTTGAAAGATAAGTAGTGCATTTCATATACAACTATATACAGTATCTCACAAAAGTGAGTACACCCTCACATTTTTGTAAATATTTTATTATATCTTTTTATTTGACAACACTGAAGAAATGACACTTTTCTAAGTAGAGTATATGGCCTGGAACTGAGTGAAACTAGGAGGAGGGCCAGGATGAATGGGGTGTAGCGTCACATATGACGACCCATCACATTTCGCTACCCGCTGGAGTGCGCATGCGCGCCGCCGCCATATGTGTTCCAACACTTTTACAACAAAACTCCACACCTCTTGCGTGCTCGCTTCGCTCGCCACACTTCAGGCACGGCCTCGCTTCGCTCGGCATAATTATAATTTAACTCTATGTCCACTTGGATGGTGGGGCTTGAACCTTGACTTAGGGGTGGAGTTTTGTCGTAAAAGTGTTGGAACACATATGGCAGCGTCGCGCATGCGCACTCCAGCGGGTAGCAAAATATGAGGGATCGCCATATGTGACGCTACAGCAGCCTGCATAAGAGGCGGAGTATTAATGGGTGATTTTCATATGATGCAGACTGCTTAGCAGATTGAAGAGTTCAAGGCAGAGGGTGTGTCCTGCAGTGGGTAGAGAGGAGGGGGGTTGGAAAAGTACAACAGCAAAAGTTGTTTATAAACTGACTAAATACTGCATATGCATTATGCCTGTCTAAGCAGCAGGTAGCGCTGTAGTATTATAGTGTAGAGTTATGTTATCTATGATATAATAGGATGTTTGTCTATCCTCTTTCTATGTACTTGGATGCTCCTTGGTCCTGTGTTCATGTTTCTCCATTCTGTAAAGACATGCATTGATATTCCTCCAAGAAAGTAGAGCCGTATTACTGCATACAACAAGCTTCCAGCCTGATTTCAATATTCTGCTAACAGGGGGGTCGTGTCACAGCTCAGTCAGAGCTCATCACAGCATCAGACAGTTTTCTTCCACCCACCCTCCCTCCCTTGTTTGTTTTTGGTTTGGGGAAGCCTCCTAATTTCTCAAGGTGCTGAGGTATGTAGTGGGTTTTAAGTTGTTAGATTGCCATTCAGTTCAGCAGGCAGGAGGTCTATTGGGTATTTGAAGGAGGTGCTGGTGAAATATCTGTGGAAAGTTGTGGGTTGGGCCCATCTGAGGTATTGGTGTCCCTTCCTAACAATACGGTGGTAACATCAGGGTATTAATTAGGCTATATCTGGTAGTACATAAGTGGTTAATTGTCCCTGAGCCGGTGTAGTTGCGGCTGGGGGCCTTTGATTGTGTGGCAGATACAACCGGTTAATCGTGAGTATATAGGCTAAGATCTTAGACCTTATTTTCTAGTTCATAGCAGCAGGCAGGGGGTCTATTGAGTCTTTGAAGGAGGTGCTGGTTAAATAATTGTGAAAAATTGTGGGTTGGGCCCATCTGAGGTATGGGTGTCCCTTCCTAACAAGACGGTGGTAACATCAGGGTATTAATTAAGTTGTAACTTGTAGTACGTAAGTGGTTAATTGTCCCTGAGCCGGTGTAGTTGCGGCTGGGGGCCTTTGATTGGGTGGCAGACACAACTGATTAATCGTGAGTAGAGCTGGGCGATTTTCTCCAAAAAAAAAATCTCGATTCACGATTCAAATCGAGTTCTTTTCTTTGATGGACACCGCGCCGGTCCTAAGAAGCTGCGGGCAGGAGTTTGTAGGCGTAGCTGCAGCTTCGGCCTAGTCCACAGCGTCCGGCCTCGTGGACTAGGCCGAAGCCGCGGCCTCACCTAAAAACTCCTGTCCGCAGCTCCTCAGGACCGGCGCGGTGTCAGCGCCGGTCCTGGTGAAAAAAAAAAATCTAAAAAATCGATTTGATGAAAATTTGAATCGATTTAACCTCTCAACTCGGTTCAAGATTCAAATCATGAGTATATAGGACTTCAAAGATCTTAGAGCTGGCATAAGCTGAGGTTGGTTTATTTGTTATGCATTGACTGCATTATATGCATTAAACTTGTTTTCTTGTGAATGTTGTATTTAATGCTTTGTAATAAAAGGCTGCTATGGCCATTCAACTCCAAATAAAATGTGTCGTCTGGTCATTTTGGAAGAGGGGATTGGTCAAGTGTTTAATGTTTTATAGATAATTGGAGCCTCTGCATTCTGCAGGTCCCTCAGTCATGAGTTTTCAGCTTGTATAACAGTGAAAATCTGCTGTCCCCTCAAAATAACTCAACACACAGCCATTATTGTCTAAACCACTGGCAAAAAAAAGTGAATACACCCCTAAGTGAAAATGTCCAAATTGGGCCCAAAGTGTCAATATTTTGTGTGGCCACCATTATTTTCCAGCACTGCCTTAACCCACTTGGACATGGAGTTCACCAGAGCGTCACAGGTTGCCACTGGAGTCCTCTTCCACTCCTCCATGAGGACATCACGGAGCTGGTGGATATTAGAGACATTGCGCTCCTCCACCTTCCATTTGAGGATGCCCCACAGATGCTTAATAGGGTTTAGATATGGAGACATACTTGGCCAGTCCATTACTTTTACCCTCAGCTTCTTTAGGTCATCTTGGAGGTGTGGTTGGGGGTCTTATCATGTTGGAATACTGCCCTGCGGCCCAGTCTTCGAAGAGAGGGGATCATGCTCTGCTTCAGTATATCACAATACATGTTGGCATTCATGGCTCCTCAATGAACTGTAGCTCCCCAGTGCTGGCAGCACTCATTCGTCTATTTCCCAAAGACAATCTCTGGATATGCACTCAACTTCTTTGGTCAACCATGGCAATGCCTGTTCTGAGCGGAACCTGTCCTGTTAAACTGCTATATGGTCTTGGCCACCATGCTGCAGCTCAGTTTCAGGGTCTTGGCAATAATCTTATAGCCTAGGCCATCTTTATGTAGAGCAACAATTCTTTTTTTCAGATGCTCGGAGAGTTCTTTGCCATGAGGTGTGTTGAACTTTCAGTGACCAGTATGAGAGAGTGAGAGTGATAACACCAAATTTAACACACCTGCTCCCCATTCACACTTGAGACCTTGTAACACTAATAAGTGACATGACATCGGGGAGGGAAAATGGCTAATTGGGCCCAATTTGGATATTTTCACTTAGGGGTGTACTCACTTTTGTTGCCAGCGGTGTAGACATTAATGGCTGTGTGTTGAGTTATTTTGAGGGGACAATAAATTGACACTGTTATACAAGCTGTACACTCACTACTTTACATTGTAGCAAAGTGTCATTTCTTCAGTGTTTTCACATAAAAAGATATAATATTTACAGAATTGTGAGGGGTGTACTCACTTTTTTGAGATACTGTAGATCAGACCAAAATGAGGGACAAATAAGCAGGAATGAGGCACAGAGGGACTTTGTTCCAAATCAGGAACAGTCCCTCAATATCAGGGACAGTTGGGAGCTATGCTGTATGGACCATCACATCCCCTTAAATACCTCTTCCCAAGAGAGAATAAATTCAAGAAAGTTAACCTCTTTTCTGCCAATGATGAAATAACACCAGGGAGTTTGTTTACATTGCTTCTGTGGAGCTTTTTTTTTTACTAGAAGTGACAGCTATACAAATATACTGTACTTTAGTAAGCCTAGCCTTGTAGAGTGGTAAGTTTCATGAAGTGACAGTCTGAATAGTTAAGTATAGCTGACAGTCACCCAGACAACAAAGTACTTTATACATAAATGAAATGTGAAAAAAATGATTTTCCTTTTAGTCCTGAACATAAATAAATACAGAAAATATACAAAAAAATGTGCCGTAGGTTCACTCTAATGCATTCCTTCAGTTCCTACCTTGTCTAATCAACATATTGCTTTCTACATTTACAATCAATCAGCTGGATCGCATTCCTAGGAAAACAATAAATGTAATCCTTGACTCTAAAGATTAGCCTTGCCACGCTAAACTGGGTGGAAATGCAGTCGTAACTGTGACTTTTTTAATGTTGTAGGTCCACATAGTTACATTTTCTTTTGGAATTTGCTGAAACCTGCTTTAGATTGAGGAATGTTAAGAAAGTTGAAGATGGTCCACTCAGTTACCTTAATTACACAAAATAAATTATGAAAAAAAAGAATTACAATTTAATTTTTTAATGCTATAGATGTGGATTCTGAATTTTTAAATAACATTAAAATACCTTACATTATTATTCTTTTTTTTACGGCATGCTTTATCTAGATCTGTTTATATTAAAGTGATTGGAAACTCAAAAAAAAACAAAACAAAAAAACAAACAAACAGGTTTATACTGATTTGCTCTGTGCAGTGGAATTTGCACCACAACCGCCCCAAACCTCCTCTTCCTGGCTCCTCCCACTCTCAGTGTGCCACTATAGGAAGCCACTTGATCTCCAGTGGCTTTGCCTGTGTCCATAACCCCGCCCCACCACTCCCTCATCACAGGATTTGACTGACAGCAACAGGATGCAATGGCTTACGCTGCCCCAGCAAAGCCTGTGAGGGTGGGAGAGCCGTTACCAGGGATGGACTGGCCATGGGGACTACCGGGAGTTTCCCGGTGGGCCGATGGCTCAGTGGGCCGGTTTCAGCAGCCGCCTATTGCAACGGAGGTCCGCGGCGATCTACCCATCAATCGCTGACAGCTGGCGCCTGACGGATAGATTGAGATTTAGCCAGCATGCAGAGTAGAACAGGAAGCGTCTGTGATAGGTTCTCTCTCATGTCACGCTGCTCCCCGGCGGCCCCTCCTCTCTTCTCGTCCATCCCCATTTGCTTGTGACATCATCTGGGATGGACGAGAAGAACCTATCACAGACTCTTCCTGTGCTACTCTGCATGCTGGCTAGTAAACAATGTGCCCCATAATGTGCCATGTGCCCCATAATGTGCCATGTGCCCTGATGTGCCCCATAATTTGCCATGTGCCCCATCATGTGCCCTGATGTGCCATCATGTGCCCCCATGTGCTATGTGCCCTAATGTTCCCCATGCCCTGATATGCTATGTGCCCCATGCCCTGATGTGCTATGTGCCCTGATGTGCCCCGTGCCCTGATGTGCTATGTGCCCTAATATGATATGTGTTGTGATTTCCCCCGTGCCCTGATGTGCTATGTGCCCTGATGTGCCCCGATGTGCTATGTGCCCCGTGCCCTGATGTGCTATGTGCCCCCATGTGCTTTGTGCCCTGATGTGCCCTAATGTGCCCCAATGTGCTATGTGGCCCGTTCCCTGATGTGCTATGTGCCCTAATGTGATATGTGCCCTGATGTGCTATGTGTCCTGATGTGCTCTGTGCTCTGATGTGCTATGTGCTCATGCCCTGATGTGCCCTGTGCCCTGATGTGCTATGTGCCCCATGCCCTAATGTGCTATGTACCCTGATGTACTGTGACCTGTGCCTTGATGTGCCCTGATGTCCTGTACCCTGATGTACTGTGTCCTGATGTGCTATGTGCCCTGATGTGCCCCGTGCCCTGATGTGCTATGTGCCCTGATGTGCTATGTGCCCCGATGTGCCCCGTGCCCTGATGTGCCCCATGCCCTAATGTGCTATGTGCCCCGCGCCCTGATGTGCTATGTGCCCCAATGTGCCCTGATATGCCCCGTGCCCTGATGTGCTATGTGCCCTGATGTGCCCCATGCCCTAATGTGCTATGTACCCTGATGTGCTGTGCCCTGATGTACTGTGACCTGTGCCCTGATGTCCTGTACCCTGATGTGCTATGTGCCCTGATGTGCCCCATGCCCTAATGTGCTATGTGCCCTGATATGCTGTGCCCTGATGTACTGTGACCTGTGCCCTGATGTGTCCTGATGTCCTGTACCCTGATGTGCTGTGTCCTGATGTGCTATGTGCCCCGTGCCCTGATGCGCTATGTGCCCTGATGTGCTATGTGCCCTATGCCCTAATGTGCTATGTGCCCTAATGTGCTATGTGCCCTGATGTGCCCCGTGCCCTGATGTGCTATGTGCTCTGATGTGCCCCTGTGCCCGGATGTGCTTTGTACCCTGATGTGCTATATGCCCTGATGTGCCCCATGCCCTAACGTGCTATGTTCTTTGATGTGCTATGTGCCCTGATATGCCCCATGCCCTAATGTGCTATATACCCTGATGTGCTGTGCCCTGATGTACTGTGACCTGTGTCCTGATGTGCCCTGATGTGCTGTGTCCTGATGTGCTATACCCTGATGTGCTGTGTCCTGTACACTGATGTACTGTGCCCTGACGACGTGCCCTGATGTGCCCTGTACCCTGATGTGTTGTGCCCTGATGTACTGTGCTCTGTACCCTGATGTGATGTACCCTGATGTGCTGTGCCCTGATGTGCTGTGCCCTGTACCCTGATGTGGCCTAGTGTGCTGTACCCTGATGTGCCCTGTACCCTGATGTGTTGTGCCCTGATGTGCCATGTGCCCTGATGTGCCTTGTGCCCTGTTGTGCCTTGTGCCCTGATATGCTGGGCTCTGTACCCTGATGTGCCTTGTGCCCTGATGTGCTGGGAGCTGTGCCCTGATGTGCTGTGCCCTGTACCCTGATGTGCTTTGCCCTGATGTGCTGGGTTCTGTACCGTGCCCTGAAGTGCACTGTATCCTGATGTGTTTTTTTTTTGTTCCAGTCCAGCCCTAGCCATTACAGACGGGCAGAGTGCTGGATTGAGTGAGGGCTCAGGAAAGTATAATGGGGGGTGAGGGGATGATACTTTTTCCAAAACATTTTTTACCTAATTACAAGGAAAACATTAAAGAAATTGTAAAGTCAGAAGGTTTTTTTTTCTTAATGTATTCTATTCATTAAGATAAAAAGCCTGCTGTGTGTAGCAGCCTCCCTCAGTCCATCTAACACTTACCGGAGCCCCCTCTAGATCCAGCGATGTCCACGATTGTCTTGGCCATCCGAGACTCTCCCTCCTGATTGGCTGAGACACAGCAGCGGTGCCATTGGCTCCCGCTGCTGTCAATCAAAGTCAGTCAGCCAATCAGGAGGGAAAGGGGGTGGGGCCGGGCCGCAGCTCTGTGTCTGAATGGACACAGGGATCTGTGACTTTGCTCGGGTGCTCCCATAGCAAGCTGCTTGCTGTGAGGGCACTCAACAGGAGGGAGGGGCCAGGATCACAGAAGAGGGACCTGAGAAGAGGAGGATATGGGCTGCTCTGTGCAAATGCATAGCAACAGAGTAGGTAAGTATAACATGTTTGTTATTTTCATTGAAAAAAAAACGAGACTTTACAATCAAATGTTAAGGCTTTAGGACCACTTTAACCACTTCAGCCCTGGAAGGATTTACCCCCTTCCTGACCAGAGCACTTTTTGTGATTCGGCACTGCGTCACTTTAACTGACAATTGCGCGGTCGTGCAATGTTGTACCCAAACAATATTGACGTCCTTTTTTCCCCACAAATAGAGCTTCCTTTTGGTGGCATTTGATCACCTCTGGCGTTTTTATTTTTTGCGCTATAAACAAAAAAAGAGCGACAATTTTGAAAAAAACGCATTATTTGTTACATTTGCTATAATAAATATCCCCCCAAAAATATATAAAAAAAACTATTTTTTTTCTTCAGTTTAGGCCGATACGTAAAATTCTACATATTTTTGGTAAAAAAATTGCAAAAAACGTATATTGATTGGTTTGCACAAAAGTTATAGCGTCTACAAAATAGAGGATAGTTTTATGACATTTTTATTATTAATTTTTTTTTTATTAGTAATGGCAGCAATCTGCGATTTTTATCGGGACTACGACATTATGGCGGACACATTGGACACTTTTGACACTATTTTGGGACCATTGTCATTTATACAGCGATCAGTGCTATAAAAATGCATTGATTTCTGATTCAATGACACTGGCAGGGAAGGGGTTAACCACGGGGGGGGGGGGGGGGCGATGAAGGGGTTAAGTGTGTCCTAGGGAGTGATTCTAACTGTGGGGGGGAGTGGCTACAACACGCATAACAGCGATCACTGCTCTCGATGAAAGAGAGCAGTGATCTCTGTCCTCTTACTAGGCAGCACGGGGGGAAATGCTTTGTTTACAAAAGCATTTCCCTGTTCTACCTCTCCGTGACACAATCGTGGGCACCTGGTGGACATCGAGTCCGCGGAACCCGCGGTCACGGAGAATGCGGCGCGCGCTCCCACAGCGCCACTTCTTAAAGAGGACGTACCTGTACGCCGTTTAGCCCACCAGTGCCATTCTGCCGACGTTTATTGGCGTGTGCTGGTCGGGAAGCGTTTAAGAAATATTTTGCTGTTCATTATCATGTGACTTGAAGTATGCTTACTTCTACAAATCCTGATGGGAGGCTGATAGTGTGCTGACTCTTCAGCAGTTACAATATAATATTTTATTCTATGCGCCACTTTAAAAGCAGGTTAAGGCCCCCTTCCGAGGGCTTTCACACTGGAGCGGTGCGCTAGCAGGACAGGAAAAAAGTCCTGCTAGCAGCATCTTCGTAGCGCTAGCGGCCGAATACCGACAGTAAAGCGCCGCTAATAATAGTGGCGCTTTACCGCCGACGCCGCCCCTGCCCCAGTGTGAAAGGGGCTTAAGGGCATCCCTCAAGCATGTTATTTAACCACTTCAGCCCCGGAAGAATTTGCCTCCTTAATGACCAGGCCATTTTTTGCGATACGGCATTGTGTCATTTTAACTGACAATTGCACGGTCGTGCGACGCTGTACCCAAACAGACGTCCTTTTTACCCATAAATAGAGCTGTCTTTTGGTGGTATTTAATCACCTTTGTGGTTTTTATTTTTTACTCTATAAACAAACAAAAAAAAAATGACAATTTGGAAAAAAAAACAATATTTTTTACTTTTTGCTATAATAAATATCCCCCAATTTAAAAAAAAAAAAAAGTATTCATCAGTTTAGGCCAATATGTATTTTTCTACATATTTTTGGTAAAAAAATCACAATAAGCATTTATTGATTGGTTTGCACAAAAGTATAGCGTCTACAAAATAGGGAACAGATTTATGGCATTTTTATTTATTTTTTTTACTAGTAATGGCGGCGATCTGGGATTTTTAGCCGGACTACGACATTGCGGCGGACAGGTCGGACACTTTTGACACTTTTTTGGGAACAGTGACATTTATACAGCGATCAGAGCTAAAAATAGCCACTGATTACTGTATATGTGTCACTGGCAGGGAAGGGGTTAACAATAGGGGCCATCAAAGGGTAAAGTGTGTCCTGGGGAGGTGTTTCTAACTGTGGGGACAGTGTAGTGACTGGGAGTAGAGAGACATTGCGGTTTCTAATCACTAGAAACAGCAGATCTCTTTCCTCTCCCTGACAGAACGGGGGATCTGTCTGTTTACATTGACAGATCCCCCATTCTCTCTCTCTCTCAGGAGTAATCATGGATGCCCGGTAGACAGCGCGGCTACCGGGCACGTGCGTCAACTCCTACATCGCGTGGTGGGTGCGCACACGCACCTGCTAAGTCTATTTAAAGGGCGGACGTACAGCTACAGTGATTTGCCCAGGAGAGCCAACCTGCTGCAGTATAATGACGGAGGCAGGTCGGCTAGTGGTTAAAGGAATTTTGCACAGGCACTGCCCACCTCCCCATCTACTTCTACTTTGTGTCACAATTTCTTTCCTATTAGCCTAGAAAATGGCAATAAACATCAACTCTGTGTGTGGATTGACTCTCGGATTGGACCCAAAGCTTGGACCTGACGTTTAAATATATTTGATGATCCCTATATGAGTAGGCACGTCAAACTCTTCATTTGTTATACCTCCTTCTACACCCGTAGAGAGATACTTCTATGCTGGAAGTCTGCCCAGCCCCCCAATATCACTTCCTGGCATGAGTGCTGTGCCTGTTGCCCCCCCCCCCCTCACACACACACACACACACACTTTGTTTCTTTCCTCCTCTCTCTCCTCTCCCTTTCCTTCCCCTTAATATCCCCCACATTTCTATTTGTGGCAGCCATGTGTAGGGTCCTAAATTTTGCTTGTTGTTATTGAATATGTGATTTTGCATCTCTCCTTTGTTTGCATATACAAAAGCTATGTGACTTATTTATGTACCTGACAAATTCTAATAAACCTTTTCTGTTGAAAAAAAATAAAATGGCAATAAGCACAAGATTTGGCTCCCATTGATCACCACTGGAAGCTTAGCTGCAGGGGGAAACTTAAGGGCAAATGTTTGATACTTGTTGCTAATCTTTGTGTGCAGCATTTCACCACATGATACCGTTGTGTGCACCAAAGCACCCCACTCCCCTTCTTTCTTACATAGCTGCCATTACATTTAGTAAATCCCTTTTATTGAAAAAACTATATTTTTTATTAAAGTTCAGCGAGGCCTAATGTTAGAGACAGAGGTTTCTCACACACCAAGGTAGTAGTTTTTCTGTTTATGTTTTAAAACAGTATTTTGTATTTGGATACAATGTACAGGGGTTGGACAAAATTATGGAAACAAGCATGGTAAAAAAACAAAATTTTTACTTAACCACCTCTCCCCTGCGCTATAGTCGAATGAAGGCTACAGCACAGGCCTTAATTGCTGGGAGGCCTGTCATATGACGTCCTCCCGTGCATAAGCTGCCTGCGTGCCCCCTTCAGGGCACACAGCGCGCTCTCTGATCACCGAGTTAATGAGACCCGGCCCCTTACCACGTGATCAGCTGTCAGCCAAGATCGGTAATTAGCTTGTCCCTGTTTGGGACATCGGTCCCGAACAGGGAGAAGCACTGCTACTATGCAGTGCCCTCCAGTGCCACCTGCCAGTGCCCACCAGTGCCACCTACAGGTGCATATCAGTGCCATCTACCAGTGTCAACCAGTGCCACCTACCAGTGCCCACCAGTGCCACCTATCAGTGCCCATCAGTGCTGCCAACCAGTGCCCATCAGTGCCACCTATCAGTGCTGCCTATCAGTGTCGCCTACCATGGCACATCAGTGCCACCTATCATTGACGATCAGTGCCACCTATCAGTGCCACCTCTCAGCGCCACCTATCAGTGCCCTTCAGTGCCACCTATCAGTTCCCACCAGCGCCACCTCATCAGTGCCGCCTTATCAGTGCCTATTTGTATAGCCTATCAGTGCCCATCAGTGCAGCCCATCAGTGCCCATCAGTGCTGCCTCATCAGCGCACATCAATGAAGAAGAAAATTTACCTGTTTTTAAAATTTTATAACAAACTATAAAACTCTCTTTTAGTTTTTTTAGCGAAAAAATAAAAACCCAGCAGTGAATAATACCACCAAAGCAAAGCTCTATTTGTGTGAAAAAAATTATAAAAATGTAATTTGGGTACAGTGTTGCATGACCGCGCAATTGTCATTCAAAGTGTGAGAGCGCTGAAGGCTGGAAATTGCCCTGGGTAGGAAGGGTGTTTAACCACCTCAATACTGGGCATTTTCACCCCCTTCCTGCCCAAGCCATTTTTCAGCTTTCAGCGCTGTCGCAATTTGAATGACAATTGCGCGGTCATACAACACTGTACCCAAATGAAATTGTTATCATTTTTTCCCCACAAATAGAGCTTTCTTTTAGTGGTATTTGATCACCTCTGCGGTTTTTATTTTTTGTGCTATAAACAAAAGAAGAGTGACAAGTTTTAAAAAAAACACAATAATTTTTACCTTTTGCGATAATAAATATCCAATTTTTTTTTCTTTAAAACAAATTTTTTCTCAGTTTAGGCCGATATGTATTCTTGTACATATTTTTGGTAAAAAAAAATCGCAATAAGCGTATATAAATTGGTTTGCGCAAAAGTTATAGCGTCTACAAAATAGGGGATAGTTTTATAACATTTTTATTTTTTTTTATTTTTTTACTAGTAATGGCGGTGATCTGCGATTTTTATCGTGGCTGCGATATTGCGGCGGACACATCGGACACTTTTGACACATATTTGGGACCATTCACATTTATACAGCGATCCGTGCTATAAAAATGCATTGATTACTGTATAAATGTGACAGGCAGTGAAGGGGTTAACACTAGGTGGTGATCGAGGGGTTAACTGTGTTGCTAGGGAGTGATTCTAACTGTAGGGGGCGGGGACTCACTAGGGGAGGAGACCGATCGGTGTTCCTCTGTACTGGGAGCATATCATCGGTCTCCTCTCCTCTGACAGGACCGTGGATCTGTGTGTTTACACACACAGATCCACGGTCCTGCTGTGTTACCGGTAATCGCGGGTGCCCGGCGGACATCGCGACCGCCGGGCATGCGCACCGGGTGCCTAGTGACAGGGCGGGCGCGCGCGATCGCCGGCGGCGGCGTGCGCGTGCCCCCTGGTGGCCTAGGAAAGCGAGGACGTCATATGACGCCCGCCCGCAACGAGAGCTGCGCCGCCTGGCCGTCAATTGACGGCCGGCGGTCGGCAAGCGGTTAAGTGCCCAGTAAGCAAGTGGTTAATATGGTGGACCGCGTTTGGCAACCAAAATGGCCTGGGAATTGACAAATATAAGTCTTGGATGGTGGATAATGGAATCGAATACCATTCTTCATGCAAAAATCTGTGTCACAATCCTGCGCATTGCGCTTTTGTTTCTTTTGTTGACTATGCTTATGCTTATCAAATGATGTTTTCCCACAAATTGTATATGCCATCTTAACCTTTGATACAGTACCTCGCAACACCGCAAATAAATTGGCAACTTCAGTCAAAGAGGCACCATCTAGGCGCCAAAAATTTGCCCTCTTTGAAACTCCGTAAGCTCTAACATGACTCCTGACATTCCACCTGTTAGCTAGGTGTCTCATCATACAACAGAAGCAAAAGAATGTTACATCACTTCCACTTTCAACGCAAAACATGTCGTCACTTTCACACTTGCAAATGATGTAGTGTTTCGATATTTATGTCCAACCCCTGTATATATACAGTGCTGTGAAAAGTAATTGCCCCCTAAACCTAATAACTGTCTGTCAAGCATTTTCAATAACTGGCAATGAGACTTTCACATTGCTGTGGAGGAATTTTGGTCCACTCTTCTTTTCAGAATTGTTTTAATTCAGATTTTAGTTCGGACTTTGACTAGGCCACTCCAAAACCTTAATTTAGTTTTTTTTGAGCCATTCAGAGGTGGGCTTTCTGGTGTGTTTCAGATAATCGTCCTGCTACATAACCCAAACGCGCTTGAGCTTGAGGTCACAAACTGATGTCTGGACATTCTCCTTCAGGATTTTCTGGTAGATCGCAGAATTCATGATTCCATTAATTATGGCTATAATCTTGGAATGTGGTGACTGCAAACACTTGATCCTGCAGATCTTGGATTTTTTCTCCCCATCAGTTATGGCAAGTCATTCAGGTCCTGAAGCTGCAGAGCAACCCCAGACCATCACACTACCACTATCATGTTTGACTGTTTGTATGATGTTCTTTCTATGAAATACTGTGTTAATTTTACGCCAGATGTAACGGGACGCACACCTTCCAAAAAGTTAAACTTTTGTCTCATTAGTCCACAAAATATTTGCCCAAAAGTCTTGGGGATAATCAAGATGTTTTTTGGCAGATGTGAGACGAGCCTTTGTGTTCTTTTTGGTCAGCAGTGTCTTTTGTCTTGGAACTCTCCCATGGATGACATTATTGTTGAATCATAAACACTGACCTTAACTGAGGCAACTGAGGCCTGCGGTTCTTTAAATGTTGTTCTGGGTTCTTTTATGACCTCCTGGATGAGTCGTCGTTGTGCTCTTGGAATAATTTTAGTAGGCCGGCCACTCCTGAGAAGGTTTACCACTGTTTCAAGTTTTCTCCATTTGTGGATAATGGCTCTCACTGTGGTGTCGCTGGAGTCCCAAATCCTTAGAAATGGCTTTGTAACCCTTTCCAGACTGATACATGTCAATTACTTTGTTTCTCATCTGTTCCTGAATTTCTTTAGATCGCAGAATGATGTGTTGCTTTTTGAGATCTCTTAGCGTGTTTCACTTTGTCAGACAGCTTCTATTTAAGGCATTTCTTGATTCATCTGGTCTGGCAGTAATTAGGCCTGGGTGTGGCAAGTGAAATTTAACTCAGCTTTCCAAAAAATATGGTTAATTACAGTTCGTTCATGGTTTAGCAACGGGGGCAGCAATTACTTTTTCACATAGGGCCAGGCAGGTTTGGATAGCTTTTTCCCTTAATAAATGAAATCATCATTTAAAAACACGCTTTTTGTATTTACTCGGGTTATCTTTTTGTAATATTAACATTTGTTTGATGATCTCAATCATTTAAGTGTAACAAATATGCAAATAAGAAAAAAAAACAAATTCAGAAAGGGGGCAAATACTTGTTCAAATTTGTGTATAAATATTTAATTTATCTTTCTCTTTCCATTACAAGACTGTCCTTGCCATGTTGAAGCAATTTCAGGCAGAGGCAGCAATGGAAGGTGAGCAACCGGAGCATTACCATAAAAAAAAAAAAAAAAAGAAAAAAGGTCCTGGTCCTAAACACCATCTTGTCCATAAGTTAAAACAAGGTTCCTTGTATGACATAGCTGCCAGCTCAGACACTGCTCTCACAGAGCTGATAATGGCAACAAGGAGTTTATTACAAGACTGCCCCTGCCATGTTGAAGCAATTATAGGCAAGGACGACAAAGCAACCTGGGCAACCCGAGCATTAGCTAAAAAAATTTTTAAAAAAAGGTGTCCTGGGCCTAAACACCACCTTGTCCATAAGTTAAAGGAGAAGTCCAGCCTGAACGTTTTAGGCTGGGCCAGGGGCATCTTAATAGCATCATGGCCCCTGGGCAAAGTAATGCTATGGGGCCCCTACTAGCTTGCCTCAATTTACGCACCTACTCTGAAGAATTAAAGTAAAATATTTCTAGTTTACAGCGTGTCACTTGCTACTGTCCCCTGCCACCAGATTCAGCATGTCACTTGCCACCGGTACCCTGCCACCAGATTCAGTATGTCACTTGCCACCCCTCCCCTGTCACCAGATTCAGCGTGTCACTTGCCACCCGTCCCCTGTCACGAGATTCAGCGTGTCACTTGCCACCTGTCCCCTGTCACCAGATTCAGCATGTCACTTACCATCCATACCCTGCCATCAGATTCGGCATGTCACTTACCATCCATCCCCTGCCTCCAGATTCAGCATGTCAATTGCAACCCGTCCCCTGCTTCTAGATTCAGTGTGTCACTTGCTACCTGTCCCTTGTCACCAGATCCAGCGTGCCACTTACCATCCATCCCCTGCCATCAGATTCAGCATGTCCCTTGCCACCGGTTCCTTGTCACCAGATTCAGCATGTCACTTGCCACCCATCCCCTGCCACCGGATTTAGCATGTCACTTGCTACCCATCCACTGCTACGAGATTAGGCGTGTCACTTGCCACCCATCCCTTGCCACCAGATTCAGTGTGTCACTTGCCACCCATCCCCTGCCACCAGATTTAGCGTGTCACTTGCCACCCATCCCCTGCCACCAGAATAAGCGTGTCACTTGCCACCCATCCCCTGCCACCAGATTCAGCATAACACTTGCCACCGGTCCCTTGTCACCAGATTCAGAGTGTCACTTGCCACCCATCCCCTGCCACCAGATTCAGCGTGTCACTTGTCACCGGTTCCTTGTCACCAGATTCAGCGTGTCACTTGCCACCCATCCCCTGCCACTAGATTAGGCGTGTCACTTGCCACCCATCCCCTGCCACCAGATTCAGCGTGTCACTTGCCACCGGTTCCTTGTCACCAGATTCAGCGTGTCACTTGCCACCCATCCCCTGCCACCAGATTCAGCGTGTCACTTGCCACCAGTCACTTGTCACCAGATTCAGCGTGTCACTTGCCAACGGTCCCTTCTGACCAGATTCAGATTGTCACTTGCCACCAATCCCTTGTCACCAGATTCAGCGTGTCACTTGCCACCCATCCTCTGCCACCAGATTCAGTGTGTCACTTCCCCCATCCCCTGCCACTAGATTCAGCGTGTCACTTGCCACCCATCCCCTGCCACCAGATTCAGCGTGTCACTTGCCACCCATCCCCTGCCACCAGATTCAGCGTGTCACTTGCCACCCATCCCCTGTCACCAGATTAAGCATGTCACTTGCCACCCATCCCCTGCCACCAGATTCAGCGTGTCACTTGCAACCGGTCCCTTGTCACCAGATTTAGTGTGTCACTTGCCACCAGTCCCCTGCCACCAGATTCAGCGTGTCACTTGCCACCCATCCTCTGCCACCAGATTCAGTGTGTCACTTCCCCCCCATCCCCTGCCACTAGATTCAGCGTGTCACTTGCCACCCATCCCCTGCCACCAGATTCAGCGTGTCACTTGCCACCCATCCCCTGCCACCAGATTAAGCGTGTCACTTGCCACCCATCCCCTGCCACCAGATTCAGCGTGTCACTTGCAACCGGTCCCCTGCCACCAGATTCAGAATGTCACTTGCCACTGGTCCCCTGCCACCAGATTCAGCTTGTCATTTGCCACCCATAGATGGCTCTCTCTCCCTCCCCTTCAGCTGGGCATGCTGGGGGCTACAGTTTCCCTCTTAGGATTGCTGGGGCTTGCCAGTCCTCAGGACTACATGTCCCATGACCCTCCTTTGTGCTCCTTTTTACTTTAATTTTTTTTACCTGGCCAATAGGAAGGAGAGGGCTCCGCTTCCGAGTACAGCAGCATGAGGAGGAGAGGGAGGGGGGGAGAAAAGCCCACAGCTGCTCTCTCCAGACAGAGACACAGCCGCTCTCCCCACTGCTGACAGGAGGAGGGGGGATTGGCAGGATATAGAGCCCTCTTCTGAAAGCGGCGGTTCGAGGTGGGGGCAGCACAGTTCCTTCTTCTCAGACCCGCTCAACGTTGGCGCTCCTATTATTTGCCTGCCAGCAGGCAGAGCAAATGGAAGGGGGATCCGCGACACTTGAGCTTCGGCCTTAGCTTGCTCAGTCACTCTGTGAGGCTCAGGAGAGGTGGTGACAGCCCAGATGGCAGGCAGAGCCAAAGATGCCACCACATGCTGGACTGCCTGTGTCCGCTCGGCCCGACTCCCTTGCCCCACTGCTAGTGCTATTTGTCCAGCTCTGATGGGGCCCCAGGTGAGACGGCCCTGGGCTGGGCTTCTCCTAAGTGTCACAGGAGTGCAATTTGTTTTGCACTCCTGTGACTCGTTTTCAGCAGAGAGCAGTCTGAAGTCCGCTCTCCACTGAAGTAACTGCCATCAGTTGAGGCAGCGCGTCATCCCGACTTTCCAAGTCTGGATCCACCAGCTGCCTTGATTGATGGCTGTCTCAGCGAGACGCTAAGACGGACGCTCCCTGCCCCTCCAGAGCTTAGCGCTCCAGTGAGCGTGGAGAAGTAGAGAGGAGAGACGCTGACTGACAGTCAGCAGCTCTCCTCTCGGGGATCTGTGAGAACCGAGCCATCGGCGATGTTCGGTGGCTCGGTTCTCAGTGCAGAGACGCTGGGGGATAGGTGCTGCATCGGTCTGATGCTACATCCACCTTGGTAGGTATGAATAAAAAAAAAACATACTTCTCTTTTAAAACAAGGTTCCTTGTATGATATAACTGCCAGCTCAGACACTGGCCTCGCAGAGATGATAATGGCAACAAGGAGTTCATTACAAGACTGTCCCTGCAATGTTGAAGCAATTATAGGCAGGGACGACGAAGCAACCTGGGCAACCCGAGCATTACCCAGTCCTGGGCCTAAACACCACTTTGCCTATATGCAAAAAACAAGGTTCCCTGTATGATAAGGCTGCCAGCTTAGACACTGGCCACGCAGAGGTGATGATGGCAACAAGGAGTTCTCCTGGAGTTATCTGCACATGTTTCTTTGATGTAAAAAAGATTTGCAATTTGGTCTCAACTGCATCCCTCGACTCTTCTGACAATGTGAGGGAGGGTATTGATAGCAAATAGAAAAGGTGGATACTGATGTTTCAAAGGAATTGAAAGTCTCACTTAAGGAACCTAATCAAAAGAAGCAAGAATGCTTTAAAAAATATATTTTTTAATTATTTATTTTTACCAATATACAAAATGCAGAGTGAGCAAACAGTAGAAAAATCAATATCAAATTATTTTTGGTGTGACTACCCTTTGACTTCAAACCAGCATCAATTCTTACAGTTGCGCACTTTGTGTACTTGCACAAAGTCAGAGATTTTTTTAGGATTGGAGTCAGGTTTATAATTAACCAAATATACCAAGCAGGTGCTAATGATAAATAATTTCATATGTAGGTTGAAACACAGTCATCAGAAACAGAAACACCTGTGTAGGAGGCTTAAAACTGGGTTAGGATCAGCCAGACTCTGCTACTAAGTTGAGGTTGGGGAAGACAGTTTAATCTCACAGGTCATACACCAAGACACAATGATGTTGTACTTCATCAGCAAGGTCTTTCCCAGGCAAATATATAAAGTCAGACTGGGGTTTCAGGATGTGCTGTTCAAACTCTTTTGAAGAAGCACAAAGAAACAAGCAATGTTGAGGACTGTAGACACAATGGTCGGCCAAGGAAACAATGCAGCAGATGAAAGACACTTCATGCTTACTTCCCTTTGACATCAGAAGATGTCCAGCAATGCCATCAGCACAAAACTGACGAAAACCAGTGGGATCCAGATACATCTATCTACTGTCTGGAGAAGTCTTGCCAGAAGAGGTATTCATGGAAGAATTACAAAGTTACATAGTTCATCTGGTTAAAAAAGACACACGTCCATCCAGTTCAGCCAACATAGACAAAACCCCCCCCCCAAAAAAACACACAAATAGAAAACCTCCATATATACAATTCTTTACCCACAGTTGATCCAAAGAAAGTAAAAAAAATAATAATAAAGCATGATCCACTCCATGAAGGCCCCCAATAAAGCATGATTTACTGCAGTGGAGGAAAAATGACTTCCTGATCCCTCAACAGGCAGTCGGATATTCCCTGGATCAACTTTACCTCTAAATAACAGTATCCAGTTATATTATGTGCATTTAGGAAAGAATTCAGGCCTTTCTTAAAACAATCTGAGCTAGTCAGAACCTTGAGGTAGTCTATTCCACATTTTCACAGCTCTTACTGTAAAGAAGTGATATGTGTTCCGCGCCTAATTGTAAACACTAAAAGACCTGTAAGAAAAAACAGCTGCTGTCAGGTCTCTCACTTACCAGACCGGAGAGTCCACTTGGACAGAGGGTAGGCTCCCTTACGTATCCGACTCACGGCCCCTGGTAGAGCAGACAGGAGGCCCACGAGTGCGGAGTCGTATGAGAGCCTGTGCAGGAGTCCATGTTCCGGAAGCTAGCAGTCTTCAAACAGCAGATGATAATCAGTGGCACAGACAACAGATGCTAAGCAGGAGCTGGAGACAGGTTAGTACACAGGCTGGGTTTGGCAACAGGCGGGCAGCAGAGGTACAGAAGGAGCAGGCAGAAGCGAAGTCAAAACAGGCCGGGGTCAAATGCAGACGGAGGTCAGGAGAGTCCAAAAGGCAAGCCGGGTCGTCAACAGATCAGGAACACAGGAATCACAGGAAATAGGAAACAGGAACTAGGCACGGAGCTGTTGATGAGGCAGCACTGATCAGAGGGAGAAGCAAGCCTAAATAGGCTGATTGGCGCCAAACGCCGCGCTCGTGCGCGCGCCGTTGCGCACAGGCGCCCCCGCACCCGAGCGCGTCCCCGGACAGCGGCATGCACACCAGTGCCACCAGGCGAACGCATAGCAGCGCCCATAGGCGAACGCGCGCTAACGCGAATGCGCGTACGCACTCGAGCACCACCGCGTCCGCCACGGCCAGCCGGCATGCCAACACCAGTGCCCATAGAAGCAGGCGCCCGAGCACCCGCAGGAAAGCGCGCACCAATGCGCCCCGGTGCGCGTCGATGCCCAATCAGGTAAGCTCTCTGACAGCTGCTCCCCTAATTGGGTATAGAAAAAATACTCAAAATACGCTTCCTGAAGACGTAATCATGAAACGTACGTCGAGGCAGTACCTGGTCACGCTTTTCCACATAATTTCCGGTCCCTCTGGTTGTTTACAGACGACTTGGTGAAATGCATGAGAACCACGGAGGTGGAAGCAAGGCTTTACACAGCTACTAGCAGATACAAGCCAGCAGCCCCAGTGCTAGGTAAAGGCACATCTACATGTAAGTGGCCTCTCGGCTATTGTTTTTTATGTAATTTTTTAATGAATAGGATTACGCTATGGGTTCTATTATTTCTTTCATATATCCCATGTATATACTCTGAGGAGGAAGGATTCAATACATCTCCAGGCTACATATATTATGTGTGCAGGCACTATCCTACTAAAGCGATATTTGACTTTCTTTTTAATTAAAGCAGTCAAATCATTCTGGTAAGCAGATTATTTATCTAGAACACGTTGGGTGTCGTTTTAGTGATTGGTGAAGAATTACTCACTACTTCTTTGGAAGATTTTCTACATAGAAGAATTTCAATATGAACTGTTGTTTGGGACTATTCACTTTTTCAAATAATAATCACGGCTGGCCACTATGCCATTAGATTAATCAAGTTGATTCACTTATCTGTACATGTATGAATTTTATTAGTTTATTTTAATTTATGCTATTGGTATACAGACTCATCCACTATTATTAATTTTCTTACTGTAAAGAAGCCTTTCTGTATTTGGAGATTAAATCTCTTTTTCACTAGACGTACAGACTGCCCCTTGTGCTCTGTGATGACCTTAAGGTGAATATCTCTACACTGAGTTCACTATAGGGATGAGCTTCGAGTCGAACCTATGTTCCACTCGAACATTGCGTGTTCGACCGTTCGTCGAATTGCGAACGATTCAAGTGACGCGTCATTCAAGTGGCGCGTCACGGCCCATAATTCACTGCGGCATCGCAGTGCATTGCTGACTGATGATTGGCCAAGCATGCACTATGACCCGCATGCTTGGCCAATCACAGCGCCGTGTGTACAGAGAGCCGTAATTGGCCAAAGCCAGGGTGGCTTTGTCCAATTATGGCTCAGGGGGTTTAGTACACGCCCTGAAGGGATATTTAGCTTAACCACATACATTTTACAATAATCAACTTCCATTTTGTGTTTTTTCCTGTATTCTATTTTACAGACAGCTGCATGTACTGTTCATTATTCTTCTTATCTTTCCTTACTTTCCATTTCTTGTAAAGCACGTGATTTCCCAGAAATGATGCGTTTGTTTAGTTTCACTTTTGTCATAAAATGTCTCTGTATTTGATTGGATAATTTTTATGACACGTTAAAAGGGCGGTAGTTTTTGAAAGCCCCTTTAAATATTCACACCAAAGAATAAAGATTAGATTTGCTCGGCGAGACTTTGTCATTCTTTTTTATCATTGTCTCAATGGGCTAATCTCACACTGTGGGGATTGTAAGGTACACCTTATGCATCTTATCGAGGGTCTAAAAATATCCCTCAGGGGAGAAGTCACGTGATCGGTGACGTCACGCGTAGGGACGGAATAGGCTTGTTTCTACTGCTGTAAGCATTACGAGCTCGCTGCTCGTAGGATAAAGGCTGCTTTACCAAACTGCTCAATGTGAGTACTCTGTCTATATGTTTATATAAATAAAGCGACCCCTTTGAAAACATACTTCACTATTGGGTACCTTGTCCTATATATTTTATATACATCTGAGATGTGGAGGAGGAGCTAGGACCCGCACTGTCCCAGGACCCCAGCTAGGACCATAGCCATATACACCCAGCTACCAATAGGATCTCGCAGAGTCGGCAAGCGTGGATATAAAGACGCAGTAGAGACCCAGGATCCTATGGTTAAACAACTTATATGCGGTTGACCTAGCACCGCTAGGTAAGGGACCATTACCTACACTAGCGCATGCTGCACGAAGAGGACACAGAGTGTTTTATTGCATACCATCACCCCACTGTCATCCATTGCTGTTTTTTGAGCACTGTGTTTCTGTGCACTATTAATAAGATTTGTTTTTTTGCACGTATTTGTTGGTTTCACTAAGAGGACATATATTATCTTTGGACACTATATTAATTTAGGACACCAGCCATCGGATTGGATTATTACATTTATCTTATCCACACTGGACTTTACACACTGCACTTGTTTCACCACTAGGATTTGGTGATTATTCCCTTTTTTTCCCACCTGATTTACCTATTATTTACTATTTATTTTATTTTCATTCATCCATGCACTTTATGATATGATATGTATTAATCTGCATTATTGTATTCAAGTCACTAGAGCACCAGCACTTTGATATATTTGGTTGACAATACTCATTTATTTGATCAGATGTTTTTAGACGTATGTTTTATTGTTCATATCTAGGTTTATCACTTCTTTGGATCAACATATATTTAAATCACCTTTTCTTATTCCACAAGGTTTTTAGTTATTACACCTATGCGATTTTAACACTCTATCTTTATGCGATTTCTATATACGAATATTTATTCCATTTCGCTGATGTTTATTTCTACATCACTAAGCTAGTAGTAAGTGACCATTTATAGAGACTCTCTGGTTAGCGCAGCACCCCCCCCCCCCTTTTTTTTAAGGTGTAGAATTAGGTGTGTCACAGCCAAGTACTTGCGGGCAATCTGCTATTGGTACACCGTCGTCAGATTGTACAAGGCAAATTTCCCTGCCCCAGCTGCTGCACCACGGAAAGAAGTTCGCTCCCAGCCATCCACATGCCCAGCGGTTGAATGCTAGCTTGGCTAAATTGCTAGCACTTCAACTGCTGCCTTTTCAGTTGGTAGAGTCTGCCCCCTTCCGTGAGTTTGTGGAATGTGTGGTTCCTCAGTGGAAGGTTCCCAAACGCCACTTTTTCTCACAAAAGGCGATTCCGGCTCTCTACCAGCATGTGGAAGGCAATGTCTTGGCCTCACTGGACAGGACAGTCAGTGGTAAGTTGCATATTACCGGTGACTCATGGTCCAGCAGGCATGGACAGGGATGTTACCTATCTTTCATGGCGCATTGGGTGACTCTTCTGGCAGCTAGGAAGGATGCAGGACAAGGTGCAGTAGTGTTGGAAGTTGTTCCGCCACCACGCCTCCAAAATGCTACTGCTGGTGATTCTGACACACCTCTCTCCTCCACCCCCTCCTCTTCTTCATCCTCTATGGCCTCTTCTTGTGCTTTGCCCTCAGAACCAGCGGTGCTCCATAGGTGCTCAAGGGGCTACGCAAGTACGCAGGCCAAAATCTTGGGGGACAGGAGCCACACTGGGGCAGAGATTCTGTCAGCTCTGCAGGGGCAGGCTCAGAGGTGGTTGATGCCACGCCAGCTTCAGCCAGGAATGCTGGTTTGCGACAATGGCACCAACCTCCTCTCTGCCCTCCGACAGGGACAATTGACCCATGTGCCCTGTTTGGCTCACATCCTTAACTTGGTGGTGCAGCGGTTCTTGGGCAGGTACCCGGGCTTACAGGATGTCCTGAGGCAGGCCAGGAAAGTCTGTGTGCATTTCCGCCGGTCATATAATGCCAGTGCTCGGCTGGCTGACCTCCAAAAGGAATTTAACCTGCCCAAGAACCGCCTAATCTGTGACATGCCCGTCAGGTGGAACTCAACATTGGCCATGCTGCAGCGGCTGCATATGCAGCAGAGGGCCATCAATGAGTACCTGTGCGACTATGGCACCAGGACAGGGTGTCCTGTCACCATTTGAGGAGGCCACGAGGATGGTGAGCAGTGACAGTGCATGCATCAGTGACACTGTTCCCCTTGTCCACCTGTTGGAGCACACGCTGCGTGGAATAATGGACAGGGCACTTGAGGCAAAACAGAGGCAGGAGGAGGAGGACTTTCTTACCTCTCAAGGCCCCCTTTATCCAGACAGTGTTCCTGCGTGCCCGCCGATCACACAGGAAGAGGAGGAGGAGGATTGTGTCAGTATGGAGGTGGAGCCTGGCACTCAGCATCAGCAGCAGTCTTCAAGGGATCATTTACAGTCCCAAGAAACACATGGTGCAGGAATACCTAGGGGCAAGATCTGACTTGGACACCTTTACCACCAAAAATCCTCTGGGTTGATGGGTCTTGAGGATGGATCACTGGCCAGAGCTTGCACAGTATGCAATTGAGCTACTGGCCTGTCCTGCATCCAGCGTTCTCTTGGAACGCACATTCAGTGCTGCTGGAGGCTTTGTAACCGATCACAGGGTGCGCCTTTCCACCGACTCGGTCGATCGACTGACCTTCATAAAAATGAATCAATCTTGGATCACCATCAGATACCAAGCACCTGATGCTGATGTAAACGAATAATTTTTTTTGAAATGTCAGATCCCTTCAAGACTGCCTATGCTGATGCTGAGTGACTATCCTGTTATGCTGAGTGACTATCCTCTTCCTCCTCAATGATCATGCTGATAGCTTGTAAGAATATTTTTGGTTCTGGGCACCGCCACCAGTGCCTAAGGCCCAATTTTCAGCCCCTGTTTAACAGGGGCGTGTAATTACAATTTTTGATTCAATACACTGATGCTTTATCACCAATCCTTGTTTCACTAAAAAACCCAAATTTTCAAAAAACATTTGTCATTGGGACTGAAAGTGAGGTGAAATTTTCTGAAGAGGTGCACAGACAGCAAAACAAATGTTACAGGGGTGATAACCCTTCCTTATGTTTTCCAAAAAGCTTAAAAACTGATTTTTTGGCTGGAGCTACACTTTAAAAACGTACCAGTTCCAAATTATAAACAGATTCTACTTAACAACAAACCTACAGTCCCTGTCTTGTTTGCACCGCCTGTATACTGCTGTTCAGAGTATATAGGGCCTGGGGGCCCCACGCCTTTCCTTTTTTAAATTTGGGTGCAGGGTTCCCCTTAATATCCAAACAAGACCCAAAGGGCCTGGTAATGGACCTGAGGGGGGGGGGGGGTACCCATGCCGTTTGTCTCACTGATTTTCATTCATATTGCCAGGACCCGACATTACATTAAAGCCGCAAGCAGATGACGGCTGGGCGGTAGTTTAGTTATCCTGACTGGGCGTCATATGACGTCCAGCAGGATAACATGGCGCCGCGCGCCCACGGGGGCATGCATCGCGGCGATCGGTGGAGCGGTGTGTCAGTCTGACACACCGCTCCACCGATCTTGGTAAAGAGCCTCCGGCGGAGGCTCTTTACCACGTGATCAGCAGTGTCCAATCACGGCTGATCACGATGTCAATAGGAAGAGCCGTTGATCGGCTTTTCCTCACTAGCGTCTGACTGACGCGAGTAGTGGAGAGCCGATCGGCGCCTCTCCTGACGGGGGGGTCTGCGCTGATTGTTTATCAGCACAGCCCCCCCCTCAGACCACCACACTGGACCACCAGGGATCGCCACTAGGACCACCAGGGAAGGGGGCAACATGTGGATGGCCGGGTATGTACCCCATGGCCATCCACATGTGCCCAGTCAGTGCCCAATCTGTGCCAATCAGTGCCCACAAATGGGTACTGATTGGCACCATTATATTGCAGTGATGCCCAGCAATGCCACCTTTAGGGGCATCAGTGCCACCAATCAGTGTCATCAGTGCCACCCATCAGTGTCCATCGGTGCCACCTGTCAGTGCCCATCAGTGCCCACCTATCAGTGCCCATCCGTGCCACCTATCAGTGCCACCCATAAGTGCCCATCAGTGCCACCCATAAGTACCCATCAGTGCCGCCTATGAGTGCCCATCGGTGCCACCTATGCGTGCCCATCAGTGCCACATACCAGTGCCACCTATCAGTGCCCATCAGTGCCACCTATCAGTGCCCATCAGTGCCGCCTATCAGTGGCCATCAGTGCCACCTCATCAGTGCCACCTCATTGGTGCCACCTCATCAGTGCCCATCAGTGCCACCGTATCATCAGTGCCACCGTATCAGTGCCCGTCAGTGCAGCCATATCAGTGCCCGTCATTGAAGAAGAAAACGTACTTATTTACAAAAATTTTTAACAGAAACAAAGAAAAACTTGTTTTTTTTTCAGAATTTTCGTTTTTTTTTATTTGATGCGCAAAAAATAAAAAATGCAGAGGTGATCAAATACTACCAAAAGAAAGCTCTATTTGTGGGAATAAAATTATAAAAAAAATTGTTTGAGTACAGTGTAGCATGACCGCGCAATTGTCATTCAAATTGCGACAGCGCTGAAAGCTGAAAATTGGCCTGGGTGGGAAGGTGTCTAAGTGCCTGGTATTGAAGTGGTTAAAAATGCAATTTTGTGCAGGGACTGTTCTAATCACAAGGGAAACACGCGCCACTTTACAGGCATACTATAGACACCCCCCAGGTACGATATTTAAAGGAATATTTCACTTTTATTTTTTCACTTTAAGCATCATTAAAATCACTGCTCCCGAAAAAACGGCCGTTTTAAAACTTTTTTTTGCATTGATATATGTGCCCTGGGGCAGGACCCGGGTCCCCAAACCCTTTTTAGGACAATACCATGCAAATTAGCCTTTAAAATTAGCACTTTTGATTTCGAACGTTCGAGTCCCATAGACTTCAATGAGGTTCCAAAGTTTGCGCGAATTTTCTGGTGCAAACCGAACCGGGGGGTGTTTGGCTCATCCCTAGTTCACTATATGAACTATTTATGTATTTATACATGCTGATCACATCTCCCCCTTATCCACTTCAGCCCTGGAAGGTTTTACCCCCTTCCTGACCAGAGCACTTTTTACAATTTGGCACTGCATCGCTTTAACTGGTAATTGCGCGGTCATGCAATCCTGTACCCAAACAAAATTTGTGTCCTTTTTTCCCACAAATAGAGCTTTCTTTTGGTGCTATTTGATCACCTCTGCAGTTTTTATTTTTTGCGCTATACACAAAAAAAAGCGACAATTTTGAAAAAAAAAATATATTTTTTTGATTTTTGCTATAATAAAGATCCCCAAAAATGTTTTTAAAAAACAAATTTCTACATCAGTTTAGGCCAATATATATTCTTCTACATATTTTTAATTAAAAAAACCCGCAATAAGCGTTTATTGATTGGTTTGCACAAACGTTATAGCGTCTACAAACTATGGGAAAGATTTATGGCATTTTTATGGCATTTTTATTATTTTTTTTTTCTTTTTTTATTGGTAATGGCGATGATCTGCTATATTTAGCGGTATTGCGACATTACGACAGACAGATCGGACACTTTTGACACATTTTTGGGATCATTGACATTTATACAGCGATCAGTGCTATAAAACTGATTTCTGTGTAAATGACACTGGTAGGGAAAGGGTTAACACTAGCGGCAATCATGGGGTTAAAGGTGTGTTTCCTTAGTGTGTTCTAACTGTATGAGGATAGGACTGAGTAGGAGAGGAGACATATCGCTGTTCCTACATAGTAGGAGCAAACGACATCTCCTCTCCTCTAACAGCACAGGGATTTGTGTGTTTACACACACAAATCCTCGTGCTGGCGCTTGTGTACACGATTGCGCGTGACCGGCAGTGATCGCGACCACTGGCCACGTGCACTGGGTCCCCCGCCATGCAGTGGGCGCGCACCCTCTGGCGGCTCTTAAAGGAACCCCATACCCGTATGGGGTTTCGCACCGGGGAGCCATTCTGCCCCCGTAAATAGACATGAGCCGGTCAGGAACCCGTTAATCTCCTGAGAGAACAAACTCAGTTCCTCTAATCCTTCCTCATAGCTGAGCTCCTCCATGCCTCTTATCAGTTTGGTTGCTCTTCTCTGTACTTTCTCCAGTTCCCCAATATCCTTTTTGTAAACTGGTGCCCAAAACTGAACTTCATATTCCAGATGAGGTCTTACTAATGATTTGTACAGGGGCAAAATGATATCGCTCTCTCTGAAGTCTAAACTTCTCTTAATACAAGAAAGGATTTTGCTGGCTTTGGAAATCGCAGCTTGGCATTGTATGCTGTTATTAAGCTTATGATCTATCAGAACACCCAGATCCTTCTCCACCATTGATTCCCCCAGTTGTACCTAGTATATATGATGCATGCATATTCTTAGCCTCCAAGTGCATAACTTTACATTTATCAATCTTAAACCTCATTTGCCACATAGTTGTCCAATTACAGTGCATTAAAGAGGGAGTCCACCTAAAAAAAAAATATTAAAAGCCAGCAGCTACAAATACTGCAGCTGCTGACTTTTAATAAATGGCCACTTACCTGTCCCAGGGTCCAGCGATGTCGGCAGCAAACGCCGATCACTCTCTCGACTCTCGGCAGCTGCCGCCGCCATCCTAGGTGAGGGAATTAGGAAGTGAAGCGTTGCGGCTTCACTTCCCGGTTCCCTACTGCGCATGCGTGAGTCGCGCTGCGGTCGTAACTGGTCCCCGCTATTTCCTGGGACCTGTGTGTTTCCCAGGAGACAGTGCAGAGGGACAGGAACAGGCATAGACTCCCATGGGAGTCTATGCAAGGAAGTGGGTGCAAATACCTGTCTTAGAAAGGTATCTGCACCCCTCCTCCCCCTGAAAGGTGCCAAATGTGACACCGGAGGGGGGGAGGGTTCCGAAAAGCGGAAGTTCCATTTTTGTGTGGAACTCCCCTTTAAGGTCGGCTTGTAAGTTGGAGACCTCCTGCAAGGACATTATTCTGCTGCATAGCTTGGTGTCATCTGAACTGGTACTTTTAGACTCAGACCCTCTATCATTTATACATTTATTAAAAAAGTAAGGGTCAATGAACCTTGGGGTACACCACTGATAACTTTAGACCATTCAGAGTATAAATCATTAGCCACTACTCTCTGAATACGGTCTTTTAGCCAGTTTACAAACTGTTTCCAAGACTGTAGACTTTACCTTACACATTAGTCATGTGTGGGGAACTGTGTCAAACGCTTTTGCAAAATCCAGGTATACCACTTCCACGGCCACTCCTTTGTCTAAGGTTTTGCTTTTCATAAAAAGAAATCAGATTTGTCTGACAACTTCTGTATTTCATGAATTCATGCTGACTTTAGCTTTTTTTTTTTAATTTTAAATTTAATTTTTTTTTCCTAGCAAAAACTCATCTATGTGGTCTTTTTAATTGCAGCCAAAAAGTTATATCTCCAACATGGAAACAAGGCTAAGCGACTCAATTATGCAGGAAAACATAGGAACTGGGGTGCAGAAAAATGGTATCAGGTGCTCTGGACTGATTAGTCAAAATTTGAAATATTTGGCTGTAGCAGGAGACAGTTTGTTTGCCGAAGGGCTGGAGAGCAGTACAATAATGAGTTTCTGCAAGCAACAGTGAAGCATGGTGTATAGGGCCGAACGGAGCCCTGATCGGTTCGCACCAGAACTTTCGAATACCTCAAAAGTTCGGACCCGAACAACGAACCCCATTAAAGTCAATGGGACTCGAACATCAAAATCAAAAGTGCCCATTTTGAAGGCTTATATGCAAGTATTTGGGCATACAATGGTTATAGGGGCCCGGGTACTGCCCTGGCGGACATGTATCAATAAAAAAAAAGTTTGTGAAAAATGTCATTTTTAAATGAGCAGTGATATTTTGATTTTTAAAGTGAAAGCATAAAAATAAAAAATTCCTTCCAATATAGTGCCTGGGGGTCCCCTTAGTCTACCTGTAAAGTGGCAGATCTGTACCATGTCTAGACTATGCTGTAGCAATAATTGCATTTATAAAGCCATAAAAAATGAAATTTTCCCTGCAAGCTGCCCTTATTTTGCTCAGCAACAGCTGGGGAGCCAGTGTACATGATGAGGCCACCATGTAGTGCACTGGGAACAAGATTAGAGATTTTTTGGATATATTCTGGTGTCACTTTGACTTTGGATAGACATAACAGGTGCGTAAAAAAAATTGGTCTTTGGGTGTCGGGGGCGCCTTCCCACCGTAACCCTATTGAGGTGCTCTTGATGAAGGCAAAAAAAAAATTGCATTCGCACAAAAACCCTATAGAGGTACTCTTGATGAAAGCAAGAATTGGCCTTGCTGTAAAAAAATGCTATGATATGCACCTGTCAAACAGGTGCAGAAAAATTACTCTTTGGGTGTCGGGGGTGCCTTCCCACCATAACCCTTTAGAGGTGCTCTTGATGAAGGCAAAAAAAAATTGCAATGATATGCATATGGTTGGTGTTTTTGCCACGTTTGATGCGCCTGAGACACAGTTTGCAGGTAGCAACAGTGCGATCTGCTGCAGATGTGCTGAGAAAGGCCCAGACAGCTGAGCTTTGGGGAGTGGGCCAGGAGATAACAGCTGCAGAATGTGAAGGAATAGGGTGGCTGCTCTCTACTCTTTCTTGATGTCGGCCTCCTTGGGGTTGTGCCGCCTCACCTTTAGTTTCCTCCTCTGCTCTATCTGGCACCCAAGTCGCATCAGTGATCTCATCATCTCCATCTCCTCCATCTTCATCATTACCACTGGAGACAACTTGGCAATACGCTGCGGCTTGGGGAACATGAATGCCAATTTGTCTACCAGTGTTCCTCCCTCTCTCTAGGCTCATGTTCCTGTTATCCTCAACCTCAGAACCAACATCTGAATCCAGTAATGGCTGGGCATCATCAAGGTGCAAGTGGCTGATGCTGTGGTCAAATAACTCAGCTGACTCCTCAATGGTTGATGTTGGGGCTATGGCAGGAATAGATGTGGACAAGGAGGCAGGTTTATCCACTCTGGCAACTGCAGGGAACTGCACACTTGTCTCTGCTTGCGTGACAGAGGATGAGGAAGGTTTAGTAAGCCAGTCCACCACCTCCTCTGCATGCTGTGGCTGGATAGCATGGGCAAACTCACTAAACAGAGGAAATGATGCCCTGCCTGAGGACTGACCACCTTGTCCACCTTTGCCTGTGGACACATTTGTTGCTGGCCCCCTTACAGTGCCAAAGGAATGTCTGCCTTTCCTTGTTGTCCTCCCAGACATTATTGGGAGGGAGGGGGCACTGCTTATAAGCAAATGTAAAGAAGAAGTTGAAATCTTTACGTAGATGCACTTTAATCAATGTAAAGATGGCAGTAGCGCACACAGAAGTATATGGTGTTAAACTGGCAGTAACGCACAAAACTATATGGCGTAAAACTGGCAGTAACGCACACAGAACTATATGGCGTTAAACTGGCAGTAGCGCACACAGAAGTATATGGCGTTAAACTATCAAATAGACGGTGTTTAACCGTCACTACCCTGACACTATCTGAACTGTTCCTACTCTAGCTATACACTAATGTCAAGATTACAGACATGGTCTCACTACACTACACTGAAACTATCTGAGCTGTCCCTACTCTACACTAATGTGTGTATGTATGAATGACACGTGGTCTCTCTACACTACAGTGAAACTATCTGAGCGGCCCCTACTCTAGCTGCACATTATTCAAAGCTGAATGATGGTCCTCCTCGCTACACTCACGCTATCCCTAGACTGACACTAAACTAATATTCTACACTGACAATTGAAGCAAAATAACACAGTATAGCACACTAACTAACTAATAGCACTGAACAGAGGCCTGTTCTATCTCGCTCCACACTGAAATCACATTGAAAATGGCTGCCATTGAAAGAATTCTTTTATACTGTGGGGCAGGAATGAGCCATGATTGGATAAAGTCATGATGACAGTGTCCAATCATGACTCTGACAGTGCTCTGTCCCCTTATTGGCTGAAGATTTCACTGCTTCAGCCAATCAGGGCTTGCAATGCACTGTTCAGGGCCGCAACGCATTGTGGCCGGTTCGGGAGGCTGAACAAACAGTCGTACGAATCGTTTGTTCGGCTATTCTCCGAACAGCGAAAGTTCGGCCCGAACCTATGCTTGGGCCGAAACGTTTGCCCAGAGGCGGCTCTAGGCTTTGTGAGGCCTTAGGCGAAACTTACACGTGAGGCCCCAATTTCGCCCATAATGGGAAAAAAAAATTCAAGCAATAAAAATGGCTGCAAAAAGATGGACAGATCTAGCACATAGTTCATCAGCACCACTTCCAGGGCACCCTACTCACCCATCAGACATATGCAGCCAATAAAACATCTGGGGCCCAGCAAGGTAGCAACCCCTCTAAGAATTTCCTGTGTCTTGGGAGAATGGGGAGGGGATGTCACTGAGTCATTCCACATCCACAGAGGAAGTAGAGTGGGGGGATCTCAGCCCAGCGCAGGGGGGGGGGGGAGGGAGGGAGAGAGAGAGAGATTAAGAAGGGAGGAGAGGGAGGGGGAGAGAGAGAAAAAGGGGGCAAGAGAAGGGGAGCAAGAGATTGTGAGTGATAGGGGAGAGTGAGAGAGAGAGGGGAGGAGGGAGAAAGAGGGGGAGGGAGAAAGAGGGGGAGGGAGAAAGAGGGGGAGAGAGAAAGAGGGGGAGAGAGAAAGAGGGAGGGAGAGAGAGGGGGAGCAAGACATTGTGAGAGAGGGAGAGAGAGAGGGGGAGAGAGAGGGGGAGAGAGAGGGGGAGAGAGAAGGTGAGCGAGAGGGGGTTGAGAGAGAGGGGTAGAGAAAGGGTGCGCAAAAGCAGGAGAGAGAGGTGGAGAGAGAGGGGCGGAGAGAGAGGGGGATAGAGAGAGGAGGGAGAGAGAGAGGATGGGAGAGAGAGAGGGGGGAGGGGGGAGAGAAAGGGAGAGAGGGGGGAGAGAGAGAGGGAAGAGAGAGAGAGGGGAGGGGAGAGAGGAGAGAGAGAGGGGGAGAGAGGGAGAGAGGGGGGAAAGAGAGGGGGAGAGAGAGAGGGGAGGAGGGAGAAAGAGGGGGAGAGAGAAAGAGGGAGGGAGAGAGAGGGGGAGCAAGACATTGTGAGAGAGGGGGAAGGAGAGAGGGGGGAGAGAGAGGGGGAGAGAGAAGGTGAGCGAGAGGGGGTTGAGAAAGAGGGGTAGAGAAAGTGTGCTCAAAAGGGGGAGAGAGGTGGAGAGAGAGAGAGAGGGGGAGAGAGGGGGGAGAGAGAGAGGGGTGAGAGAGAGAGGGGGAGAGAGAGAGGGGGGGAGAGGGGGGAGAGAGAGAGGGAGATGGAGAGAGAGAGAGAGAGAGGGGGAGAGGGGGGAGAGAGAGAGGAAAGAGAGAGGGGAGAGGGGGGAGAGAGGGGGAGAGAGAGGGAGAGAGAGAGGGGGAGAGGGGGGAGAGAGAGGGAGAGGGGGGAGAGAGGGGGGAGAGAGAGAGTGAGAGGGTGAGAGAGCCAGAGAGGAGTGTGGTGAGAGAGGGGGAGGGAGAGAGAGAGGGGGGAGGGGGTAAGAGAGAGAGAGAGGGGGTAAGAGAAAGTCTGTGAAGGCACTGGGGGGGCAAAGAGCAGGGAGGAGCTGGAGAGTGCTGGGGGCGGAGAGTGCTGGAGGGTGGGGGGCGGAGAGTGCTGGGGGGCAGGGGCCGGAGAGTGCTGGGGGTGGAGGCGGAGAGTGCTGGAGGGTGGTGGGCGGAGAGTGCTGGGGGGCGGGGGCCGGAGAGTGCTGGGGGGCGGGGGCCGGAGAGTGCTGGGAGTGGAGGCGGAGAGTGCTGGAGGGTGGGGGGCGGAGAGTGCTGAGGGGGGGTGGAGGTGGAGAGTGCTGGGGGGTGAGGGTGGAGAGTGCTGGGGGGTGGGGACCGGAGAGTGCTTGGGGTGGGGGCAGAGAGTGCTGGGGGGTGGGGGCCAGAGAGTGCTGGGGGGTGGGGGCCAGAGAGTGCTGGGGGGTGGGGGCCGGAGAGTGCTGGGGGGTGGGGGCCGGAGAGTGCTGGGGGGTGGGGGCCGGAGAGTGCTTGGGGGTGGGGGCGGAGAGTGCTGGGGGTGGGGGCGGAGAGTGCTGGGAAAGGTGGAGAGCACTGGAGGGGTGGGGGCTGGAGAGCGCTGGGGGGGAGCTTGAGAGGGGGAGAAAGAATTGGAGTGGAGAGCAGGGGGGTGCTGAAGAAATGGGGCGGAGCCAGGGAGGACAAGGAGGGGCTGGAGAGCAGGAGGGGCGGAGCCAGGGAGTGCACGCAGGGGCCGGAGAGCACAGGAATGCAGAAAAAGTTAGATAGGAGGAGCGGTGGGGAGACTGCACATAGTGGAATTGATTTTTCCATATTCCTCCATGCAGCCGCTGAATGATCACTTCTCCCCCTCTCCTTCCTGCAGACACTCAGCGGCTGCATGGAGTAATATGGAAAAATCAATTCCACTATGTGCAGTCTCCCCACCGCTCCTCCTATTCAGACACACAGGGAGGCTGCACGGACACTCACCTTCTCTGCGGTCGGCCAGGCAGCATAAGAGCTCCTTCCTCCTCACAATCATGGGGCACTGCAGCTCAGCTGGATAGCTTCAGCGACCCCCCCCTCGACTGCAGAACCAAATAGGAGGCAGGTGCGGAGAGGTCGGGTGAGCGGCACAGGCAGAAGGAGCAGCTCGGCTGCAGGTCCCACATGGACATGCCGCCCGCATGCCTTGGAGCCGGGTGCTATCATCCAGCAGCTGCCGCCACCTAGAGGCCTCTACTGTCCCGCTCCCCGCACTTGCTACCACCGGACCGGGATGAGACCTTGACAGCATCAGTGATTGATCACAGGCAGATTAGCCGACCGCGAGGCCCCTCTGACTGCGGGGCCTTAGGCGATTGCCTAATTTGCCTAATTAGAGAGCCGCCTCTGCGTTTGCCCCTCCCTAATGGTGGAGGTTCCTTGCAAGTTTGAGGCTGCATTTCTGAAAATGGAGTTGGAGATTTTTGTCAGGATCAAGGCATGTGATTGGCCCCACATTTATGCTGCAGCAGGATAATGATCCCAAACATATAGCCAATATCATTAAGAACTATCTTCAGCATAAAGAAGAACAAGGAGTCCTGGAAGTGATGGTTTGGCCCCCACAGAGCCCTGATTTCAACATCATTGAGTCTGTCTGGAATTACATGAAGAGACAGAATGATTTGAGGCAGCCTACATCCACAGAAGATCTGTGGTTAGTTCTCCGAGATGATTAGAACAATTGACCCGCAAAGTTCCTTTAAAAACTGTGTGCAAGTGTAGCTAGCAGGTTTGATGCTGTTTTTTTTTAAATTTTTAAATTTTTTTTTAATTTCTTTTTTTTTCTTTTTTTTTTTTTTTTTGTCACATCAGTCGACCGTTTTGAGAGGCATAAATCAACTTTATAGTTCATTTAAGTTCCGCTCCCTCTCTCCTTTGTCTCATCATCGTGACTCTTTGCCGTATCAAGAAAAAAAGAAAAAGCGTAATTTATAAAAACCAGACGTGGATCCAATCTGATGAAATTACATTAACCACTCGAGAGGTCTCACGTGTCCTGGTTAGCAGTGTTACATTTTCTATAAATCCCCCCCCACCCCCTTAAACCCCCCCACCTCCCCCCCTACCACCCCAAACCCTATCTCTCCAAGGTCTAATGTGTCCATCTCTCCTATTCCACTATGAAACTTTCAGCTCTTTGGCATAGGACCACGTTTTTTTAAATTTTTCCCAGCGTTCCCACTCCCCCGAGCTCACATTTCTCGTATCCTCTATCGGGCTAACCCCTATCTCCATACTATATGTTTCCTCTACAGCATCTATCCACTCCCATATTTCAGGGCACTCTCTCCTCTGCCAGTTTTTCGGTATTATTCGCTTCGCGGCGTTCAATAGGTGGGGGACTAATGACTGCTTATATTTGTTTATGTCTCCTTCCCCCCCATGAAACAAAACCTCCCACGGGTCTTCTAACACTTCTTTTCCTGTTATTTTTCTGACCAGAGTAAGTATCTTCCTCCAAAAGTTTTTTATTTTTGGGCATAACCACCAGAGGTGAGCCATTGTTCCTATCTCCTGGCATCCTCGCCAGCAGTATGCCGACCCTTTTTGGAATTTACTTGTTATTTCTGGGGTTAAATAGCTTCTGCTTATGCATTTATAGCTCATTTCTGCCGTTCGTGCATCTATTGTTGAATTACCAATCATTCTCAAAACTCTTCTAATTGTGTTTACATCTTTTTTAGTGCCTAATTCCCTCTCCCATTTACTTATATATGGGGGGATCTCCAGCTGATCCATCTTCATGAGCATTTTATAAATCTTGGAAACTAAATTTCTTGGATCTTCTGTATCGCATAACTTCTCGAAGTCCGTAAGTTTGTCTCCTGTCCTTATCGGACTTGATAATTTGCTCACGAAGTGACACAGCTGGAGGTACCGCCACTCGTCTATCCCCCGTGCCTCTCTCCCAAGTCTTAGTTCTTGTAGTGTCATAATTTTGCCCTCTTTCATAATGTGTCTTAATTGTGTCTTACCCCATAATGCTTCTTTTCCACCCATATCCTTTAACCCTGGTGAGAAAAAATTACTCTCCGTTAGTGATAGTAAAGGTGAATTATATTCTCCATTAACTTTCTTGTATACCCCACCCCAAATTTTAAAAACGTTAAGTGTTATTACATGTGTACTTATATCTAAATTTCTAGTGTGTGGAGGGCTCCATATCATTCTGCCAAGTGCAACTTTACTGAGATTTCCCTCTATTCTTACCCACCTTTTTTCATTCTCTCTATTTTGCCCATTCGACCATTCTAGACAGAACTATGGCCTTATAATACATCTGGATGTCTGGTACTGCTAGACCACCGTTTATTTTCTTTTGTTTCAGGATTCTAAAGGAGACTCTTGGTTTTTTGTTTTTCCATATGAATCTCATTATTATTTTATTTAACTTTCTTAGATAGTATAGAGGCAGGGGAAGCGGGACCATCTGGAACAAGTATGTGATTTTAGGGAGCAGGACCATTTTAATAACGTTTATACGACCTATCCATGAGAGGGCCTTACTAGCGTAATTTTTACAGTCAGCTCTGACTGTGTCTAACAGGGGAAGGTAATTTATGGTGAACATCTTCTCAATTGAATTAGCCAGCTTGATTCCTAAATACTTTAGTTCTTTAGTCCATCTAAAACTATGCTCTCCTTTCAATTTCTCTCTTTCTATTTTGTTTAAGTTTATGTTTAATATCTCTGATTTTACCATGTTAATTTGGAAGTTAGAAACCTCCCCGTATTCCCTGAGGGCTTTCACTAATTTGGGCATAGTAGTTTCTGGATCTGATATATAAAATAGCACATCGTCGGCATAAGCTGCGATTTTATGTTCATCTTCAGCGATCTTAATGCCTCTAATGTCTGGATCTGCGCGTATTGTTGCAAGGAGAGGTTCCATGGTGAGCACAAAGAATAGCGGAGATGGGTGACAACCCTGTCTCGTACCCCTTTCCATTTCAAATGGCAGAGACATTGCTCCGTTTACACCCACCGTTGCCATAGGGTGGTGGTACAGGGTTTTAATCCTCTGGATCATTCTGGGTCCGAGACCCATGATCCCTAAGGTCTGGAACATGAACCCCCAGTCCACCCTGTCAAAGGCCTTTTCGGCATCGACCGACAGTAGAAGGCTTGGGGGCTCATTCCCCCTCGTTTTATGCAACAGGAGCAATGTCCTCACCCCGTTGTCTTTCCCCTCTCTTTTCGGGACAAACCCCACCTGGTCGGGGTTGACCAGGGCGTTCATTGATCCCTTTAACCTTTCAGCAAGTATCTTTGCGTAGAGTTTTGTGTCGGTATTAAGGAGGGAGATGGGGCGGTAACTTGAGCATAGTGTTTTCTCTTTACCGTCTTTCGGTATGATCGTAATGGCAGCCTTTAATGCCTCTCTGCTCATCTCATACTCCTCTCCCAAACCATTAAAATACCGGCACAATCTCGGGACCAACAATTCCTTGAACGTTTTGTAATAAGTTAGAGTAAATCCGTCTGGGCCTGGACTTTTCCCGGAGGCCATTCCTTCTATTGCTTTCCTAACTTCCTCTTCAGAGATTGGAGTTTCCATCGCTTCTCTTTCCGTATCTGTAACTTTAGGCAATGCTGCCTTCTTTAAGTACTTGTTGTTTCTCTCACTCTTATGCCGCGTACACACGGTCGGACTTTTCGTCTACAAAAGTCCAACGGACGCTGACGGACTAAAGCTGGCTGGTAATCCGATCGTGTGTGGGCTTCTCCGGACTTTCAACATACTTTTTTAGCCTCAAATCCGACGTACTTTAGATTTGAAACATGCTTCAAATCTTTACTTCGTAACTACGACGGACCCCGAAATCCGCTCGTCTGTGTGCTAGTCCGACGGACAAAAAGCCACGCTAGGGCACCTATTGGCTACTGGCTATGAACTTCCTTATTTTAGTCCGGTGTACGTCATCACGTAAGAATTCGACGGACTTTTGTGTGATCGTGTGTAGGCAAGTCTGTTCGTTAGAAAGTCCGCCGCAAGTCCGTCGAAAGTCCGCCGAAAGTCTGTCGGAAGTCTGTCGGACAGGCTGTCTGACTTTTGTAGACGAAAAGTCCGACCGTGTGTACGCGGCATTATTGTTTACCTGGGTATCTTGTTTGGGAGCTGAATATAGCTCCTGGTAGTAGTTCTTAAAGACCTCTGCTACTTTTCTAGAGGAATACTCTAAATTACCGTCTTTGGTCTGAATTTTTTCTATAAAATTTCTAGTTTTACCCTTTTGTACTACTTTTGCTAAATGTTTACTTAATTTGTTGGCCCAGCGGTATCTCTCCCGTATTATCCTACCATGTCTTGTTCTAACTTCTTGTTCCATTGATGTTTTCAGCTCTGCCCTTTTGATTACTATTTGTTTGTATGTCTCTTGAGTATGGTGTCCCGGTTGTCTCTTATGTTTCTGTTCTAGATTTTCTAGCTCCTCTGATAATTTTTGTATTTCCTCACGTCTTTCTCTTTTCTTCCTTGCTCCGATCTCAATAAAAACTCCTCTTATATAGGCTTTGTGGGCCTCCCATAAGGTAGACCCCGATACCTCTCCAGAATCATTTACCGCAAAGTACTCCTCTAGTTCTTTACTAATTCTATTAGGCCCTTCCTTCCCTCTTATCAGTTCTTCGTTTAGACGCCATTGCCCCAGGTGTCTTCCCTCTTCTCCTATTATAATTTCCATGGACATTGTGCATGATCTGAATAAGTTATGTTTCCTATCCAAGAGTCCACCACCTTATCAATGTCCCTGTGCTCAACCAGTCCATAATCAATGCGGGAGTATGACCCGTGCACAGGGGAATAAAAGGTATAGTCCCTTTTTCGAGGGTGTTGCACTCTCCATATGTCTACCATCTGAAGGCTAACAAGTTTCTGCTTGATCTTTCTTATTTGAATACTCTTCTTCCCCTGTGCCAAGGCCGTACTATCTAAGTCCGGGTCCATGCAAAAGTTAAAGTCCCCCATTACTATCATGTGTCCTTTCCTAAACTCCATTAGTTTTTCCAAAATTTTTGCCACATACTTTATCCTGTTTTTATTTAGAGCGTAGATATTCGCCAATGTATACTCTCTTTCATTCAGTCTACCTCGCAGAAATAAATATCTACCTTCTACATCCGTTAGGCGCTCTTCCAGTACAAACCTAGTTCTTTTTGCCAGTCCAATAGCAACCCCCCGTGTTCTACTTGAGATAGTGTCTGCCTGATACCAGACGGGTTACTCCCCCGAAAATAATCTCAAACTTGTTTGATGTGAAATATGCATTTCCTGGAGGAATACCACCTCCGGTCCAAGCAGTCTAAGCTCATTGAAGATGCTTTGTCTTTTTTTGGCTATGTTTAGGCCTTTAACATTATATGTTATGCATTTTATTGTGTCAGGGCTCATTTTTCAAACTTCGTTCTACCGCCCTTTACCTTAGACCCTGGAGAGATGACCCTGGAGAGATGCCCCACATTTTCATTTTTAAGATTAAGGTGTGAACCCCCTTCCCATCCACCCCCCCCCCTATTTCCCCCCCTCCCTCAACTATCTCCCCCCTGGTCTTAACTAACCCCTTAGGCCAGTGTGGGTCACGTAGCTCATGGCCCTCCATTGGTCTCCACTTCCAAAGGTGGGACTATTGGTGTGTCAGTTCGTCGATCAGTTTTATTCTGGCGACCGGGTGTGTTGATCTTCTAGCACCTCTCCATCTACTCTATTTACTATCTATTAATTTTCCCTTCTACCACCACCCCCCTCCCAGCTCCCCCGTCACCCTCCCCCCCTACACCGCCCCCACACCTAATTCAATCCACCGTTCGTTGGACCAGTCCATCGCTGCGGGCACCTGTAGGCCCAATTTACTACAGAATTCCTCTAACTCCCCCGGAAATCTTAGCCTAGCTGTTCTGCCATCCTTGCTTCCCAGCAGGCATGCGGGAAATCCCCATGTGTATTTTATGTTTTGGTTTATCATTTGTTCCAGAAGGGGCTTCAAATGGTGTTTTCTCGCCAGCGTATCCTTGGCTAGGTCTGCGAATACTTGAATCCTTGCCTCTTCGAATTGGAGTGGTGTTTGACCTCTCAATTTTACCCATATTTTTTCTTTGTCCTCGTAGAACCTAAACCTCACAATTACATCGCGGCTTCTTTCTGTTCGGCTAGTATCCAACCTTCCAATCCGGTGTACTCTCTCAATTTTTGGGAAATCTTCTCCTTCTAATTCCAAAAGGGGGGAGAAAATAGTCACTATAGTCTTCCTCAGGTCTTCATCCCTTTTTTCCGGGACTCCGCGGATTCTCAAATTTTGTCTGCGACTTCTATTCTCCTGGTCCTCTAACCTGTAGCATATTTTTATCTGATTTTGTTGGGTTATCTTGATTTGTTCTTTTAACTCAGCTATTTCTCTTTCTTGGTAGTCTGCTATATCCTCTGCTCTCTCGACTCTGGCCAGTAGATTTCCTAGATCTGTCCTTAGCATACTTATCTCTTTTTTTATCTCTGTTTTGATTGAAGATTCAAGTTCCTTGAGCATCTCTGCGATTTCGTTTTTCAAGGAGAGGTCAAGGTCTTGTCTATATTCCGCGGTTCTGGAGGTTTCGGGTACGCTTTCGATTAATGACGACTCTCTTGATTGGATGGGGGTCTGTTCCCCCTTCCCATTTTGTCCTTTTTTCTTTTTATCCCCCGTAGTTGACATTTGGGCTTCTTGTTGGGCGCCCCCCGGACTCCCCCCCCTGTTAAAATATTGCTTGATTGTACTGCCTGTGGTGCTTCCGGTGAGGTTGTCCTTTGATGTCTTTGGTAGTCCCCCTTTCCCAGTTTTGTTTGAATTTCTGCTCATTGTTTTACCCCACTTAGCTCGACGTATTGGGCTATACACAATTTATTTTAATGATGCAGTGACAACTTTTTTATTCTGGCCTTTAACCAGCTTTATGTTCTTTCACGAGAGTTCTAATTTCGAGGTGCTGGAGTCCCATCAATATTAATTATAGCGTAGTTTGATGTATCCTACTCCTATATCTTGTACTCTATGTTTCATACAACATACAGGTGATCATTAGGTGACACTATCAAGATAGAGCCATTAAGGGTACTGGCTTTCCTTCACTGTGGTTTATCTTATCCCTCAGCACCCTGGATATTTCCAATACGAAAGTATTGCTACTAGTACCACTGATATTTCAGGCCCAGGGGTGTTGCAATGGTGCCTATGGATAATATATGTATATATATGTACACTTCCGTGTACCTTAGTACATTATGCCGCTGACCCCGCCTTTTCTAGTAGACCCACCAGGAGACAGTGTTTCAGTGGTTGTTTTACCAAACCACACCTGTGTATTCCAACATCCCCAGCCCTAGTTTTTATTGGAATACCCAGGTATAGAGCAGAGTGCGGCAGAGATGACGAGGTATACGGTGGTGTGTTTACCTAGGGCCACAATGACCCGTTATACAACCTGCTTCTGGTTACCCATAAGCGGTATCAGTGTGGGTGTTGCGGCCGCTTCGTTTATCGCTAGGGTATAACTCCAGTAATATTGATGATGTTCTACAGAGTCATATATCCTAGGTCCCGCATTCCCGTCTCAGCCACAGGATAAACAATGGTAGCAGCAATGATGGTAGAAAGACTGGTATAGTATTCAAAGTACTCTTCTATGATATATATAACCGCTTCACAGTATATCTTAGCATCTCATTAAACATCTGCCAGATCTTAAGCATTTCTCTTCTTTTGGAGACAAATTTCACATCCTTCTCTTACCTTTAGGAGTGAGCAGAGGAATATATATCTTACCAACTCGTGAACGTCTTTACAGCATGCTTTAGAGATAGCAATCTAGTATCAGGTGTGTGCAGTCTTCAGCTGAGAGAGGCGCCGCTAGCTTGGTAAGTTTTCGATACACCAGCGTCTTCTGACAGTTCCCAGGCGTCCCTCCGCCGGCTCTCAGTGAAGGGGAGGGGGGGGGGACAGGGCTCGGGGGGCTCCCGCGGGTAGGGCAGGGTCGTCACTTCGTCAATATGGACATTTGGGTCTCTGTTCGTCCCGCACTGCTCCCGCTATGCTCCGGGCTACAGGCTCCTCAGCGGCCGCGTGCAATCACACCGCTCAGCTCTCCTCACCTCTCCTCGCTGCCCGTCTTGTACACCTGACATACGCCTGTCTCGGAGTCAGAGAGAGGCCGCCAGAGTGCCGGCTCGCTGACACACCTCCAGTCCCTCCCTTTCCCTCTGACGTCTCACGTCCGTTTGATGCTGTTTTGAAGGCAAAGGGTGGTCACACCAAATAATGATTTTATTTGGATTTCTCTTTTGTTCATTTTACTTTCTATTTTGTTAAATGATAAAGATAAACTATTAACACTTCTATTTCTGAAAGCATTCTTAATTTACAGCATTTTTCACACCTCCCTAAAACTTTTGCACAGTACTGTTCATATATATTTTTTCACATTGTTGGTCACATTTGTATGAAGATGTTTACAAAAACTTTAAAGAATGAATTTAAAGTTTTAATGAAGTTAAACCAAAATTAAATTGGATTCCCTCCACCTTGTGTGTTCACTGGCACCACATATATGGATGTGCTCTTACCAGAGAATGTAGACCTCCTATTACGGGGGCTATATAGGGTCTTGGGATTAAAAGTACCATTTCTGTCTTTGCAGATGACACTAAGCTATGCAGGGAATTAACGTCCTTACAGGATGTCTCCAACTTACAAGCTGACCTCAATGCATTGTCTAATTGGGCAACTAAGTGGCAAATGAGGTTTAATGTTGATAAATGTAAAGTTATGCACTTGGGGACTAAGAATATGCATGCATCATACATATTAGGGTGAGTAAAATTTGGGGAATCCATAGTGGAGAAGGATCTGGGGGTTTTGGTAAATCATAAGCTCAATAATAGCATGCGAGCAAAGTCCTTTGTTGTATTAAGAGAGGTATGGACTCCAGAGAGAGTGATATCATTATGCCCCTGTACAAATCATTAGTAAGGTCTTATCTGGAATATGCAGTTCAGTTTTGGTCACCAGTTCTCAAAAAGGATATCGGGGAACTGGAAAAAGTGCAGAGAAGGCAACCAACTTGATAAGAGGCATGGAGGAGCTCAGCTATGAGGAAAGATTAGAGGAACTGAATTTATTCTCTCTTGAGAAGAGGAGATTAAGGAGGGATATGATTAACATCTACAAATACATAAGTGGTCCATATAGTGAACTTGGTGTTGATTTATTCACTTTAAGGTCATCACAGAGGACAAGAAGAGGGCACTGTTTACATCTTGAGGAAAAAAGATTTCATCTCCAAATACGGAAAGGTTTCTTCACAGTAAGAGCTGTGAAAATGTGGAATAGACTCCCTTCAGAGGTGGTTCTGGCAAGCTCAGTAGATTGCTTTGGATTATTTCCTAAATGTACATAATATAAGTGGGTACTAACATGTATAGGTGTAGCAATAACTCACGGTGGAGCTGCAGGTTTAAGCGGGTCTGTTACCTTCACCTTGCTTCCCTCTGATTCACTGGCACCGGGTCTAGGGTTCCGTTGAGTTTACTTCTGGACGACACACGCACGAAAACTGGAGTACGTTTTCAATGCTTTATTAAACAGACAAACTTTAGGAAGTAGCAGGAAAGAGGCAGAAAAGGAAACTTTCAGGAGAAACTCAAATATTGTTTTGTAGAATCTTAGCGGCAAATGTCCTGGTAGAATTTAGATAATTATGTGGAATGCGCTCCCCTTGTGGGACACACTCCTTGCTCGTCTGGATAGGCCTCTCTCACTGGTCTAGCAGCCAGCACACAGCACGAATCAAAAGTCTCTGCCACAGACTTGTTTGGGGGGTAAATCCATACAATCCTCTGCCACAGGATGTATCAGATTTTCTGTAGTGAAAGTCAGTCACAGTGCCTGAACCTTTAAGCCGAGCCGGCAACACTATGCTGTATAGTTACTTCTTTTGGATACGTCCTCCAGCCGAGTCACCAGGCCCCTCTATAGACCAGCTCACCGCGTGATCTCTCCAAGACGGGTCCTCCCCTAGGATCTCCTCGGCTGTCCAGCTTCATCACACAGGACCGACAGCTCAGGACCATTCCTCGGCCGCGGTGGTAGGCCCCAGACAAGCCTCTGGACCCACCCCTGCGCCGCTGTATCGTGGGCCTCCCTATCGGAGGACCACGAGGTAGCTCCTTAACGCATACCTGTCGGCCAGGAGGGCCAGCAGGTTGCTGTAAAACGAACCCTAGAGCATGGCGTCTGTCCCATAAATACCCTCTTCCCAGAATGCAACTCAGAGGACCACCTCCACCGAGCTTGTCTCCGAGAAAGAGGAGCATCTATACACTTCGACACGTTGCCTTCCAACACTGACCAGTAGCAACAGCGACACCCACCGGTCAGCACGGAAGCACACACAACGTCAGCCAAGCTGGAACAGAGGCGAACTAATAACCTTCCTAACACACTATTTACTAAATTTACCTAACCTGTGGTAGATTGTAAATCTACCAGCGCTACATAGGTAAAGTTGATCCAGGGAAAGTACGTTTGCCTCTCGGGGGATCAGGAAGGAATTTTTTCCCCTGCTGTAGCAAATTGGAGAATGCTTTGCTGGAGTTTTTTGCCTTTGACTGGATCAACTGTGGGTGAAGGATTGTGTATATGGGATTGTATGATTTTTCTTTTTTTGGTTGAACTGAAGGTCATCCTTATGTCGCGTACACACGATCGGACATTCCGACAACAAAATCCTGTGATTTATTTACGACGGATGTTGGTTCAAACTTGTCTTGCATACACACGGTCGCACAAATGTTGTCAGAAATTCCGATTGCCAAGAACGCGCTGACGTACAACACGTACAACGGCACTATAAAGAGGAAGTGCAATAGCCAGTGCGCCACCCTTTGGGCTCCTTCTGCTAATCTTGTGTTAGTAGAAGTTTGGTGAGAGACAATTCGCGCTTTTCAGCCTCGTGCTTTTCAGATCGTTACTGCTCTTCAGTTTGTGCTTGTGGGTTCGTATCAGTGCGTGTAGTCAGTTCGTATCCGGTTTTCAGTGCGTATTTTTATATTACGTATTTGATCTTCAGTGCGTTCTTGTCCGCTCATTTCTGATTTTCAGCTCGCTCTTCTCTCTCTCTTTTTTTTTCCTTTTTTTTTGCCACGTCAGCAGACATATCTGGGAGACCTGAATCAACTTTGCAGTTCATCTTTTCCGTCCCACCCCTTGTCACATCATAGTAGCTCAAATCAAGTCCAAAAATTTATATAAATTAGCACACCCCCTGCAGCTAGAAAAATAGGCTGCACCTTTCAAAATTGTTTAACCCTGCTCGCCCCTTACCCCCCCTACATTCATCACCCCACTCCACCTCTGCGTACCCATCCCTCGTCCTCGCTATAGTTCTACACCAGCGTATTTCCCTACCCTAATCCTAAACTTTCAATTCCTTAGCGTAACTCCAAGTTTTTTTGAATTTTTTCTGACTCTCCCATTTGTCAGTGGTCCTATTATTTGCTTCGTCTAGACTGTTCCCCAAACAATCCATGTTATATGTTTCTTCTACCGAGTCTATCCACTCCCAGGTTGATGGACCCTCCTCCTTTTGCCAATTCTTAGGTATTAGTCTCTTTGCTGCATTTATTAGATGGGGGACCAGCGACCGCTTATATTGTTTAGCATCTCCCTCTCCGCCATGGAACAAAACCACCCACGGGTCTTCTACTACGTCTATCCCAGTGATTTCCTTTATAAGAAGAAGAGTCTTCTTCCAGTATTTTTTGATTTTAGGGCAGTCCCACCACAGATGGGCCACTTCCATGCAGCCTCTCCAGCATTGTGCCGATTTATTCCTCTGGTATTTACTTATTACATCTGGGGTTGCATACCATCTCGCCATACATTTGTAGTTAATTTCTGCCGTTTTAGAGTCCACTGCCGAACTATGAGCTAGTTTCAAAATTTTACCAATGGTATTCTTATCCCGCTGTGACCCTAATTCCCTCTCCCATTTTCTAATGGATGGCGGTATCTCCACTTCTGCTTTTAACAATATTTTGTACATTTTTGAAATTATATTCCTTGAGTCCCCAGCTGAAAACAGTCGTTCCAACCCAGTCAGATCATCTCCAGACCTAATGGGTTGAGGTAACTTATTAACAAAGTGGTTTAGCTGGAGATACCGCCACTCATCCATCCCCCGTGCGTCCTTATTGTGCCTGATTTCTTGTATTGAAATAATTTTACCATTTTTAATTATGTTCCTTAATTGTGTTACTTCCCTTTTTAACCAATTTCCTTCTACACTTTTAGTCACGTTTAGGTGCAAAATACTCATTGTCTCTCAGTGCAATTAGCGGTGAATTATATTTACCATTTATTTGTTTGTATATTTCATCCCAAATTTTAAAGACGTTCCGTGTAAGTGCGTGTGTACTTTCGTCAAAAGTTCTGTGGTGTGGAGGGTTCCAAATAATACTCCTCAGTGTTTTCTCTATATTCACCCACCTTTTTTCATTTATCCCTTTAGCCCATTCTACTGCTCTTGACAGGACCGCTAAGCCACCATTTGTTTTCCCCTGTTTTAATATTTGAAAAGAGACTCTTGGTTTCTTATTTTTCCAAATTAAATTCATTAGAATTGTTTTTAGCCTTCTAAGATATTGTTGAGGGAGCACCACTGGCAACATCTGAAACCTATACGTAATTTTCGGGAGGAGAACCATCTTAATAATATTAATGCGTCCTACCAATGAATCTTTTACATTCAGTTCTAACTTCATCTAGCAGGGGTAAATAATTTATACTATAGATCTTTTCCATTGTATTTGCTAGTTTAATTCCCAAATACTTTAATTCCTTCGTCCAAGCAAATTTTAACTAATTTTTCACTACCCTTTCCTCCTATTTACTTAAGTTAATATTCAATATTTCAGACTTAGCTAAGTTCATTTTAAAATTAGATACTTCCCCATATTGTCCCAGAGTGTTTAATAACTTGAGCATAGTAGTCCGCGGGTTCGTAATGTAAAACAATATATCGTCTGCGAATGCTGTGAGTTTGTGTTCTTCTTCTCCCACCTTAAATCCGCTTATATCGGGGTTGTTGCATATCATAGCCAAGAGTGGTTCCAGGAATAGGACAAACCGCAATGGGGACAGGGGACACCCCTGACTCGTCCCATTTTTCATCTTGAAAGGGGGAGACATTAAGCCATTAACTTTTATTGCTGCTGTGGGGTGATGGTATAATGTTTTAATCCATCTAATCATTCTTGGGCCAATTCCCATAGTTTCCAGGGTCTGTATCATGAACCCCCAGTCTACCCTGTCGAAGGCCTTTTCGGCGTCAATCGACAACAGTAGTCCTGGGGGTCCACTTTCCTTTATCTTTTGGAGTAAGAGCAATGTTTTAACCCCATTATCTCTCCCCTCTCTTTTTGGGGTGAATCCCACCTGGTCCGGATTGACAAGGGTGTTCATTAGTCCTTTTAGCCTACTGACCAGTACCTTGGCATATAGTTTTATATCGGCATTAAGTAATGAAATTGGCCGATAGCTGGAGCAGAGTGTTCCCTCCTTACCCTCTTTCAATATAACGGTAATGGAGGCGGTTAATGCCTCCCTACTAATTTCATAGTCCCCCCCCAGACCGTTCATATATTGGCATAACTTTGGGACTAAGATCTCTTTGTATTTTTTATAGTAGAACAGAGTGAATCCGTCCGGTCCGGGGCTTTTCCCGGGTGCCGACTCAAGCAAAGCCTTTTTTATTTCCTCTTCTGTGATTGGGGCCTCCAGAATCTCCCTAAGCTCGCTCTTCTCATGCCTTTCTGATTTTCAGTGCATTCTGTTACTTCGCTCTGACCAGCCGACCGTTTTGTAGCCATGTTGCAGGTACGTACTCATCGTAGAGTTCGTGCTGTGCAGGGGCTTGGTGTTGGGGTTCTTACTTTGACCCAAGCCCAGTCCATGAACAGGGCGGGGAGGAGTTCATGGACGAAGAATTGGTTGCTCCAGCGTGACCAATTCTTGCACATGCCTTTGTTGCGGGAGATCCGTGATAATAATCCTGATGATTTCAGCATTTATCTCTGGATGACGGACCCCGTTTTTCAGCGTTTGTTGGCTTTGCTGTCCCCTTATATTACGAGGCAGGACACCTGCATACGGCAAGCCATCACTCCCGAACAGAGGCTCATCGCCACATTGCAGGACATCAAGTTCTCGACAGGCATCTCCCCCCAGGCTCTGGGGATCATTATTCCAGAGACCTGTTCTGCCATCATTCAGGTCTTGCAGAAGGACAATAATAAGATAATAAGGTAAGATTTCTCCTTTAACATCACATTATATGTATTTAATGTTTGTTAATGTATTGTATTTCTTTCATCATTCCCTAATTAAGAAGGTTACCTGTCCAAACACCCCCCCCCTAAAATTTTTACAATGGGCCATCATAGGGGGTGAGGAATCTGATAGGTGGACCTTAGATTTTTTTTTTTTTAAATACGTCTTCAAATAAATGTTATACTGATGTTGGCCAAGAATGTTTGTGTCTAATCTGCTTGCAATGTTATGTGCAAAAGTACTAATTTTTATTTTTCTTGTTTCACTCCACAGTTTCCTTCAACGCCACAGGAATGGCAGACTGTGGCTTCCCAATTTGCCCAGCAGTGGGACCTTCCCAACTGGAGAGGGGCAATTGATGGGAAACGCGTACACATAGTCCCACCCCCCAACTCGGGGTCATACTATTACAACTATAAGGGGTTTAATAGTATTATGGTGTCGATGACATATGAGTTTCTCTATGTGGATGTGGGGAAGAATGGCCGGATGTCACATGGTGGAGTCATCGCCCAGACTGAATTCTGCGGACGGCTCCAGAGTGGTGGCTTGGGATTGCCACCTCCAGAAGACAACGTGGCTGGTCTGCCGTTCGTCTTTGTCGCTGATGAAGCGTTTGGGCTGGGTGATCACCTGATGCGGCCGTTCCCCATGAGGACCGTCACCCCGGACCAGAGGGTTTTTAACTACCGGCTGGCCAGAGCCAGAAGAGTGGTGGAGAATGCTTTTGGGATAATGGCCAGCCGGTTCGCCTATTTCTTACGCCAATCAACATGGCAGAATATAAACTTAACCATATAATCCTTGCATGCTGCATTCTCCACAACTTTTTAAGGAGAAATTCTATGAACTATGTGGCCTCGGTTGGGCCTTGGGCCGGATTTCAAGACCAAACCCTGACGGAGCTTGAAGCTGGCCGTTCTGGCTTGCCCCCCCAAAGCACCCACGAGTTCCGTCTAAAATATATGGAGTACTTTACAGTTAGGGGAGCCATTGATATGCCATGAAATGTTTAACAAACATTTTTTAAATAACTTTGTATTTTAAACTGAAAAATATTTCCTTTGATTTACTGCCTGTGCTTCTTTTAGCTGTCTCCTAGGTTATCCAATGGGCTTTATTTATTTGGCCATTTTCTTCAATAGTGCAAACGTAATTTATTTGATACATGAGGTGACAATCTCTTCTTCAGCAAAACTAGTATGTTCTGGGTCTGCTACACACACACCTCATTTTTGTTGTTAAGGCATTAAGGATAAAAATATTCATCATTTTCAGCACCATGATTTTATTTTTTTGGAGTGACGAAAATGGCCTGATTGTTGCAAATTATAAATCACTGTGGGTGTTATTTACTAAAGGAAAATCCACTTTGCACTACAAGTGCACTCCAAAAGTGCGCTTGAAACTGCACTGAAAGTGCACTTATAGTGCAAAGTGGATTTTCCTTTAGTAAATAACCCCCATTGTCACTGTAAACACCAACTTACTCCAAAAACTGCTATTGACCATTGAAAGAAGAAGCCACACATTGTTGAGTAGAACAATTTTTACTCTGTGCACATTCACATGTACGTGAATTTTTTTAAACATTAGAAATATCCTTTTTTGTGGTAAACAGGCATGTTTTTAAAACCATAAAACAGTACACAACTCAGGAACTTACAAAGTTCAACTTTGATAAATTGAAGGCAATATCACACATTAGTATGTCCAAACTGTGTTGATGAAGGCAACTTCATCAGATGGGGTGATGTCACCCCTGTGAAAGCCAAATTTTGAAGATGCACACAAATTGAGAGTCAAAATGGGGATTTCCCTCCTGATCCCATGCCTAAGGTCAACATATGCTAGCTCCCATCATGGGGGATCAATGGACGTGTTTCGGGGGTACAACCCCTTCCTCTCAGCTACTTGAGTTGCGAGGAAGAGGTTGCACCCACAAAATGCGTACATTGATATCCCGTGATGGCAGATAGCACACGTTCACACAATTTGTGCATCTACAAAATTTTGCTTTCAAACTTTTTCAAAAAAATTAAGAAAAAGAAAAACATTTTTAAAAATTTTGGTGTGTTTTATATTCTGCCCAAAACATTGATGATGTTTTTGAGTCTTTTTTCAACATCATTAATGTCTTCCTTGATCTTCTGTAAATCCCTATTGCACACCATGATCACCCCAATGAGGATGTGTGCACTTGCACTTTTGAAATGTGTTTCTTCTTCCACAACATCCACATCACCTAAAAATAAAAAAACACACCATGTATTATAAAAATGCAGGCATACATCTATTACCTGATGCTGTGGTCTCAGACACTCACCTGTTGTGGTCACTATTTCACCCACTTCATAAACCTCTCCTTTCTCCACATCCTCTGGTTGTGGCGTGGGGATTTCCCCTTCTTTAGGAGGTGGGGGGTCCCTGGTGTCCTCTGATGTCCTCTGATGTCCCGAGTCTTTTCTCCCCTATGTGCATAAAAAAAAGGTATACTTAGCAAACGGATATTTGAGGGCATAAATAGGAATATGAAACATTGCTTGGAAGTGTCGTACAATTGTCTGTTTTGGCAGAGTTCCAAGCTGAAGACATGATTTTTTTCCCTTTCTTCAAGCTGGAATACTTACCTTTTTTGGTGAAGTTTCCCACATGGAGACACCCCTAGTATCCACTGGAGCTAGGTAAGGTGTAAAAAATTATTGCGCTAGCCTGTCTGAAAAAAGAAAGAGAGCTGCTACACATGAATGTGACAAATATTCATAAATGAGTGGGAGTGGAAAGTGTAGTGCTAAAGAGTAAACAGTGTTAGTAAACTGTATGAATACATATGTAACCATGTATACATAAACAGTACTAAAAAACTGTGTGAGTGCATAAAATAAGTAAAAATGGTGAAGTGTAAACATAAATAAGTCCCAACAATGTAAAAATGAAAGGGCTGCTGCTGAGTCCCAGATATATCAGTCCCAAAAAACGACAGATGTGCCACAAACACAGGGTCATTCATATGCAGAGACCAGGGACAGTTGAATGTATATCTGGAGGTAATGACATCAATGGTACAATAAAGATGGGTACTCTTACCAGAGCCAGTGGACCTGGATGTCAGCAACACCAGGTCGAACGAGCATGGATAACTGGAAGCACAATGAAGCAGGAACGGTCCGGAGGGTCCAGGAGGATCATTCAGTGGGTCCGGAATGGTCAGCAAAACCTCCAAAGGTCCAGTCCTCTCTCGGTAGAATCGTGATGATGATAATAGCCGACAAGCATTGAAAAACCGGATGGAACGGTCAGACAAGCTCAAATAGCGGAGATTATGTGAAAACAAGGGGAGAGAGCTTCCAATGGTGTAGGTCAAAAAGTTTGGTGTTTATTTTACATAAAAACCAGGCATACAAATAAAATGTGATCAAAAAGAATAAAAAAGCAATATGGGGAGCGGAGAAACCAAGCCCTGGTTTTTATGTGTATGCCCTGGGCTTGGTTTCTCCGCTCCCCATATTGCTTTTTTATTCTTTGTGATCACATTTTATTGAGAGAGAGAGGACTGGACCTTTGGGGGTTTTGCTGACCCTTTCATTTTCACTTTGTTGGGACTTATTTATGTTTACACTTCACCATTTTTAGTTATTTTATGTACGCACACAGTTTTTTAGTACTGTTTATCTATACATGGTTACATATGTATTAATACAGTTTACTAACACTGTTTACTCTTTAGCGCTACACTTTCCACTCCTATCCACTGGAGCACCTGTGTGGGACACCCTACAAAGTTTGTTCTGGTGTCCCATACTAGTGCTCCTGCGTCCAGATGTGTAAACAGCTGCTGAGTGTCCTCTCCTTACACTGAATCAAGTTTGCATTTCATTCTAGTTACAAACCCATCTAGACAACAATGTAATAAACTTCTTTAACTACAAATAGGCCTGAACAAATGTAGTTAACCTGTATTTGCCAAAAACATTGTATTAGTGGGCGAACAAACAATGTTTACTGTGCCCATGAACCTGATAGTTGCCATTTTAAACTGTACAACAGTAAAGAAAAGCACATGGAGCAGAATGCAAGTAATATTAATAATAGAAACACACAACGACTACTTACTTTTTTGCAGAACTCTCTTGATTCTTCTGTACTGATTGTGCTCCCTCAATTTCAGGTCTGACCAGCGTTTCCTCAATTGATCCTTGGATCGTAGTACCCCAAAATTCCTGTGCAGACTTCTCACAACTTTAGTCATGATCTTGGCCTTTCTCACATTTGGGTTTGGGTACAGTTCCCATCATAGTCCGCCCTCTTCAGTATGTCCACCATCTCTACAAAGGACATATTTGAGGCCTTAAATCTCCTCCGGGATCGGGACGTTTGTGGCTCCAGGCTATCGTCGTTGCTGCTGTCTGCGTGCACTTGTTCTTTCTCCGCCATATGCTCTCCCACTGCGCCGAAAGAGAAGGGGCGGGGAATATATAAGATAGAAGGTCAGGGGCGGGCAGAGTTTCATGCATGCGCAGTATATATAAAGCGTAAAACGCGTGCGTCGTACGTATGATCTGTGAGCGGACTAAGGAGTAGTGGAAGCACCGATCGTGATAACGAAGGTACAATTTTAACTTGGGCCTATACTGCTTATAGATTGAGGCCTATATTGGGACAAGATTACGAGAGTTTTTAGCCTGACATTAGGGTTTTTGTCTTGTGTTGTGTCTGGCAGAGAAAATGGATCTATTGAATGATCAGGACTTTATCCCCATATTCATTAATAAGTACAGGAAGCTGCCCTGTCGGTGCCAGGTAAACCACCCCTTTTATACCAATAAAAGAAAGAGGCAGGCAGCGCTGGATCAATTGCTGGAATTTGTGAAGCCGCAGATCCCCACGGCAACCATCTGAAGGCCACAATTGGTGGCATGAGGAGCACTTATGAATGAATGAGTGACTTGTATAGCGCTACCTATGCGAACTGAATCTGCCTCAAGGTGCTTTTTTTTTGCTGCCGGTGTCCATCTGCAGTTTTAGCATGAGCACGGTCCTTTGCCCCATGGGGTCCTGACACGCTTACAAACACATACAGATACAACATACACATATTTGGCCAATTTTTTTCGACAGGATCTAATTAACCTACCAGCATGTCTTTGGAGTGTGGGAGGAAACCGGAGTACCCGGAGGAAACCCACACAGGCACAGGGAGAACATGCAAACTCCAGGCAGATGGTGTCGTGATCAGGATTTGAACCAACGACCCTATTGCTGCTAGGTGAATGTGCTAACCACTACACCACTGTGCTGCCCTATTATAATAGGGAGTGCAAGAAGGTCCAGGATTCCCAGAGATCAGGGGCTGCAGCAGATGACATTTATGTACCCAGGCTGTGGTACTATAACAGACTGCATTTTCTGGCAGACCAGAGGGAATCCAGGCCAGCACTCTCCAGTTTTCCTTCAACGCTTCCTTCCACCCCAGCTGAGGCTTCCAACGTTCGACCTGGGCCTTCCAGCCAGGAAGATGTGGAGGACCCCAGCTTGAGCCAGGTTTAGCATTGTTCAACATATTTCTTGTCAAAAAATTAATGATGTTAACTAGATGTTAGTATTGATCACTAATTTCTGATTTAACAAAGTGTTTTACATATCAATAGACAGTAGTGGCCACAAATGATTGGGACAACAATGAAGATGGTGGGGTCAGAAGGATAGTCTTTTCTATTTATTAACCACTTCAGCCCCGGAAGGATTTACCCCCTTCCTGACCAGAGCACTTTTTACAATTTGGCACTGCGTCGCTTTAACTGCTAATTGCGCGGTCATGCAATGCTGTACCCAAACGAAATTTGCGTCCTTTTCTTCCCACAAATAGAGCTTTCTTTTGATGGTATTTGATCACCTCTGCAGTTTTTATTTTTTGTGCTATAAACGGAAAAAGACCAAAAATTTTGAAAAAAAATGATATTTTCTACTTTTTGTTATAAAAAAATCCAATAAACTTAATTTTAGTCATACATTTAGGCCAAAATGTATTCGGCCACATGTCTTTGGTAAAAAAAAGTCAATAAGCGTATATTTATTGGTTTGCGCAAAAGTTATAGCGTCTACAAGCTAGGGTACATTTTCTGGAATTTACACAGCTTTTAGTTTATGACTGCCTATGTCATTTCTTGAGGTGCTAAAATGGCAGGGCAGTACAAAACCCCCCAAATGACCCCACTTTGGAAAGTAGACACCCCAAGGAAATTGCTGAGAGGCATGTTGAGCCCATTGAATATTATTTTTTTTTGTCCCAAGTGATTGAATAATGACAATAAAAAAAAAAAATTACAAAAAGTTGTCACTAAATGATATATTGCTCACACAGGCCATGGGCATATGTGGAATTGCACCCCAAAATACATTCAGCTGCTTCTCCTGAGTACGGGGATACCACATGTGTGGGACTTTTTGGGAGCCTAGCCGCGTACGGGGCCCCGAAAACCAATCACCGCCTTCAGGATTTCTAATGCCGCGTACACACGGTCGGACTTTACGGCAGACTTTGCCCGGCGGACTTTTCGACGGACTTTACGACAGACTTTCTGAATGAACGGACTTGCCTACACACAATCCACCAAAATGATCAAAAAACAAACTGCGCTGGGCGCATGCGCGGCTTCAGGGAAGATGGACGCTTGAGTCTGTAGCTCCGCTCCGCTCGGGACTATAACAGCTTCTGGAGGGCCATCTACAGCGATAATAATCTTTATTTTAGCACCCCTCAAGCCAACAACTCTCGGTGCATGCCTTAGAGGAAAAAGAAATCCAGAGGATCCTCTCAAAACACCCTGACCCATTATCTCCTCCGCACGAGGGAACGGCTCAGCATGTCTCAAGATGGCGCCGCCGGGAAAGGAAAATCTCCTGCTCCAGCCTCTCCGCCTCGATCGAATCCCTCTCCTTCCGCAAGCACGACGGGTGAGTCCCATACCGCTCTCTCTAAGGCAGATTTGGATGTCAGCCTGGAGGCCATGTACGCCAGATTGGCCACAAAATTTCAAACAGAGCTGCATAAGACTTCCCACACGTTATCGCAGGAAATCGCGGCCTTAGGCTCACGTACTGAGCTCCTTGAAACGAAACACGATGAGCTGGCCTTGGCGTACAATGATCTCAGTCGTGAACATGAATCCCTGACCCTGGCTCTGTCAGCTATCCAAACACAAGTCGAAGATCTCGACAATAGAATAATATTGCGTCTGAGAGGCATCCCCGAGACCGAAACCGATTTAATCACGACCGTGATCAGGCTGTTCAAATCACTTCTTCCAGAACGGGACTCTGCAGCTTTTAAATGTGACCGTATCCACAGATCACTGCGCCCGAAACCTCCAGATGATAAACCCCCCAGGGATATCGTCCTCTGCATGAAGGACTTTCTCATCAAGGAGGAAATTTTAAGAGCTGCCCGGAACAAGCCAAGGATAACACTTGACGATCATCTTATCCAGATCTACCCGCACATTTCCCCAATAACCCTGGACAGAAGAAGAAGTCTGAAGGAAATCACCACTGCACTACAATCTGCACATATCCGCTACAGATGGGGATTTCCATTTAAATTACAGGTCCCACATAATGGCACCACTTTCTCTGCCACCACCCTACATGAGGGTCAAGAGATTCTGGTAAAGCTTGGTCTCTTAGATGCAGCTGCGATTCGACGCCCCCCCCTCTACGCCCCGCCAGGCTCCCATCTGGCAAACACCACCACCCAGAAGAGATAGAAGAAGAATTCGATATGACATCGGAGAGGACCCCGTCATTCCACCGCGCTGAAGAACTGCCGACTCCCACAATTCTCTGATCACCCTGCACCTATTCCGCTCTGCAATTTTTAAGTGCGACTGTCCCTTGGAGCTGTTCGATGTGCACCCCTCCCAGCAAGAAAGTTTTTTATTTTTACAGATTTGCTGGGATCGAGACCTAGCTGTCTCGCAAGTTACTGTATTTTGTGTCAGGTAGAGTACTTTTTACCTTCACTTTACCTGACCCGGTTTGGATGTGGTCCTCCATATCCTTTTTTTGTTTTTTTTGCTGTTTTTTTCTTTTTTTGTTTTTCTGGTTTTTAAGTGTTAATAGCTTTTCCTTTCTAGCTAGTCAGCCAGTTCACAGCCTGAAATTTTTTCCCAAAATGTGGTACTTTTATGAAACTACCAAACCTACTATTGATGTTTTTCAACTTCTTGTACATGCATTCAGGGTAGACAGTTTGTCGGGCGGGACTATGGGGGTACCCCTGCTGGATGTGCTGTATCTTAGCTTGAGTATACACTTTCACCCCCTAGGATGGTTTATTCTAAACCCTCTCACACCTGATAGGATCCAAATAACGGAAAATGGTTATTACATGTATCTCACATAACGTGAAGGGATTCAATTCCCCTATAAAGAGACGTAAGGCCTTTGACATGTATGGGCAACTTGGTGCTAAGATTCTCCTGTTACAGGAGACACATTTTGCCCATTCCTAACACCCTAAATTCTTCCATAGAAACTTCCCCCAGTCGTTTTACTCCCTTTACTCATCCAAAAGCAGGGGTGCCGCCATTTTCTTGCATGCTTCTCTCCCTATGGAGGTTAAACAATGTTTCAAAGACAAAGATAGCAGATTTGTGGTTATAAAAGGTGTGTTACACAATAGAGAAATTACAATTGCCAGTGTATACGCCCCCAATGATGCACCTGCCTCCTTTTTCAAATCCTTCTTTGACAAATTGACCTTCTTGAACTCTCCTCATATCATAATAGGAGGAGACTTCAACCTTGTAGCTAACCCTACTCTTGATAGATCCTCCTCCACCAAGATCTCCAAAGCATTCCCCAAGTCTCTTACTCAGGGCCTCTTGGATCACCAGCTGGTGGATACTTGGAGAACGCACAATATAGGGCTCAAGGAATTCACCTTTTATTCTCACCCCCATAATAGTTACGCCAGGTTGGATTACATTTATACCACCCCTATTATATTGGCGAACTCCATCAAAGCTGCGATCCACCCCTGTGTTTGGTCAGACCACCACGTGACATCTTTTACCACTGAATTTATAGGATTGGCCCCAACACCATACATATGGAGACTGAATGAAGCATTGCTGTCAGGCGTCCTGGTCGAATCCGAGACGGCTAAATCGATAGAGGAATACTTCTCCCTAAATGCCCTCCCCGACACCCCTCCCTCCTTTCTATGGACAGCCCATAAAGCCGTCATAAGAGGTAAATTAATCAGCATAGCCTCTTCCCACAATAAGAGTCACAGACAAAAAATTTTCACTCTTACCACTGATCTGGACCGCATATACAAAAACACTAATTTGTTAGACCTAGAAGCAACTAGAAAATTAATAGATCAAAAGCGCCTTGAATTAGACTCCCTTGAATTAGACTTTATCCTCTAAAATTGAAAACGACCTCCGTTGGTCCAAAGCTAAAATTTTATTACACAACAACACCTCCTCCACTTTATTCGCAAGAAAGCTAAATCAGTCATTCCGCCCCACACATGTTTATAAACTCTCCTCAAGTACAGGTCTACCCACCTCCCATCCCAAGGAAGTACTTCAAATATTTGAACAATTCTATTCCTCCCTCCTATCTCCGAATCCAAACTCTCCTTCCCCTGCAGACGACACATGGTTTCAGGACATTCAAATCCCCACTCTCTCAACTTCACAAGTTGAGAAGCTCAATGCCCCCATCACCACCTCAGAGGTTCTCAACGTCATTAAATCCCTAAAGTCAGGCTCTGCCCCGGGCCCTGATGGCTTTTCAGCTATTTACTACAAAAAATTTGCCACTTTACTCTCCCCCGGCCTAGTCCAATTATTTAATTGGATTCTACAAGGAGGTAACTTCCCAGAGGAGATGTTACTGGCAAATATGTCCCTGATCCCCAAACCTAACAAAAATCATTTACTCCCCCAAAATTATAGGCCAATTTCAGTCATGAATAATGATGTAAAAATCTTTAGCAGAATCCTTGCGGACAGGTTGGCTTCTATAATCTCCTCTCTTATCTCACCTTTCCAGTCAGGATTCATCCCCCACAGATTTATAACAGATAACATTAGATTAGCCTCTAACATCATCCAAGACTCCAACTTAAATTCCCGTAAACTCTTTTTACTCAGCCTAGACATACACAAGGCATTCGACAGCGTTTCCTGGATCTAAATACGCTTCTACAACGAATGGGATTCCGGGAGGAATTTCTACAGGGGTTTCGTGCCCTTTATGTAAACCCAAAAACCCGAATTAAAATCCCGGGCTGTAGTTCCGAGTTCTTCTCCATTGGTAGAGGCACTCGCCAAGGATGCCCACTTTCCCCACTAATCTTTGCCCTCGCCCTGGAATCCCTGGCCATTGCGATTCTTAACAATCAAAATATATCAGGTTACACCAAGGGCCTCTCTTCCTATAAGTTCTGTATGTATGCAGACGACGTCCTTCTGTTCCTAACGAATCCACACATTTCCCTACCAAACCTCCTCCAAACATTATCATATTTTGCGGGGGTCTCCGGCCTTAAAATCAATGTCTCGAAATCAATCGCCCTCCCACTGGGCTTTTCTCCAGCGGAGGTGCAACAATTTAAAAATACCTTTCACTTTGTGTGGAAGGAAACTTGTCTATCATATCTGGGCATTGATCTGGCGGGAGACTTCAACAAATTTTTTGACCACAACTACCCCCCCATGATCTCTAAACTGAAGAAAACACTTCATTTATGGTCTCAGCTTCGTATCTCTTTTTTAGGCAGAATCACAGCCCTTAGAATGGTGATACTTCCCAGATTGTTGTATCTTTTTCGTTCCCTCCCTATTAGAGTCTCTAAATCTTACCTCCTCACCTTTCAAGCCCATATGAATAAATTTATTTGGCAAGATAAACCCCCTAGATTTGCCAAGGAAGTCCTCTATCGATCTCCTAAAAGGGGAGGCTTAGGGGTCCCCCGTATTTGGCTTTACTATATTGCTTGTAGATTTGCACAACAAGCACCAGTGGAACATCAGAGACTCCAGAGTCCCTTGGGTAAAGTTCGAACAGGACTCTATTACCCCATTATATCTACCTGGATTAATGTGGTCTTCCTGCCCCCTCCTCACAGAAGTCTCTAACAAAAACCTAATAGTCACAGTCAGTCTAGCACTCTGGAACACATATAAGAAGAAATACAATCTCATCTCCCAGCCCCCCCTGGGTGCCTCCTATGTAGGTGACCCTAGATTCCCAACTGCCTTTACTCATCCGGAATTATTCGAAGGGTGGATCCAACACAACCTGATCACCTTAAAAGACTTCTTAGAAAACTCCAAATTTATTTCATTTGCTACCTTTAAATCCCGTTTTCTTATCCCCGATAGGGAATTCTATCATTTCCTTCAGATAAGACATTTTTTTCAACACCATTACCTCCCCCCCCACTCTGACCACTCGATTCTATATGAGGACATGTGTTGTACTGCCCCTCGTCAAAGGGGCCTTATCTCACAGATCCATGGCTCCCTGGTCTCAATTGAGGACTCCCCGACCCTGAACTACAGATCACAATGGGAACAGGACCTAGCACTGGACCAAGATGTCATAGACTGGGACAGGGGATGGTTGAACATATGTAAATGTTCAAAATCCCTTTCTATAAAAGAGACAGCCATTAAACTCATAACAAGATGGTATTATACCCCTACACGTATACAAAAAATTTACCCGCAGTCCTCTCCCCATTGCTTCAGAGGTTGCACCCATTTAGGCACATACATACACACCTTCTGGGAATGTGAAAAATTGCAACCCACCTGGAAAGAGATACTAAAACTGATTGACAAATTAGTAGGAAATCCTGTTAATCTCACCTTCCATCATTGCATCCTATTTCAAGATATTCCTGAGATCACCAAACCCTTGATGAGGTTAATTCACTCAATATGTATCGCTACGCTTTGGGGTATTGCTCTTCACTGGAAATCTCCTTCAATCCCTTTTGCACAAATTATTTCTCGTATAGATTCTATGAAGAAAACTGAGAAAATATTTCACACCCTACACGATTCCATACCTATTTTTGATGCTAAATGGAACCCTTGGTTCCTTTTCAGGCTTCAAGACTGACCATGCAACATTTTGTTTGACTAAGCTACATTTTTTTCCTTTATCTCAGTTTTTTTTTTTTTTTTATCCGTTTTTTTTATGATTTGTTTCTGGTCCCCTCCCCTTTGATTTTATTATGTTGATTTTGCTGAATTATGATATCCTACCAATACTGAATGTAATTCAATTTGTTTCCACTATGATATATATTGCTCATAGGCTTTACTGTGAATGTACATTCTAGATCTGACCTCCTATGGTTATCATATTTCTCTGTAGGATATTGTTCCTAATGCTACTTTCTATGTACGTGTTTTCTTTTTCAATAATCTCAATAAAAACCTTTTGAAAACAAAAAAAAAAGAAACTGCGCTTAAGATACGTCTGTGGGGTCAGAAGCCAAAGGTTGCTGCCTCCCTCACACAAAGTCCCTAATAAGGTTCTTTGCAAAGCATAGTAAATTATAAAGAATGGGTATGATGGCGCTAACTCTAAATTTTGAACTGGGACAGTCTAAAGTATTAGTGGCTCCTTATTCGTGGTTTATAAGATATTAAACATATAGGAAAAAGTTTCCCCTTGTGTTAAGGGTATCCCTTCAGCAGATAAATGTATGTAGCTGAATTTATGCTGCGGATGTATGACAAACGCTCAAGTGTCGCACAAAATATTGTGGTCCTACAGCATCTGGTAGTGAAGCCAGAGGCTATATTCCCTAGAGTGCATTTATTGGATCATATACCGTGTGCTATATTCCTGTATTAGGTCTGTGACCTATATCAACCATTAGAATACAACCTGAGGATAACGTATTGCGAGTATGAATACCATACAATACATACAGGTTATGCCACCCTAATCAAATACCATAGGTAAGGACTAAAGCTTGCATATATATACAACTGGAAATGTTATCACAGAAATTACAGCAATTATATTTTCTTGTCAAAAGAAGTTTATTGAGTATACAATATTATAAAGATACATAAAGTAAGTTTACAAGGATCTATAAAGTAAGCTCATTGTTTTACAGTAGGGTTTATATAGGTAAATATCATGAAATTTCAAATATTAAACCTTGGGTTCACGTAAACCTAAATTAAAGATATATATCATTTCCTTAGTTACTTTTGTAGGTATTTAAATGATTTATACCTACTATACATATTGTTTACAGGTAGAGTGTATATAGGTCAAATAAATTCTGATAATGAGCTTTAATCGTAAGGTGGAGAAAAGGAAAGAGAAAGAAGAAAAAGGGTAGAAAGGCAGAGGTATGGTCCACAAGGTTGTCCCGCTCGTCAGTTTATTATTCTTTTTAGTTCTCTTTGAAGCCTTAGAATGGGTGTCTCTGTAAGTCATTTAATCTGTTACCATGGCAAGAGGACAGAGTCATTGAAATTTGACAGGAACTGTTTTATCCAAGGATGCCAAAGTTTTTCAAATTTTGGAATTTGATTTTGATCGATGGCTACCATCTTAGCATGGGACATTGTATTATTCATTCTGTGAATTGTTTCTGCTAGTACCAATGTAAGAGATTTCCATGCTTTGGCCACTGTTTGTTTTGCAGCCGTTATTAGTTGGATCATAAGTTTGAATTGAGAGAGTGTTAACCATTCTGGTTTTAGATTAAGTAAAGTTATATATGGATCTGGTTGTATTATTTTTTTAAATATTTTAGATGCAATCACGAAGACTTCCTTCCAGAAGGATTACTGGGCACGTCCACCATATGTGTAAATGTGTGCCTATTTCTGGGCATCCTTGAAAACAAAGAGCTGAGGTATTAGGTGAATATTTTGCCACTCTAGCAGGTACAAGGTACCAGCGAGTTAGGACTTTATAATTTGTCTCCAGTGCTAAGATGTTGGGTGAAGATGACTTAGATGTGAGCCATATGTTAGACCAGTCCGTGTCTTCTAAAGTTCGTCCCAGGTCCTCCTCCCACCTCTGAACGTAAGAGGGTCTATTAAGATTTACTACTCCATATAATTGATTATAAAGTGATGAAATTGTACCTTTAGCAAATGGATCTTTTGTACAGATTGATTCAAAAATGGATAATTGGGATAATGGTGTATCCCCCTTTAGGAATGGTGTATAGAAATGTTTGATTTGGAGATATCTAAATATCTCAGAGTTTGGTAGATCATATTTTTCTCTAAGCAATGGGAATGAAAGGAATGATTTAGATGCTATGAAGTCATTTAGTGTCTGAATGCCTGATGTTGTCCAAGCTTTAAAAGAATTTGGGTAGATCCATGCTGGATAAAAGGCTGGATTTCTGATAAAAGAAAGGAGAGGATTGTGTGGAGATTGTAACTGATATTTGGTTTTTAGTTTATCCCAGGGAGATAAGAAGTGTTTAGTTATGGGATTATGAATTTTAAAGCAGTCTTTAGGATCAAGCCATAACAAGTTTGATATTAATAGAGGGTCATTTTCTGAAGCCTCTATAAATACCCATAATGGGATTTCCTGTTTTGCATGGTATTTGGACAGACTGGCCAAATGTGCTGCTCTGTAGTAGTTAGTAAAATTAGGGTATCCCAGGCCTCCTTTATTTTTGGGAAGATGTAGTGTGTGTATAGGTATACGTGGTTTAGAAGAGCCACATATAAACGAAGTTGCTCTTTTTTGTACTATTCTCAAAAAATAGGAAGGAATTGGAATAGGGAGGACTCTGAATAGATAAAGCAATTTGGGTAGAATAGTCATTTTGATTGCATTAATCTTCCCTATCCAGGATAAAGGAAGTTGCGACCATTGTTTTATTAGATTTGTGATCTGTCTTAATACAGGAGGATAATTGGTTGAGAATAAGTCAGAATGAGATGCTGTTAAATGAATTCCAAGATATGGGATTGATTTTTCTGCCCATGTGAATGGGAGTGCAGCCCTAGCCGGGATCAATTCCATGTTTGTGAGCGAAATATTAAGCACTAGGCATTTCTTAGGATTAATCATAAGGCCGGATAGGGCTGCAAATCCATCAAGAGCTGGTATTAAGTTAGGACCAGAGACCTGTGGTGATGATAGAAAAAGTAATATATCGTCTGCAAATATACATAATTTGTGTGTAATACCTCCTACTTCAATGCCAGTTATAGTTTGGTTTGTTCTGATGTATTGGGCCATGGGTTCGAGTATAAGGGCAAATAATAAGGGAGATAATGGGCAACCCTGTCGGGTACCTCTTTCGATATTAAAGGCATCAGATTTGTATCCAGCATATTTTATATAGGTTTTGGGTTTATTATATAATGCTTTGATCCATGTTAAAAAGTGGGGTCCAAAACCCCATTTTTGTAATGAATATTGCATATATTGCCAGGATACTGTGTCAAATGCCCTCTTAATATCGAGAGATAGAAAACATAAAGGGATTTTCCGTTTTTTAGCAATATGTGCCAATAACACTGCCCTGTGTATATTATCGCATGCCTGTCTATTTGGCATGAAGCCTACTTGATCTCTATGTATTAATTTTCCTATAATGCTATTGAGGCGTTTTGCTATTATTTTTGCTAATAATTTAATATCAAGGTTTAACAGAGAGATAGGCCGATAATTCACATAGGAAGTATCATCAGAAAGGGGTTTTGGGATCATACAAACAATTGCCATTAGTGTTTCTTGCCGAAAAGAATGTCCTTCCAGAAGTTTGTTAAAAGTTTCAGTGAGAATGGGAGAGAGTATTTCTGAGAATGTTTTATAGTATAAAGCCGAGTAGCCGTCTGGGCCTGGTCTTTTGTTAAGTTTTAGGTCTTTTATGGCGTTAGCAACTTCATCTATAGTTATAGGCTCATCCAAACTGCTTTTTTGATTCTGAGACAACTCAGGTAAGGTTATTTTTGAGAAGAAGGATTCAGCCTCTGTACGATTAAATTCATTGTTTGTCTTGTATAAAGTTGCGAGATGTGAGTGAAATTTATGGACTATTTTAACTGGATTACAAGTATAAACATTTTTTGATAATTTCAAACGTATTGGTTTGAAAGATTTGTTAGTTGAATTTAATGCCCGAGCCAAATATGTACCTGGTTTGTTTGTATTCATGTAGAAATTGTGTTTGGAGCGTTTGAGGGATTTATCAACTGACTCAGTGAGAAATAGATCGTATTCCAATCTAGATTTTTACAGATGAGATTTTGTACTCTGAGATGGATTATCTTGGAATGATATGTAGGCTGCATTAAAATTGAGTTCTAGTTTTTTTGCTAGATTTTTGCGTTCCCGTTTAAATGGTGCCGTTTGTCTTTGTATTGTACCACGCAAGACAGGCTTATGAGCTTCCCACAGTGTTATTGGGGAAATGTCTGTTGTATTATTAATTGATATGTATTCCTTTAAGGTAGAGGAAAAAGCTGCTGCGCCCACCAAACAAACCATATATATATGGAATACAAAGTGTAGTGAAAACGATAAGCTGCCAACACCACCAATTAGACTAATTGTGACAACAAATATAAGAAAAAAAGTGTAGCGCTATAATATGTCAGTCAAAAACGTTAGGGTGTGCTGATTGACCAGTAGTGTATATCCCAAAAGTTGAATGGTATTGGATCACATATACAAAAGTAATAAAACAGTGAAAATTCCAAAATTTGCAAAGAGAACCACTCTTATTAAGACCTTTAAGATATAGCAATATAAAGAGTGTGCATCACACAGATTAAACCCAAACCCTTATAGCCGACCACAAGCATATAGGGATGGGAACAAGTGATAAGTCCCTGAAGTGAGAGAAGTTCTTTTAATCAGGTAGAGACCTCTTAGAACATGGATCCAGATCTCATAGAGATGGTTGTTAATGGTGGACTCCTCCACTGATCAGCCTGATGCAAAGAGTAACATAAAATGCCCTTACCAGACGCGGTGGACTCACAAGCCATACAGCGGTGAGTCGTACGAGCTTGAACCGTGTAGCACGGTAGGGTTATAGCTGTTCCTGGTCTGCAACCGGATGGTCTTGAGAAGGACTCCAGTCCTGAGCAGTCTCTCGGTTCGTCCTCCAGCACTCTCTTGGGTCTCAGGTAGTTAGAGATAGGGAAGAAGTGGACGAAAAGAAGCTCCACATAGTGTAAATCCAATCAATCAGGAGATTTATTGTATAAAAAACTTCCAACGAAAAAATTCCAGATAAAAACAAACATTCATAAAAACGTAATTAGCGCAGTAGACAGATGGTAAAAGGTAGCGTCCTACACCCGACGCGTTTCGTCTGAGAAGACATCAACTGGGGTACAGCTAACCTCTCATCTGCTGCGCTATTTAATACAAAGTGCTCAAATCAGCATTGGGGACACCTGCGTGGCGTGACTTCCGGGTTTGCGTCATGTGATGGTGTTCGATGTCAGCTGACTCGCTGTCTGGCCTATCAAAAATTGAGTTCAGGATCCAAACCAAGCCTCGGTTTGGGTCTCGTATACAACCAATTCTAATTGGGCAATGAGGACATGTGATCCCCACATCCAGGCGTCACAACGTGGTGACGCGGGGCCCAATCTATTAGTCCTAGTTAGCTGGCTGTTTGTGGACGTATGCGTCACCGCGTAACTACGCGACGACGTCACACGTCCACTATACCCTCTCATTTTTCAGAATAATGCAGGCGGCGAAAAACCGCTCGCATTGCGCAGGCGCAGCAGCGCGGAATCGAAAGTCCATCCCACCTAAGATTATCAAGGGATAGTGTTTATAGACAACCATCAATCGAAAACACTTCCTCACTCCATTCACCGCTCATGTAATTCTCCATAACTACTAGGATTGACGGACATAGATTTTATGCCATCCAAAGAGAATATAATCACTGGGGCATAGGAGTAATATAGGTGTATGGACTAATGAAATCATTGAGGAGAACTCTGAATGTGAAACCATGATAGTCACGACACACATGTTCCCCCATGTTTACAAACATTGTTCTTGAGCCGAATAGTACAATCTCTTACACAGCTGTGTATTACAAACTATCTTTTTATTAAAAAATTGTATAAAAATATTGAAAAAGAAAATATATATAGATATATAATCGCAGGGAATAAAAATCCACCTGATATGTTGGTCATAACGACCAAAACCATCTAGCAAGAACGAATGTCTAAGACAGGAGATATGTAAGCTTCCTATTTGACCCCCTATATTGGGTCTTGGGTGTTTCCTATTTAGATGTGAACAGAAAAAAAGGGGAAAGTAAGGAAAAAAAAGCAAAAAAAGTAAAAAATGTATTGAATCAAATGGACGTTATATATATTGTGGAGTCTGTGTGGTAGAGATGATAAAATCTAATAAAAATTGGAGTACCTACAGTCAACCAGAAAATATGTGTAGACATTTCCAGAATGGAGGGAGGGCTTAGTGAGGGTCCTAAGACTGATTTATAAACGCGTTTATGTCCCACTCGATGTTTAAACCGTGGGGTACATAACATTTAATTTGATGTATCCACCAGGTTTCGAGTCTAGAGACTCCCCTTATGCTGGATTCCCCTCTCCAATGTGGAATGAACCTATCTATAACCTGGAAAGTGGTCCCTGCTGGGTTGCGGTCGTGATATGATGCATAGTGTTTAGAAACGCTATGATTAGTTTTGCCTTTCTTGATTGCTGTGATGTGTTCTTTCACCCTAGTGGTGAAATTGCGTATTGTCCGACCAATATATTGCTTTTTACACGGACATGTAATGAGATATACAATATATGGGGTTTTACATGTAGCGAATTGTTTCATATTGTATATTTTGCCTGTGGTAGTAGAATTGAATGTATCCATTTTGCGTGCTTGGCAAACATTCCATTTGCAAACTGTGCATCTTCTACAAGGATAGAATCCCTGCATATTATGAAAGAATGAAATTTTCTTTGGAGAATCTATCACATTCGGTGTGATTTGTCCTTTAATTGATGGAGCACCCCTAAAAATAGTAGCAGCTTGTTCGGGTAGTACAGGGCCCAAAATGGTGTCACTCTTCAATACTTTCCAGTGTTTTTTAATGATGTCTCTAACTTGCCTATGTTGAGTGGAAAAATTTGTTAGAAAAGACCATTTGTGCTTGGAATCTCCCTGTTTTTTAAGTTTGCCTGATTGGGCTGTCAGTAAAGAGGCCCGATCCATTAAGGCTACCTGTTGTAGAGATATAGTAGAGATATGAATGATTACAAAACAGGGAATGTATTTAACTGGCAAAACAAGGAACAGACCGTTGGGTCTACAGAACAAAATGGGATGGAGGTGACAACCTCATCCAACACAAGGTTTTTGGAAGCACCAGTGGCCCCCCCCCCATTCAAAGGGGAAGATCACAGGGCCCAATATCCACCTGACCCCCATACACCTAAGTACCAATATAGGAGTCCAGCCCCCCAACATAGGGGTAGAGGCAAAAGAGGTAGGGGCAGGAGTAGGAGGAATGATGACCGTGTTTCATATTATGAGCAAGGTCCCCGTGACTCCTCAGTACAGGGTGGACATAGGGGACGTGATGATTATCATCACTATGAACCATACCCCCATAGGACACCCCTAAGGACCTATAATAGGTTCTCCCCTCTAAGAGACGAACAAAACAAAGAATATAATTCCCAATATTCCTATAGAACTAGGGATAATGACTACCCAGAAAGGTCTCCGTATAATTACAATCAAAGGTTTCCCAGGGCTCCAAGGATGGAGGGTTTTCACAAACAGAACGAAAACCCCCCACACTATGGAAATCAAAACGGGGCACCAGAGGGGGGAGGCGTGCCCATAAAAAGAAAGCGGGTATAGAAAACAAAGGCATCTTCAATCTGAGTAAAACAACCTTTTCAGAAGCAGAGAAGATTGTGCTAGAGAAAGGTTTAAAGTTCGCTCCCCCCAAAAAATTGAACAAATTTGCCGTTTTTATTGACGTACAGAAATATGTGCGCAAATTAAACATCCAAAGATATATCATGTCAAACTCTAGTAGACCCCTTGGTCCACAGATTACTACCCAAACTGTGCATTCAGGATTGAGCAATCCGTCCTTATTCAATCCACCAGCCCCCGTAGCACCTCCGATTAAGGTATTCAGGGACCTAGTTTTAAAGGACCTTGAAGACCTTCCCCCTAAAAGGATATACAATGACCCGAAGTTTAAAATAGGATTAAAGTCCCTATGTGAAAGGAAGGATCTCATTATCCGCTCTGCGGATAAGGGAGGAGGGGTTGTCATCCTTGACAAAAGTGACTACCATAGCGAGATGACCAGGATCCTCAGTGATTCCGAGACTTACCGCTGCCTTCAAAAGAATCCAACTTCAGAATACAAAAAGATATTAACTGGCTTGGTTGACACCGGGTCACGACTTGGCATTCTGAATAAAAAAGAAAAACACTTCCTAGTACCAGTGGCACCACGCATTCCTATCATGTACTATCTGCCGAAAGTACATAAAAATGCGACAAATCCGCCAGGACGCCCGATTGTCAGCGGGATTAATTCTATAACCTCCCGGGTAGGGAAATATATCGACTTCTTCCTCCAACCGATAGTCCAAGCTGCTCCTTCCTTTTTGAAGGATACAAGAGATACCATTATGAAATTACAGCAAGTTACAGACACTAGGAACTTAATACTAGCCACTGCGGACGTTACGTCCTTATATACATGTATACCCCAAGATCAGGGCCTAGAAGCAGTGGAGCTTTTCCTTTTGAGAGAGGGCAACATCCCCCGAACACAGAAAAAGTTTATCATGGATTTACTCAAATTCGTTACAGGTGCCAATTATTTTTGGTATAATGATCAATTTTTTCTGCAGACAAAGGGGGTGGCCATGGGGGCGAAGTTTGCCCCCAGTCTGGCAAACATTTTTATGGCCAAATGGGAGGAGGATGTCGTCTATGCTTTAAACCCCCCAGAGTTAGCTCTGTGGGTGAGGTACATAGACGACATCCTCCTCCTATGGAGGGGCAGTATGGACTCGTTGGATGCATTCATTACTATCTTGAATGCAAACCGGAGAGGGATTCATTTGACATATGAAGCCAGCCTGTCTAAGATCCATTTTTTGGATTTGGAGATCATATCGAATAACGGTCGTTTGGAAACCAAAACATATTTTAAGGCTACGGATCGGAATGGCTATATTCCGACCGATAGCTGTCATCACGAGGTATGGCTTAAATCCATTCCGAAAAGCCAGCTAGTGAGAATAAGGAGAAATTGTTCCCACCTCTCTGATTATTTTCTACAAGCTGAGATCTTAAAACAACGCTTCTGCGAAAAAGGATATGATAATTCCCTTATCACAAAGGAGATTCAACAGGTAGCCTTAATGGATCGGGCCTCTTTACTGACAGCCCAATCAGGCAAACTTAAAAAACAGGGAGATTCCAAGCACAAATGGTCTTTTCTAATGAATTTTTCCACTCAACATAGGCAAGTTAGAGACATCATTAAAAAACACTGGAAAGTATTGAAGAGTGACACCATTTTGGGCCCTGTACTACCCGAACAAGCTGCTACTATTTTTAGGGGTGCTCCATCAATTAAAGGACAAATCGCACCGAATGTGATAGATCCTCCAAAGAAAATTTCATTCTTTCACAATATGCAGGGATTCTATCCTTGTAGAAGATGCACAGTTTGCAAATGGAATGTTTGCCAAGCACGCAAAATGGATACATTCAATTCTACTACCACAGGCAAAATATACAATATGAAACAATTCGCTACATGTAAAACCCCATATATTGTATATCTCATTACATGTCCGTGTAAAAAGCAATATATTGGTTGGACAATACGCAATTTCACCACTAGGGTGAAAGAACACATCACAGCAATCAAGAAAGGCAAAACTAATCATAGCGTTTCTAAACACTATGCATCATATCACGACCGCAACCCAGCAGGGACCACTTTCCAGGTTATAGATAGGTTCATTCCACATTGGAGAGGGGAACCCAGCATAAGGGGAGTCTCTAGACTCGAAACCTGGTGGATACATCAAATTAAATGTTATGTACCCCACGGTTTAAACATCGAGTGGGACATAAACGCGTTTATAAATCAGTCTTAGGACCCTCACTAAGCCCTCCCTCCATTCTGGAAATGTCTACACATATTTTCTGGTTGACTGTAGGTACTCCAATTTATATTAGATTTTATCATCTCTACCACACAGACTCCACAATATATATAACGTCCATTTGATTCAATACATTTTTTACTTTTTTTGCTTTTTTTTCCTTACTTTCCCCTTTTTTTCTGTTCACATCTAAATAGGAAACACCCAAGACCCAATATAGGGGGTCAAATAGGAAGCTTACATATCTCCTGTCTTAGACATTCGTTCTTGCTAGATGGTTTTGGTCGTTATGACCAACATATCAGGTGGATTTTTATTCCCTGCGATTATATATCTATATATATTTTCTTTTTCAATATTTTTTATACAATTTTTTAATAAAAAGATAGTTTGTAATACACAGCTGTGTAAGAGATTGTACTATTCGGCTCAAGAACAATGTTTGTAAACATGGGGGAACATGTGTGTCGTGACTATCATGGTTTCACATTCAGAGTTCTCCTCAATGATTTCATTAGTCCATACACCTATATTACTCCTATGCCCCAGTGATTATATTCTCTTTGGATGGCATAAAATCTATGTCCGTCAATCCTAGTAGTTATGGAGAATTACATGAGCGGTGAATGGAGTGAGGAAGTGTTTTCGATTGATGGTTGTCTATAAACACTATCCCTTGATAATCTTAGGTGGGATGGACTTTCGATTCCGCGCTGCTGTGCCTGCGCAATGCGAGCGGTTTTTCGCCGCCTGCATTATTCTGAAAAATGAGAGGGTATAGTGGACGTGTGACGTCGTCGCGTAGTTACGCGGTGACGCATACGTCCACAAACAGCCAGCTAACTAGGACTAATAGATTGGGCCCCGCGTCACCACGTTGTGACGCCTGGATGTGGGGATCACATGTCCTCATTGCCCAATTAGAATTGGTTGTATACGAGACCCAAACCGAGGCTTGGTTTGGATCCTGAACTCAATTTTTGATAGGCCAGACAGCGAGTCAGCTGACATCGAACACCATCACATGACGCAAACCCGGAAGTCACGCCACGCAGGTGTCCCCAATGCTGATTTGAGCACTTTGTATTAAATAGCGCAGCAGATGAGAGGTTAGCTGTACCCCAGTTGATGTCTTCTCAGACGAAACGCGTCGGGTGTAGGACGCTACCTTTTACCATCTGTCTACTGCGCTAATTACGTTTTTATGAATGTTTGTTTTTATCTGGAATTTTTTCGTTGGAAGTTTTTTATACAATAAATCTCCTGATTGATTGGATTTACACTATGTGGAGCTTCTTTTCGTCCACTTCTTCCCTATCTCTAACTACCTGAGACCCAAGAGAGTGCTGGAGGACGAACCGAGAGACTGCTCAGGACTGGAGTCCTTCTCAAGACCATCCGGTTGCAGACCAGGAACAGCTATAACCCTACCGTGCTACACGGTTCAAGCTCGTACGACTCACCGCTGTATGGCTTGTGAGTCCACCGCGTCTGGTAAGGGCATTTTATGTTACTCTTTGCATCAGGCTGATCAGTGGAGGAGTCCACCATTAACAACCATCTCTATGAGATCTGGATCCATGTTCTAAGAGGTCTCTACCTGATTAAAAGAACTTCTCTCACTTCAGGGACTTATCACTTGTTCCCATCCCTATATGCTTGTGGTCGGCTATAAGGGTTTGGGTTTAATCTGTGTGATGCACACTCTTTATATTGCTATATCTTAAAGGTCTTAATAAGAGTGGTTCTCTTTGCAAATTTTGGAATTTTCACTGTTTTATTACTTTTGTATATGTGATCCAATACCATTCAACTTTTGGGATATACACTACTGGTCAATCAGCACACCCTAACGTTTTTGACTGACATATTATAGCGCTACACTTTTTTTCTTATATGTATTCCTTTAAAGCTTGTTCAATGGCCATCTGATGTAGTGGGTGTTTGAGCATTATGTCCGGTAAGTACCACGTTGGGTCATGCACTTTTGGTATGGCTGAGGCTATAGTAGTGTATACTGCATTATGGTCAGACCACGGAATCGGAATTATATCTGATGCAATAATTTCTGGTATCATTCCTATTGTTAGAAAAATATGATCTATTCTGGTGAAGGTTTGATGAGGGTGCGAGAAATAAGTGAATTTCTTTTTCATTGGGTTACTTTCTCTCCACGAATCTACCAGATTGTATTTGGAAAGAAGTTGAGAAAAAGGTAATCTAGAGGATATTTTGGATGGTGTAAAAGGTGATTTATCTAGAAATGGGAGGAGGACCTGGTTCGAATCCCCGCACATTATCACTGTTCCTATTTTGTGTGTATTAATCACTTGTAATATATGTGAGAGGAATGGTGTAGGTTGTTTGTTAGGAGCGTAGTAGGAAATCACCGTGATTGCTGTATCTATTATATAACCCATGAGTATCAGGTATCTACCTTCTGGGTCTTTAATTTCTGATGATAAGGTGAATGGTGTGGATCGGTGAAATGCAATTAGAGTACCCCTTTGTTTGGTACAGGCAGAAGCCGTGTAAATTTGTTGATAAAAAGGAGAAATATATTTTGGAGTAGAATCTTTGGTGAAGTGTGTTTCTTGGAGGCATACTATGTGAGCCTTCTTGTTATGGAAAGTACGGAAGGCTTTGGTCCTTTTTTGAGGGACATTTATTCCCTGAACATTCAGGGAAAGTATATTCAGTGGTGCCATGGCAACAGATCAAATAGTTTTGACTTACTTTTTGTTATGCAGAGCTGACTGCGCAGATCAACCTGTGTGGACTGAAGAGATGAAAAGATAGAAAAGAAACCAGTGAATTCTGGAGTAAAGAGTAAACAAAAAACATATGAGATTAGATGATACATTGTATAAATTATTTTTTGCAAGTAATCACAATTTACCCGTGAAAGAGAATAAATATCTCTCTCAGGGGAATAAGTGCCTTCGTCACACTCCCACATAATATGGTTGGGAGAATGAGGAGGGCTAATGGGGGTACACGGATCTTCCGCTTACAGGAGAGAAGTGCTATGTCAAAAGACATCAAAATGATGATTCATTAATTGGAGTGCAGAATATAGTTTTTGTTGAAATTATTTATTCCAGGGTGGTTGTATATGGTTTGTCTTGCCCTAGGCTAAATAATTCAGTTAGAAAGGTACTGTTAATAACTTTGGTATTGATGAAGATAGTTTGAATTATTTTGGGATTTTAACCCTTTTAGAGTAAACAATTACATATTTTATTCATATGTAACTGTTTAGATATGTTAACTCATAAAATTGAGGTTGTATTGCTTCAGATTAGAATAAACAAAAACATAGTTCTAGGAACTAGTTAGGTAATAATATATTTGTTTTAAGAAAAGAAAGAAAAAGCTTCCATTACTTCTGGATTATTGAACATATTTGTCCTAAAAAGAAATAAATCTATTGTTATTACCTGAAAATATATAACTGAACAAGAATTTCCTTATTTCACTTACATATTCTAAGGCTATATGAATCAGAAGTAATAAGAAATATAACTGGAATGTAACATGATCCCACACAGTGTGTGACTATCAGAATGCAGTTACATTCAGTTATAAATACAGGTTTTTTTTATAGAGAACCATCTCTTAGTATAATAAATGAAGAGATATCAGGAATTAGGATGTCAGTCCATTGAATCTTCTTGGTCCATGGATGATGTGGCATAACGGCCTCTTTTGTGAGAATGATGATTCCCATTTTGTTCTGGAATTTTCTGGGTGCTGCCTGAAGGTGAAGATGATGCCATTCTTCTGCGTGTGGGAGAGTTGCTGCTTGTGGGTTCTGTCAGATTTAATTTTAAAAGGGTTTGTTGTAGTTCATCTGCTGATCTGCTTCTGTAAATTGTACCTTGGTAGTTAAATCTGACTGAAAAGGGGAAGCCCCATTGATACATAATGTTGTGGCGTTGCAGTTCCATTAGTTGGGGTTTCATGGATCGTCTTTTAGTAATAGTAAGTTGGGATAGGTCAGCAAAAATTTGATAATTGTGTCCTTGAAAAATAAGTTCCTTTTTTTCTCTTGCAGCAATTAGTATTTGTTCTTTCGTTCTGTAATAATTAAATTTTGTGATTATATCACATGGGGGTCCATCTTTCTTTTTGGCTGTGAGGGCTCTGTGTACTCTGTCCAGTTCTAAACGTTCAATAGGGATATCTGGCTTTAGTTCTTGTAATAGAGCAGTAATAGTAGATTGCAGGTCTGTCACAGTTTCAGGTATTCCCCTTATGCGCAAGTTTGAACGTCTGGCTCTATTTTCGTAATCTTCAAGCTTAGTTTGAAGTATTAAATTCTCTTCTTTTAATTGTTCCAATTCTGTTATATTTTCTTGGGTTGTAATTTCAATTTCATCCATTTTTATTTCTAAGGCTGCGGTGCGGTTTCCCAGCTCTCTTATTTCTTTGGTTAGGCTGTTTGTTATTTGGTCTGAGGTTTGTTTTAAAGCCTTATGAAGCATCTTTTCAAATTGTAATAATATTACTGGGGATGCTGAGGAGGCTTGTGGAGAAGTTTGTGAGAGGATTTGTTCTGTATCTGACTCAAATGGAGAGTCTTGCTGTGACATTTTCTGTCTGTGAGAGCGCCCTGATGCTGTATATTGTGAGGTGACTGGAGCTGCTTTAGTTGCAGTGAGTGCCTGTGAGCTCTTTGTGAGGTGATTTTTATTTCTGCCACGGCTTCCTCCCAGTACCATATTTCCTGCCCAAACTTTCACAGTTTGTTCCCTGGGGCAAAAAGGTTCAAATGGATACCTTTTAAGCCTGCAGGCTCCGCTTTGTCCTTCTCTTCTCTCCTCAGCGGTGCGGAGCTCTAACAATGCATGTCTGCTCCGCTAGGCTCCGCCCATGCACCCTCACAGCAATTATATTTCAGACATATAATAACAGTCCCATATGTTGGCAGTATATTAGCTAAAGTAGATTCCCAATGGTGACTTTGGTGCTGCAACAATTTGCCTGGTGACTCTCGTGCTCCCCCTCTTGGTTGCCTACTCACCAGCTTCCAGAACCCCGACAGGGGTATTGCGCCTGTAATATAGTATGCTGGGTTGTTTCCCTTATTGCTTCCTCTGGTAGATGCTCGCAATACGATCAGCTCCCCACGTCTCACATCAGGGTAATGCGATTGTACTGAAAAACGGGTCGCTTTGCCGCTATATTTTGTATTGATGTCTCCTTTGCTTTTTACTCTGTAAGGATGTTGCTTCCCCTCATAGATTGAGAAAAAAGAGCTTCCATGGCGTGATAAAGTATAAAACTTTATTTAAACTTAAGTACCCACAAGCCAGGGACTTAGCAGATAGATAAAAATAGGTTCAGATAAACAAACAGCAAAAAGAATAAAACAATAAAAAATTCAACTCCAAGGCATACGAAAGAGGAGGACGCAGTCAGCGGCTGGGGAACAATTACCCCCCACCTCACTGCCTATGCTTTCTAGGAGAGACATTTGATCCTGGTTTAACGTCTGGCAACTAATGCTGTCCTACTCCATCTGGACAGAGCTCACATCTAGTGCCTGGACTTTTTAATCTTTATTTTTATTTTTATTGTTTTATTCTTTTTGCTGTTTGTTTATCTGAACCTATTTTTATCTATCTGCTAAGTCCCTGGCTTGTGGGTACTTAAGTTTAAATAAAGTTTTATACTTTATCACGCCATGGAAGCTCTTTTTTCTCAATCTATGAGGGGAAGCAACATCCTTACAGAGTAAGAAGCAAAGGAGACATCCAATACAAAATATAGCGGCAAAGCGACCCGTTTTTCAGTACAATCGCATTACCCTGATGTGAGACGTGGGGAGCTGATCGTATTGCGAGCATCTACCAGAGGAAGCAATAAGGGAAACAACCCAGCATACTATATTACAGGCGCAATACCCCTGTCGGGGTTCTGGAAGCTGGTGAGTAGGCAACCAAGAGGGGGAGCACGAGAGTCACCAGGCAAATTGTTGCAGCACCAAAGTCACCATTGGGAATCTACTTTAGCTAATATACTGCCAACATATGGGACTGTTATTATATGCCTGAAATATAATTGCTGTAATTTCTGTGCTAACATTTCCAGTTGTATATATATGCAAGCTTTAGTCCTTACCTATGGTATTTGATTAGGGTGGCATAACCTGTATGTATTGTATGGTATTCATACTCGCAATACGCTATCCTCAGATTGTATTCTAATGGTTGATATAGGTCACAGACCTAATACAGGAATATAGCACACGGTATATGGTCCAATAAATGCACGCTAGGGAATATAGCCTCTGGCTTCACTACCAGATGCTGTAGGACCACAATATTTTGTGCGACACTTGAGCGTTTGTCATACATCCGCAGCATAAATTCAGCTACATACATTTATCTGCTGAAGGGATACCCTTAACACAAGGGGAAACTTTTTCCTATATGTTTAATATCTTATAAACCACGAATAAGGAGCCGCTAATACTTTAGACTGTCCCAGTTCAAAATTTAGAGGTAGCGCCATCATACCCATTCTTTATAATTTACTACACAATCCACCAAAGTCCATCGAATTTGTACGTGATGACGTACGACCGGACTAAAACAAGGAAGTTCATAGCCAGTAGCCAATAGCTGCCCTAGCGTGGCTTTTTGTCTGCCAAACTAGCATACAGACGAGCGGACTTTTCGACCGGACTCGATTTTGACGGATTAATTTAAAACATGTTTCAAATCTAAGTCCGTCCAACTTTTGAGAAAACAAAGTCCGCTGGAGCCCACACACGATCGAATTGTCTGACGAAATCCAGTCCGCCGGGCAAAGTCTGCCGTAAAGTCCGCTCGTGTGTACGCGGCATAAGGGCGTAAATTTTTGATTTCACTCCTCACTACCTATCACAGTTTTGAAGGCCATAAAATGCCCAGATGGCACAAAACCCCCCCAAATGACCCCATTTTGTAAAGTAGACACCCCAAGCTATTTGCAGAGAATCATGTTGAGTCCATGGAAAATTTTATATTTTGACACAAGTTGCGGGAAAGTGACAATTTTTTTTTTTTTTGCACAAAGTTGTCACTAAATGATATATTGCTCACACAGGCCATGGGCATATGTGGAATTGCACCCCAAAATACATTTAGCTGCTTCTCTTGAGTATGGGGATACCACATGTGTGGGACTTTTTGGGAGCCTAGCCACGTACGGGGCCCCGAAAACCAATCACCGCCTTCAGGATTTCTAAGGGTGTAAAGTTTTGATTTCACTCTTCACTGCCTATCACAGTTTCGGAGGCCATGGAATGCCCAGGTGGCACAAACCCCCCCCCAAATGACCCCATTTTGGAAAGTAGACACCCCAAGCTATTTGCTGAGAGGCATGGTGAGTATTTTGCAGCTCTCATTTGTTTTTGAAAATGAAGAAAGACAAGAAAAAACTTTTTTTTTCTTTTTTCAATTTTCAAAACTTTGTGACAAAAAGTGAGGTCTGCAAAATACTCACTGTACCTCTCAGCAAATAGCTTGGGGTGTCTACTTTCCAAAATAGGATCATTTGAGGGGGTTTTGTGCCACCTGGGCATTCCATGGCCTCCGAAACTGTGATAGGCAGTGAAGAGTGAAATCGAAAATTTACGCCCTTAGAAAGCCTGAAGGCGGTGCTTGGTTTTCGGCTAGGCTCCCAAAAAGTCTCACACATGTGGTATCCCCGTACTCAGGAGAAGCAACAGAATGTATTTTGGGGTGTAATTTCACATATTCCCATGGCATGTTTGAGCAATATATCATTTAGTGACAACTTTGTGCAAAAAAATAAATAAATAAATACAATTTGTCTCTTTCCCGCAACTTGTGTCACAATATAAAATATTCCATGCACTCGACATGCCTCTCAGCAAATAGCTTGGGGTGTCTAATTTCCAAAATGGGGTCTTGAACTGTCCTGGCATTTTATGCACAACATTTAGAAGCTTATGTCACACATCACCCACTCTTCTAACCAATTGAAGACATAGCCCTTTCTGACACTTTTTGTTTACATGAAAAAATTATTTTTTTTTGCAAGAAAATTACTTTGAACCCCCAAACATTATATATTTTTTAAAGCAAATGCCCTACAGATTAAAATGGTGGGTGTTTCATTTTTTTTTTTCACACAGTACAGTATTTGCGCAGCGATTTTTTAAACGCATTTTTTGGGGAAAAAACACACTTTTTTCATTTTAATGCGCTAAAACACACTATATTGCCCGAATGTTTGATGAAATAAAAAAGATAATCTTAGGCCGAGTACATGGATACCAAACATGACATGCTTTAAAATTGTGCAGTGGCAACAAAATAAATACATTTTTAAAATCCTTTAAAAGCCTTTACAGGTTACCACTTTAGATTTACAGAGGAGGTCTACTGCTAAAATTACTGCCCTCGATCTGACCTTCGCGGTGATACCTCACATGCATGGTGCAATTGCTGTTTACATTTGACGCCAGACCAACGCTTGCGTTCGCCTTTGCGCGAGAGCAGGGGGGGACAGGGGTGCTTTTTTTTTTTCTTTATTATTTTTTTGCTTTTTTATCTTATTTTTAAACTGTTCCTTTCATTTTTTTTTTTTTTATCATTTTTATTGTTATCTCAGGGAATGTAAATATCCCCTATGATAGCAATAGGTAGTGACAGGTACTCTTTTTTGAAAAAATTGGGGTCTATTAGACCCTAGATCTCTCCTCTGCCCTCAAAGCATCTGACCACACCAAGATCGGTGTGATAAAATGCTTTCTCAATGGCGCTGTTTACATCCGGCGAAATCTAAGTCATGAAATGCTCGTAGCTTCTGGTTTCTTAGGCCATAGTGATGTTTGGAGCCACTCTGGTCTCTGATCAGCTCTATGGTCAGCTGGCTGAATCACCGGCTGCATTCTCAGGTTCCCTGTTGAGACAGGAGAGCCAGAGAAAAACACGGAAGACGGTGGGGGGGGGGCATTCCCTCCCACTGCTTGTAAAAGCAGTCTAGAGGCTAATTAGCCGCTAGGATTGCTTTTACATGAAAGCCGACCGATGGCTGAAAAGAATGATACCAAGATGATACCTAAACCTGCAGGCATCATTCTGGCATAACCACTCAAAGTCGTGAATGGCGTACCTGTAGACAAAAAAATGGTTAACAATAAAACACAGTAAATGGTAAAGTATAAAAAATTGCATACCTGAAAAGCAAACATGATAAAACATAATAACACTTAAACATTGCAGAATAGAATACAGTAAAAAAGAGCAGAACAATAGAGAGAGAATAGAGAGAGAGAGAACAATAAAACGACAACTATTTTTTTTATTTTATATATATATATATATATATATATTTTTTTTTTTTTTTACACTTTTTTTTGTAACTAACTTTTATAACTGTAACCGGTTCCAGGTTCGGGTCTCTCAAAATGCGATGGCATCTTGGGAGACCCTGTGAAAGTATGCCTAGTCTGTGCAATGCTGTACCCTACGCTAATACTCAACTAGTGAATGGTAGCGTTCAAAACATTCACCAATGCAAAGACCAGGATTGTCAGGACAGGAGGGACAATAATAGCGGGTGTCACGCCTATATCCGCGCTTGTTGCAGACACGACATCTTTTTTGGGGGGGTTCGTTGGGTAGGGGTACTCGGGAGGACATAAAGAAAATGCCTCTCATGCAGCCGACTGCATTTGGTTGGGGATGTGAATGGGGGAAGTACGGGCACTGCAGAAGTGGTGGGTTCCCAATTAGGATTGGCCAATGCAGCAGGAAGGGCATTATTGGCACGACGGGCCTGTGTTTGTCTTCTTCTTGGTGGTAGCGGGACACTACTTGTGCTTGCCACCTCACCAGCTTGAACTGCACTTATGGGACTCGCCACATCACCAAGTGTTACTGCAGTGCTGGCTTGACTATGACCGGGGTGTACTAGGCGGCTGGTGCTTGCCAGTTCACCAAAATGCTACCATAAAAACTGTTAGCAATCGCAGGGATCAGGCCTGACTCTGCGAACGCTGCAGTTATGCGTTTAGTGTTTTGTAAGTGTCAGTGATCAATCGATACTGCACTTGGGTGGGCTGGGCTGGGCCGGGCGGACGGGCAAAACGCAGGTGCTAGCAGGTATTTGGGCTGATCCCGCTAACACTGCGTTTTTGGGAACCCTAAACTGCTGGGGGCGCTAGTATAGATCTGATCGGATCAGATATTGATCCGTTCAGATACTATACCACTAAGGGAGGCGTATGCTGCGTGCGTGGGTGTTAGCGGTACTGGCGCTAACCTGATGCTGCCTGGGGCAACGCATATCACCGCCGGGCGATCAGGGGTCTAAACCTTTATTAGGTAATAAACGGCGGGTGCCCTGACACTATAAAAAATAAATGAACTAACCAGCGTCACCCGTAACGGTTATACGGTGATCAGTGGTAAAAGGGTTAACTGGGGGGCAATCAAGGGGTTAAAACATTTATTAGGCAGTATATGAGGGTCCCTGATGCTATAAAACTCTGACGGCGAACCTAAATATTTACCTCCCTAACTAGCGTAACCAGTGACACTAATACAGCGATCAGAAAAATGATCGCTTAGCGACACTGGCGACGGGGGGTGATCAAGGGGTGAAAACTTTATTAGGGGGGGTAACGGGGTACCCTAGACCTACAGGGGGCTACCACTAACTGCTCTACCACACTAACTGTCACAAACTGACACCCATGCAGTAATCAGAAAAAAACAAACTGCTTGGTGTCAGTGTGACAGGGGGGGGAGGGGTGATTGGGGGGTAATCGGGGGGGATCAGGGGGTAAAGGGGGGTGTATTGTGTGCCTGGCATGTTATACTGTGTGTGTAGTGTTTGTGCACTCACATTGCAGTCTTCTCTCCTCGGCGCCGGAACGGAAAATACCGAGCCGAGGAGAGATGACATCATTTCCTCTGCCTCTGTGTACTATACAGAGGCAGGGGAATGATCCCATTGGCTGGAAGTGATCGCGAGGGGGGGCCACGAATGGATGGCCTCCCCCTCACCTCCGATCGCCGGGGGACAAACGCCGACCGCCTCGGGCACCGGGGGGGGTCCGATCAGACCCCCCGCCCTCGGGAGGCAGATCACGTACAGGTACGTGATTCTGCCTGCCCGTGCCATTCTGCTGACGTATATCAGCGTGAGGCGGTCGGCAAGTGGTTAACATTCAATTTGCAACAGCCATGAGCTGAAAATTGTGTGTGATTGATGAACCAAAAAATAACACTATGTCCCTTTTTCATACACAGGAAAGTGGCAGCCAGGAGGTGGCAGGGGGTAAATGGCAGCCAGGAGGTGGCCGAGCCCAGTAGCCTGACCAAATCCCAGGTCCCTCCCCTCTGCCTTAAAAAAAAAAAAGGAGTAACCTGGAGGAGGCAGCACTTGGGCTACTTCGGCTTTGCCAGTGTCGCCTTCCTCTTTATTTGGTTATGACCCATAATAAATGGCAATTTTTTTTTCACAAATACTTGCCTATGTGTTTTACTTCAAAAAGGACAGTTTTGTTTGTGAGTAGCCAGGTAGATTTCAAAAATACAATGTCAAATTAACAAGGGACACCAACACCAAACAACCTCTTTGAGGTTAAAAAATACAAGTTAATAATGGTGTTGTGGTAACTTGACAAACAAAATGACAAAAAATATTATGCAGATCAGTAGAAAAAGAAAACAGGAGATCTTGATAAAAAAAGCAAAAAAAAAAGTAGATCACTATAAAAAAAAGGAGATCTTCATAAAAAACAAAAAAAAAGTAGATCACTATAAAAAAAAGAAGATCTTCATAAAAAACAAATGAAAAAAAAGTAGATCACTATAAAAAAAAGGAGATCTTCATAAAAAACAAACAAAAAAAGCAATTTACTATAAAAAAAAAATTAAAAAAAGGAGATCTTCATAAAAAACAAACAAAAAAAAATGGAGATCTTCATGAAAAAATAAAGAAAAAAAGATCACTATAAAAATAAATTCTAAACATTATTATGGAGATCTGACGAAAAAAATAACAAATATAATTCATTAGATCACGAGAAATAATGAAGAAATCAGTTTGTGAGAGCTCTGTGTGAATATCAGCAGCAAAACAACTTCATTATTCTAGCATTATAAAGAAGAAGAGAATGCGATGCATTGAAAGATTAAAACATTTTTAGCGTGACGAATGTGCTATCTCCATTACGAAAGCTAGTTTTACCAGACCGAGTGCTTCCGTCTTGTACTTGATTCAGAGCATGCATGGAATTGTGTACACGCTCGGAATTTCCGACAACGGATTTTGTTGTCGGAAAATTTGAGAACCAGCTCTCAAATTTTTGTCGTCGGAAATTCCGACAAAAAATGTCCGAAGGAGCCTACACACGGTCAGAATTTCCGACAACAAGCTCCTATCGAACATTTGTTGTCGGAATGTCCGATCGTGTGTACGCGGCATTAGTGTTCAGTAATCCTGTGGACTGAATCTTTCAGCCTTAAAAGCATCAAAACACTGGAAACTAGGCTATGCTAAGCTTCCCAACAAATGTAAATATATCAAAAACAAGCCAGGTACATGCAGGAATATTAATAAAATCATCTGACACGTAAAGGCATATTTTCATTTTAGGTCTAGTGGTAAATGTGACTGGATGGTTTTTAATAAGGAATAAATATAACCAGAGATCATCAACACCAATTAAGCTGCAAGTCACTGTTACATTCAGAAATGAGAGCTGTGAAAATTCTGTGACAGTCATTGCTGTTTATTGGGTAATTGGTTTGCTGGTTTCAGGTCTCCTGGGAAAACACCATTTAGTTGACATGGGTCAGAGTGCTTCTAGTTGATTCTGTTCTACCACAAGTACAAGTTCTGGCTTTTACACTTTGCCATCTGCCTGTCACTTTGCTGTCTCCACAGCATGATCTGAATTCCTCTTGGGGCCAATCAGATTGCTCCTTTGATCTGGCCCATTGAGTAACATAATCCTGTTTATCTGTTACACTTTCTGCTCTAATCTGATTAGGCCAGGTCTCATTTTTTTCTAGCAGTAGATACATCTTACTGTTACAAAGGCAGCAAATGTATCTGCTGTACTAGCTCAGAGCAGCCTTATCAAAGCAGACTGGCAGGACCAGATTATAGCGCAGAGGTTAATGGAGAGACTGATAGGATCTGCCAAAGGTTATTTAGCAAAGCGCCAGTAATACAACAGCTGTTAGCTGAAAATTCTATATCTCCCTGGCACAATGTGCCAACTTCAATCTTGCTATAGAAGCCATTCATGGAATGTACAACGATTAACAGTTTTAACTATATACATCCCCTAACTCAGAGCACAGTGATATCAATTCTCAGTTAATCACTATACCCATCTACACTATAATTTATTCAGAGAATCGGTATACCTTCACATCAAAATGTATTACTTGAATTAAAGAGTTTTTTTACTTTATGTGATTCTGGTATCTCAGCACGAATTCCAATCAGTTTTGTATTTAGTGATGTATAGCCCATTTGGTGTTGCAGCTTTTATTACAGGGTGTGATGCATAGCCTATAAGTTATCATATTCAAGCTCTGATATGGTCCACTTTAACAAAATCTCCTTGGTATTGTATGAAGCTGTTAGGTTTATATAATTATTTAGGTCTTATTCATCCCACGTACCCAGCTTAAGTCCTTGGTATGGCTAATGGGGTACTTCCTAAGGAATAAAATGCAGTTATAGGGAGAGGTTATTTGTAATGACTGATAGATACAGTACATGAGACATGGACTAATGACATCTGCTGCTGTTTGTGTAAATAGAAATTTATCATGATGCATCCATGCCAGAGGTTGAATGCACAATGTTGTCAGCTCCTAAATAAAAAATGTTTTAAATAATTATAATCAGAGGCCTGCCAATCAAACTTTAAATATTATAACCAGGTTTCTATGAATGTTATATCAGCACTTACATTGTTAAGTTTAATGTCACTCTTGTTTCGCCCAGAGACTTGGCCAGTAAGGTGGCACAACATGGTCCGGCTTTGTCTTCTTGTCGAGCTAAAATGAGAAGCCCCAGAACGACGATTCTTCTGTTTATCTGTTAAGAGAATAAGATTTTGAGGGGCACTCTGCCTTATGATATACTGTACTGCCATGTGAGAAAGTAAGTACACCCTATGGAACTGTTTTATCAACATGTTTGAACAAGTAAACTTTAGATCTTCATTCAAACAGTACCTACAGGTATAGATGATATACTTGAACAAAGCATATCATTATCTAAATGAAAGAAAATTGAGATTTGTCACATGAAAAAAGTAAGTCTACCATTACATTTACCATCACTTAATTATCATACAATCCATTAAATCAGGTTTTCCAAAGATTAGAAACTCCTTAAGGAGTATGCAGGTGAAACCTGTCCTTTTAAAACTCAGACATCTAGGGTATGGTGTTTACTTTACTATTATGCCACGTACACACGATCGGACATTCCGACAACAAAATACTGGATTTATTTCCGACGGATGTTGGCTCAAACTTTTCTTGCATACACACGGTCGCACAAATGTTGTCAGAAATTCCGAACTCAAGAATGCGCTGACGTACAACACGTACGACGGCACTATAAAAAGGAGGTTCAATACCAAGTGCGCCACCCTTTGGGCTCCTTCTGCTAATCTCGTGTTATTAGAAGTTTGGTGAGAGACGATTCGCGCTTTTCAGCCTCGTGCTTTTCAGATCGTTACTGCTCTTGAGTTTGTGCTTGTGGGTTTGTATCTGGTTTTCAGTGTGTGTATTCAGTTCGCATCTGGTTTTCATTGCGTATTTTTATGTTACGTATTTGATTTTCAGTGCGTTCTTGTCCGCTCGTTTCTGATTTTCAGCTCGCTCTTCTCAGGCCTTTCTGATTTTCAGTGCGTTCTGACCAGCCGACCGTTTTCTAGCCATGTTGCGGGTAAGTACTCATCATAGAGTTCGTGCTGTGCAGGGGCTTGGTGTTGGGGTTCTCACATTGACCCAAGCCCAGTCCATGAACAGGGCGGGAAGGAGTTCATGGACAAAGAATTGGTTGCTCCAGCGTGACCAATTCTCTCACATGCCTTTGTTGCAGGAGATCCGTGAGAATAATCCTGATGATTTCAGGAGTTATCTCCGGATGACGGACCCCGTTTTTCCACCGTCTGTTGGCTTTGCTGTCCCCTTATATAACGAAGCAGGACACCTGCATGCGGCAAGCCATCACTCCTGAACAGAGGCTAGTCGCCACCTTGCGGTGCTTGGCGACGGGGAGAAGTCTGCAGGACATCAACTTCTCGACAGGTATCTCCCCCCAGGCTCTGGGGATCATTATTTCAGATACCTGTTCTGCCATCATTTAGGTCCTGCAGAAGGACTATAATAAGGTAAGATTTCTCCTTTAACATCACATTATATGTATTTAACGTTTGCTAATGTATTGTATTTTTTTCATCATTCCCTAATTACCATGATTGTAATATGTTGTGAATGTCCTCTTTGTCCTCATGCATGCTGGAAGTTCCTTTTTTTGTCCTTCATGCATATTTGCCTTCACTAACCTCCCCAGCATGCTATCCTGGGCCCATACACACCTAGCCTGGTCACTTAACAATGTATTTTGTCAGCTCCATAGTAGTGCTTCACCCTAAACACCCCCTAAAATGTGTACAAATGTTATTTGTGTCCTTAAATTCAGGCAGAGCGCCAGAGGCTTTTTTTTGGGGGTCCCAAACTCATTTGGAACCCTTCCCTCCCCCCAATTGCTAAGTCAACCGATACCAATCCTCTATCTGCTGACTTTGCCAAACCCATACACACTATATTTATCTCTTTTGTGATCATATTTATGGATGAATTCACCAAAGCATGTAGTGAAAGGGCCTGCCTGAATACTTTCAAATAGTACCGTTTAAAGTTTTTGTTCTCCTATTATCTTAATAGGTAATTGCAGAATGTAAAAATGTGCTTCAATTTGTACAGTGTGTATTCCTATTTTTGGATTATGACACTTCTTACCTGTCCAGTGGGCTGCCAATAATGTAAAGTAAGGAGGGGCTGGCCAAAGTAACACACATTATGTATGCATTCAGCCCTCAATGAAGTGGAGAGGGTTACCTGTCCAAAACATCCCCCCCCTAATATTTTTACAATGGGCCATCAGAGGGGGTGAGGAATCTGATAAGTGGACCTTATATTTTTGTCTTTAAATACTCCTTCAAATAAATGTTATACTGATGTTGGCCAAGAATGTTTGTGTCTAATCTGCTTGCAATGTTATGTGCAAAAGTACTCATTTTTTTTTCTTGTTTCACTCCACAGTTTCCTTCAATGCCACAGGAATGGCAGACTGTGGCCTCCCAATTTACCCAGCAGTGGGACTTTCCCAACTGCAGAGGGGCAATCGATGGGAAACACGTCCACATAGTCCCACCCCCAAACTCGGGGTCATAGTATTACAACTATAAGGGGTTTAATAGTATTGTGATGTTGGCGGTGGTGTCAGCAACATACGAGTTTCTCTACGTGGACGTGGGGAAGAATGGCCGGATGTCGGATGGTGGAGTCATTGCCCAGACCGAGTTCTACGGATGGCTCCAGAGTGGTGGCTTCGGATTGCCACCTCTGGAAGACAACGTGGCTGGTCTGCCGTTCATCTTTGTTGCTGATCAAGCGTTTGGGTTGGGTGATCACCTGATGCGGCCGTTCCCGATGAGGACCCTCACCCCGGACCAAAGGGTTTTTAACTACCGGCTGGCCAGAGCCAGAAGAGTGGTGGAGAATGCTTTCGGCATAATGGCCGGCCGATTCCGCCTATTCCTTCCGCCAATCAACATGGCGGAATATAAACGTAACCATATAATCCTTGCATGCTGCATTCTCCACAACTTTTTAAGGAGAAATTCTATGAACTATGTGGCCTCAGTTGGGCCTGAGGCGGGATTTCAAGACCAAGCCCGGACGGCGCTTGAAGCTGGCCGTCCTGGCTTGCCCCCCAAAGTGCCCGCGAGGTCCATCTAAAATATATGGAGTACTTTGCAGGTAGGGGGGGCCATTGATATGCCAGAAAATGTTTAAGAAACATTTTTAAAATACATTTTTATTTTAAACTGAAATAATATTTCCTTTGATTTACTGCTTGTGTTTCTTTTAGCTGTCTCCTAGGTTATCCAATGGGCTTTTCTTTTTGGCCATTTTATTCAATAGTGCAAACGTAATTTCTTTGATACATGAAGTGACAATCTCTTCTTCAGCTAACTATTATGTTGTAGGTCTGCTACACATTCACCTTGTTTTTGTTGTTAATGTATGTAATGCATTACAGATAAAAATATTCATAAATTTCAGGACCATGAATTAATTTTTTGGAGTGACGAAAATGGCCTGATTGTTGCAAATTATAAAGCACTGTGAGTGTTATTTACTAAAGGAAAATCCACTTTGCACTACTAGTGCATGGCAAAAGTGCACTTAAAAGTGCACTGAAAGTGCACTTGTGGGGGGCGTGACCGGAAGCCGCTCTGGATGGCAGCCTAACTCGCCTGCTCTCTCTCAGCCTGTGAACATACAGCGCACAGGGGATGTTTCGCCGCTTTCACATGGGCAGATCCAGGACCACTAGATCTGCAGCAGCCAGGGGATCATCTTTACCCCCGCCAGGAACCTCCACGGACCTCCGGTCTTACTTCCCGCCGACGGACATGCCTTTCACCGGAGCGGCCAAGATGGCGCCGGACACTCCTGCGGCCTGCTCCCGGAGCTCCGCTCGGATCTCCCCACCACCTCACTCACCTCATAGGAAGCTCCCGGACCGCGAACCAGCCCCGATGAGCACCCCAGCCCAACCTCATCTACCGGGAACGGTGAGTCCCCATCCCGAATCCGCCTCCCGCGAAGCACCGCCACAAGCCTTACAGGGCGCCATGATGGGCCTCCCCTCCCAGCAATATACACAGTGCTCAGAGTCGTTTCCTTGTCTGCAGAGAACAGCGTCGGATCCATGCATTCAGGGCACTGAGCCAAGCTCCCCAACCCCCTCAGACTTTTCTGTGGACTTTCCGGCCCTGCCAGACCCTATGTATCTGGCTACCAGGATCCCACCGGAGCCCACGCTGAGCCCAACACCCTCCAGCCACATGGAACCTGATTCACCGCCCTCAAAAACCCAGAGGCTAGCCCCCCCCGTGAACCACCAGCTCACCCACAGAATGGACAGTGTCGCAGGCCTCATATGCTAAAAAAGTGTGCACACCTAATCCCCATCCTCGGAGGATGGATAAAACAGGGGACCCTCCGCTCGCTGATACTTCATCTTGGAGTGAACCGTGGGACTCCCCGCCAAGATTTGCACACCTGGCCACAGGCCTAACTACCATTAGTCATCAACCTCTACCACCCCGCACAACTTCGGGGCAGGGGACCCCGGTACCAGCCCACCCCCAATCAGCACCCCCACAATGGCAAACATATTTGCAGGCGATCCCCACCAAAGAGGACTTTAGACAACTGATAGAAGATGTAAAGTCCACATGTCGCTCAGAAATACAAGTGCTTCAATCAGGCCTTAAACACTTAGCAGACAGAGTGGAAATGGTTGAAGAAGAAATTCAAGAGATCAAGCTGGCAGTCCATAGAACCCAACTCCAAGGAGCAGACCACCATACTATGTTAAGATATGCAACGACATGTGGAGGATTTGGATAACAGGGGATGCAGAAACAACATACGAGTCAGGGGGATACCAGAAGTCGAAGGCCCAAAGGACATGCAACACACTTTACAAGACGTGTTTAACAATATTTTGGGTAAACCCGTTACCAACTTCATAGAAATGGACAGAGCCCACCGAGCCCTGCGCCCCAAGAGCGCCACCTCGCAACCGAGGGACATTATCTGCAGGATTAACTCCTATCCCCTGAAAGAGGACATCATGAGGCAAGCTCGGCTAGCACGCAGAGTGACTTATAAAGATGCTCATATACAACTATACCCAGATCTCTCATGGATCACATTACAAAAACGTAGACTTCTCCAGCCATTGCTGCGCATCTTGCAAGACGAAAATATTACCTACCGCTGGGGATTTCCCTTCAGCCTCACAGCCAAAAACCAAGGCAAATCTGCCATTTTAAGATACCCAGAGGACATAGAAACCTTCTGTGAAATCATCGGAATCTCCGTACCTCGACTCCCAGATTGGGATCTTGTTACCACTCCGTCAGCTCCACCCACAACCTGGCAGAAGGTTCCCTCCTCCAACAGATCCTGGAACAGAGATGCGTCCCGCAAGAGCACCAAGCACAGGAATGGCTGACCCCAGTGGTAGTGACTACACCTTAAATCACTGATTGTTGGACTGTTCCTCCATCAGTTACCACTGGTGACTTGGCCCTGGACAGTATAGCATACTTAGTCCCCCCTCCTTGCGCCCTAGTTTTACATTTTAATCTACAAAATGGGCATGTCTCGGTAGAGACTCGAGAGAGTAGGAATTCCCATTCCTATCCACCCCCCTCTTGGTTAAATGTTAGCAGTTATAGCTATTCTGCAATTCATGTTTTATATGACCAATTTTGGGCTCCATTGCATCCGACCGACAGGCCCTTCGGGACCTTTGTCGGAAGGATCCCTGGAATCCCGTATCGACCTAGGCCTTTTAGCCTCTCAAGGTCAAGAGATGTCAGTTGTACGAATTTATAAATGTTTAATATGTACTAACTACCTTCTTTTCTTTTCACCTTCTCTCTCACTTTTCTTTCTCCCCCCCGCCTCTTCACCACCATATGACTCGCTACACAACCTGTGGAGTCCGCATGGTTCTCCTCTCGAAGTATGTCCATCGTTGATCCACAACTTCTGAAACCTCTCCTCCACATCAGGTAAGGCACCCTACCCCTTTCACTTGGTATCATGGCTAAGATCCTATCCTTAAACGTCCATGGCCTAAACTCCAACAAAAAAAGACACTTGGCGTTGAGGGAGTTTAGACACTCTGGAGCGGACATTATTTTTGTTCAAGAAACACATTTTGATAAAGGGGGTTCATTTGCATTCGCCTCTAAACATTACCCCCAAATATACCACTCCTCAGGTCTGCATAAAAGAGCAGGGGTTGCAATCCTCATTAAAAATGGAGCCCCCTTCACCTGTACAACCCACTACAGCGATCCACACGGCCACTTTGTTATCCTTCAGGGACATTGACAGCAACAAGCAATTACCCTTTGTGCCCTCTATGCCCCCAACATTAAACAATATAATTTCCTGTCCAAAGTACTCACTCTCCTCTTTAAATCTGAACATGAGATGCTAGTGGTGGGAGGTGACTTTAATTTAACTCATTCAACAATAATGGATCGCCAGGCGGTGAGCCCCAGGGCGACACCGGCTCGAGCCCTACGAGACTCGAAGCTTTTTCGCAAACTCTCTAGACGATATGCTCTCTTTGACGCCTGGAGAGCTCTCCATCCTGGCGATAGGCAATACACATTTTATTCAGCCCCCCACCAGACACATTCCCGTATCAACTACTTCTTTGTAAACAACCGCACGCTTAGAAATACACGAGAGGCACAGATACTCCCAATTTCATGGTCTGACCATGCGCCTATCATACTTAAGCTAGAACTAGGACCCCCCAACTGTAGACCTTACAACTGGAAATTAAATACATTTCTTCTCCAGCACCCCCCATCGAAAATGGAACTAGTATCCGCCTTAAAATATTACTTTGCAGAAAATAATACTCCCGGCATATCCACTCCCACACTCTGGGAAGCCCACAAGGCAGTACTTCGAGGCAGGTGTATAGCGCTATCATCTGCCATGAAAAAAGATGCCCTGACCACAAAACTTCAAACTGAAAAAGAACTTAGAACATTAGAAGGCCGACTACAAAAATCCCCCAACCTGCCCCTTCTTAAGAAAATCATACACTTGCGAACTTCTCTGAGCGACTTAGCTATGGGGCGCGTAGAAAAGGCCATCACCAGACTTAGACAAATGTACTATGATAAGGGCAATAAGGCCCATCCCCTACTAGCGAAAAAACTACGAGTTAGCTCACATATGTCCACACCACACCAGATTAAGAATAAACTAGGCTCCCCATTATCCCACCCCAAAGACATTGCCAATGCTTTTGCAGACTACTATCAGGACCTCTATAACAACCCTAATATTCCTAGCAACCCCATCCCTCCCGACCTGCACCAGCACATGCAACATTACCTCACACAGAGTGGAGTCCCACAGCTCCAAACCTCTGATCTAGCAACCTTAAATATGCAGATCACCGAAGAAGAAATAGAACAGACCATTAAAACTCTCCCATCCCACAAAGCCTCAGGCCCGGATGGATTACCTTATGAATAGGGATGAGCCGAACACCCCCCTGTTCGGTTCGCACCAGAACATGCGAACAGGAAAAAAGTTCGTTCGAACACGCGAACACCGTTAAAGTCTATAGGACACGAACATGAATAATCAAAAGTGCTAATTTTAAAGGCTAATATGCAAGTTATTGTTCTAAAAAGTGTTTGGGGACCTGGGTCCTGCCCCAGGGGACATGGATCAATGCAAAAAAAAGTTTTAAAAACGGAAGTTTTTTTCAGGAGCAGTGATTTTAATAATGCTTAAAGTCAAACAATAAAAGTGTAATATCCCTTTAAATTTCGTACCTGGGGGGTGTCTATAGTATGCCTGTAAAGGGGCGCATGTTTCTTGTGTTTAGAACAGTCTGACAGCAAAATGACATTTTGAAGAAAAAAAAACCCATTTAAAACTACCCGCGGCTATTGCATTGCCGACAATACACATAGAAGTTCATTGATAAAAACGGCATGGGAATTCCCCAAAGGGGAACCCCGAACCAAAATTTAAAAAAACATGACGTGGGAGTCCCCCTAAATTCCATACCAGGCCCTTCAGGTCTGGTATGGATATTAAGGGGAACCCCGGCCAAAATTTAAAAAAAAAAGACGTGGGGTTCCCCCCTAAATTCCATACCAGACCCTTCAGGTCTGGTATGGATTTTAAGGGGAACCCCGCGCCAAAAAAAAAAAAACGGCGTGGGGTCCCCCCAAAGATCCATACCAGACCCTTATCCGAGCACGCAACCTGGCAGGCCGCAGGAAAAGAGGGGGGATGAGAGTGCGCCCCCCCTCCTGAACCGTACCAGGCCACATGCCCTCAACATTGGGAGGGTGCTCTGGGTAGCCCCCAAAACGCCTTGTCCCCATGTTGATGAGGACAAGGGCCTCATCCCCACAACCCTGGCCGATGGTTGTGGGGGTCTGCGGGCGGGGGGCTTATCGGAATCTGGAAGCCCCTTTTAACAAGGGGACCCCCAAATCCCAGCCCCCCCCTGTGTGAAATGGTAAGGGGGTACTTACCCCTACCATTTCACTAAAAAACTGTCAATTCCTTTATTTAAATGCTTCTTCTTTCTTCTATCTTCCTTCATCTTCTGGTTCTTCTGGTTCTTCTGGCTCTTCTGGTTCTTCCTCTGGCGTTCTCGTCCAGCATCTCCTTCGTGGCGTCTTCTATCTTCTTCTCCTTGGGCCGCTCTGCACCCATGGCATGGGGGGAGGCTCCCGCTCTTCTCTTCTTCTTTTCTTCTCTTCTTCTCTTCTTCTCTTCTTCTCTTCTTCATTTTCTTCTCCGGGCCGCTCCGCACCCATGCTGGCATGGAGGGAGGCTCCCGCTGTGTGACGGCGTCTCCTCGTCTGACAGTTCTTAAATAACGGGGGGCGCGGAGGAGATGCTGGACGAGAATGCTGGAGGAAGAACCATAAGAACCAGAAGATGAAGGAAGATAGAAGAAAGAAGAAGCATTTAAATAAAGGAATTGTCAAAAACTGTCTCTTGTCATTTTTAACATTTTTGACAGTTTTTTAGTGAAATGGTAGGGGTAAGTACCCCCTTACCATTTCACACAGGGGGGGGCCGGGATCTGGGGGTCCCCTTGTTAAAGGGGGCTTCCAGATTCCAATAAGCCCCCCGCCCGCAGACCCCCACAACCACCGGCCAGGGTTGTGGGGATGAGGCCCTTGTCCTCATCAACATGGGGACAAGGTGTTTTGGGGGGCTACCCCAAAGCACCCTCCCAATGTTGAGGGCATGTGGCCTGGTATGGTTCAGGAGGGGGGGGGCCACACTCTCATCCCCCCTCTTTTCCTGCGGCCTGCCAGATTGCGTGCTCGGATAAGGGTCTGGTATGGATTTTTGGGGGGACCCCACGCCGTTTTTTGTTTTTTTTTTTGGCGCGGGGTTCCCCTTAAAATCCATACCAGACCTGAAGGGTCTGGTATGGAATTTAGGGGGAACCCCACGTCATTTTTAAAAAAAAAAATTGGCCGGGGTTCCCCTTAATATCCATACCAGACCTGAAGGGCCTGGTATGGAATTTAGGGGGACTCCCACGTCATTTTTTTTTTAAATTTTGGTTCGGGGTAGTTGTTAGATTGTAGGCATCCTTAGGTTGTTAACTCTACGCGTTTCTTGGCTTACAACCAATCATCAGGAGTTCAGATGCATAATAACTAGAAAATAACAAAGCAGCCATTAATCTAATGATTGACATAAACATATCGAGAGAGCAAAGACTACAATAGTACTCACAATTAAAATGGATAGATGATAAAATGGGAAGGTGATCCGGCCCGCAAAGTCTCACCCGGGGTTGAGGCAAGGACCATCCCCCCAGAGGTAAACCCCAAAGAGGAGGAGGCTGCCATCAAAACCAGGACACCCCACACAGTATGACCCAACGAGAAGGGGAACCAGGCACACGCATGTGGAGTGCTATAGGGGGAGAGAAAAAAAAAAAGGATTATGAGTGGAAGTGAGAGTGAAGTGAGAAAGCCATCCATCAATAAACAAATGATAGTGACTGGGAGATATAGCAGAAACGTGGAGCAAAGGAAGGAAGTGGTGTGATGATGAATAGTGAAGAGGATATGAGTGTTGAAAGTGTGAAAGCATGGATGGCTGTGAGCAGTGAGGGAGATTACCTGTGATAAGCAAGTGTAGCGTATGCCGGTCATCCCTGTACACGCTGAGGCAGCATTTGGAGTGGGCTGGTCAGAGGCCGCCGCCATATACCCCAGGCAGGGGCCGTGTCCCCGCCAGCGTCATGAGGGGACGTCAATGCGGCGCACAAGGGGGAGGGAGGGTCCACTCCCGATCATGATGATCTGGGCGGAGTGCCCTCCCCCTGTTGCCATGACTCCCAAAGAATGGGGAGTCCCCAAAGAATGGGGAGTCATGGCAACAGGGGGAGGGCACTCCGCCCAGATCATCATGATCGGGAGTGGACCCTCCCTCCCCCTTGTGCGCCGCATTGATGTCCCCTCATGACGCTGGCGGGGACACGCCCCCTGCCTGGGGTATATGGCGGCGGCCTCTGACCAGCCCACTCCACATGCTGCCTCAGCGTGTACAGGGATGACCGGCATACGCTACACTTGCTTATCACAGGTAATCTCCCTCACTGCTCACAGCCATCCATCCTTCACACTTTCAACACTCATATCCTCTTCACTATTCATCATCACACCACTTCCTTCCTTTGCTCCACGTTTCTGCTATATCTCCCAGTCACTATCATTTGTTTATTGATGGATGGCTTTCTCACTTCACTCTCACTTCCACTCATAATCCTTTTTTTTTTCTCTCCCCCTATAGCACTCCACATGCATGTGCCTGGTTCCCCCTTCTCATTGGGTCATACTGTGTCTGGTGTCCTGGTTTTGATGGCAGCCTCCTCCCCTTTGGGGTTTACCTCTGGGGGGATGGTCCTTGCCTCAACCCCGGGTGAGACTTTGCGGGCTGGATCACCTTCCCATTTTATCATCTATCCATTTTAATTGTGAGTACTATTGTAGTCTTTGCTCTCTCGATATGTTTATGTCAATCATTAGATTAATGGCTGCTTTGTTATTTTCTAGTTATTATGCATCTGAACTCCTGATGATTGGTTGTAAGCCAAGAAACGCGTAGAGTTAACAACCTAAGGATGCCTACAATCTAACAACTACCTGTACTGTAACTGTATACGCTTTGTATCCACCATACCCCTGATTGATTGATTTTTAACTATTCTTTTTATGTCTAATGAAGTATTAAATTATGTTTTTTACGAATATTGTTGTAAATCCTTTGTGATTACGCCCAGTGTTTCCCTGGTTATAGAATATTTATGTCCGGATTATACTTATATTGGATACAGGCCAACTCTATATGTGCCTGGCCAATTTATTAATATTTATGCGTTGAAATGTCTCGTTAAAGTTCCGCTTTCTCTTTTCTCCTTTTGGTGTCTATAGTATGTCTGTAAAGGGGCGCATGTTTCCTGTGTTTAGAACAGTCTGACAGCAAAATGACATTTTGAAGAAAAAAAAACCCATTTAAAACTACCCGCGGCTATTGCATTGCCGACAATACACATAGAAGTTCATTGATAAAAACGGCATGGGAATTCCCCAAAGGGGAACCCCGAACCCAAATTTAAAAAAAAAAAATGACGTGGGAGTCCCCCTAAATTCCATACCAGGCCCTTCAGGTCTGGTATGGATATTAAGGGGAACCCCGGCCAAATTTTTTTTTTAAAAATGACGTGGGGTTCCCCCTAAATTCCATACCAGACCCTTCAGGTGTCTGGTATGGTTCAGTGTTTCAGGTGTCTGGACAGGTTCAGTGTTTCCCTGGTTATAGAATATTTATGTCCGGATTATACTTATATTGGATACAGGCCAACTCTATATGTAGATAATAATCAGTGCAGCGCTGGACAAAAACAGAGTGAATAATAGTAAAAATAAATATTACTAAAAAAATAAATAGCAGCAATAAAGTGATAATGTAGGTACTATAAACAATCCATAATATTGAGAAACCATCAATGTGTAAATATTCATCTATAAAAGTTCATTGTAATAAAGAAGAGTGGTGATAAAGAAAATGGTGAAAAAAAGGGGGGAAAAAAAGTTCAAACTAGGTGAAAAAAGTCCAAAGATATATTGATGCAAAATCAATCCAGCGATGTGATCAAATAGTGACATCCACCACCAGAGAGCAATAAAGGCTTACCAGAAAGCCTGCGACCGCCCTTATTCAGGGGGGTCAAAACAGGCTTAGTAGATCAACGTTGGTATCCTGTTGAAACCACAATCGATGTCCTGTAGATCGCTCTCAGCATTAACTTCCCATAAAAAACACAGTCGCTTCCAGCACTAATAGGTCTTCTGGGGTGAGGAGCAACAGATGTCAGATAAAATGGTGGTGTGAAAGGTATATTTGGTATCCCAGTATTAGGTGGATGCTGCCTTCCTCAGATTTGGTAATCCGAAAGGAACTACAACAAAAACAGAAACAGAAGGCGCGCACACCACCAGACCAGTCTCACTCTATATGTGCCTGGCCAATTTATTAATATTTATGCGTTGACATGTCTCGTTAAAGTCCCGCTTTCTCTTTTCTCCTTTTGGTATTACTAATTGGGATGGAGACATGTCAGCGTTCATAATGTTGGTATGGACAGGTCACAACCCCCCCTTTATGTGCATACTATAGACACCCCCCTGGTACGAAATTTAAAGGGATATTACACTTTTATTGTTTGACTTTAAGCATTATTAAAATCACTGCTCCTGAAAAAACGGCCGTTTTTAAAACTTTTTTTTGCATTGATCCATGTCCCCTGGGGCAGGACCCAGGTCCCCAAACACTTTTTATGACAATAACTTGCATATAAGCCTTTAGAATTAGCACTAATTCTGCCCTTCAGACCAAATTTGATCTACCACATCAAGCTTTTTACAGCTACCTGCAAATATGTCACTATGCCATGTCCATATTGCCTGACCTACAGTTCTCCCCTCCATCATCCTTTGAAAATCTAATCCTGGCGGGCACGGCCCAGAAGGGGTTAATCTCTGACATCTACAAAATACTAAATGCTTACCCACTAGAAACTAAAGGTAAGCATGCTTATATGATCAAATGGGAGAAAGCCCTTAACGAGGAACTTCCCATGGAGCAATGGCAGACGATATGGACCCAGGCAGCAAAAAGCTCTCTCTACACCCTATACAAGGAAAATACCTACAAAATCCTCCTTTACTGGTATATGACTCCAGATATCCTTCACGCCATATACCCATCTAGCTCCGATCGTTGTTGGCGATGTCAAAAAGACAGAGGGACCCTCCTCCACATTTATTGGAACTGCCCACTGATTACCCCTTTCTGGGACACGGTCCAAAAACTGTTGGCTCGCTTATTAGAGATACAGATCCCCATGGTCCCCAAATTCTTCCTTTTAGAAATCCCACAGTTAAAGATTCCCGCATCCTACAAAAAACTCACACGCCATATCCTCACAGCAGCAAGTTGTCTTATTGCTTTACACTGGAAAAAAACCCTCTCTCCCACTCCTGAAGCTTTATACGCTAGAATTAAAGATGTGGAGTTGATGGAGAAGATGACGGCCCGGATACAGGACAGGCTGGAAGCACATAATAAAGTATGGAAGTTGTGGCATCTTCGAGAGGATCCACCATGATCAAGTAAACAAACTATAACAACATTCTTTCTTCCCTTTTCTTTTTATTTCTTCCTTTCCCCCCTTCTTTTTCTATCCTTCCACTTTACTTTGAGTGTTCTAGTGATTTGCATAATTCTAAGCAAACTAGAAGAGGAAAACAAAAAAGAGTAGAGAAAGAACCTGGCATATACATATTCTTTGTCATGTATTCTTCCCTCTTATTGTTTCACATGCATTATGTACTTTTGTATTGCAAATACTATAATAAAACGTTATTTGGAAAGTGAACTTGTAGTGCAAAGTGGATTTGCCTTTAGTAAATAACCCCCATTGTCACTGTAAACACCAACTTACTAAAAAAAACTGATATTGAGCATTGAAAGAAGAAGCCACACATTGTTGAGTAGAACAATTTTTACTCTGTGCACATTCACATGTGCGTTAGAAAAGGGTTTTTTAACAAACATTTTTTTTTAATATTTTTTTTTTTTTGACAGTAGAAATATCGTTTTTTGTGTTAAACAGGCATGTTTAAAACCATAAAACAATACACAACTCAGGAACTTGCAAAGTTCAAATTTGATAAATTGAAGGCAATATCAGACATTAGTATGTCCAAACTGCGTTGATATTGCCTTCATCAGATGGGGTGATGTCACCCCTGTGAAAGCCAAATTTTGAAGATGCACACAAATTGGGAGTCAAAATGGGGATTTCCCTCCTGATCCCATGCCTAAGGTCAACATGTGCTAGCTCCCATCATGGGGGATCAATGACTGTGTTTTGGGGGTGCAACCCCTTCCTCTCAGCTACTTTAGTTGCGAGGAAGGGGTTGCACCCACAAAACGCGTACATTGATATCCCGTGATGGCTGATAGCACATGTTGACACACTGTGTGCACCTTCAAAATTTTTCTTTCAACATTTTTTAGAAAAGTTATAAAAAAAACAATTACAAAAATTTTGGTGTGTTTTAGATTCTGCCTAAAACATCAATGATGTTTTTGAGTCTTTTTTCCACATCATTGACGTCTTCCTTGATCTTCTGTAAATCACGATTGCACACCATGATCTCCCTGATGAGGACGTGTGTACTTGCACTTGTGAAATGTGTTTCTTCTTCCACATCACCTAAAATAAAAAAACACACCATGTATTATAAATATGCAGACATCTATTTATTACCTGAAGCTGTGGTCTCAGACACTCATCTGTTGTGGTCACTATTTCGCCCAATTCATAAACCTCTCCTTCCTCCACATCCTCTGGTTGTGGTGTGGGGATTTCCCCTTCTTTAGGAGGTGAGGGGTCCCTGGTGTCCTTTGATGTCCCGAGTCTTTTCTCCCCTATGTGAATAAAAAAAAGATATACTTACGGTAGTACACAGATATTTGAGGGCATAAATAGGAATAGGAATTGCTTGGAAGTGTCGTACAATTGTCTGTTTTGGCAGAGTTCCAAGCTGGACACATGATTTTTCCCTTTCTTCAAGCTGGAATACTTACCTTTTTTGGTCAAGTTTCACACATGGAGACACCCCTAGTATCCACTGGAGCACCTGTGTGGGACACTCTAAAAAGTATGTTCTGGTGTCCCACACTAGTGCTCCTGCATCCAGATATGTAAACAGCTGCTGAGTGTCCTCTCCTTACACTGAATCAAGTTTGTTTTTCATTCTAGTTACAAACCCATCTAGACAACAATGTAATAAACTTCTTTTAATACAAATAGGCATGACCAAATGTAGTTACCTGCATCTGCCAAAAACATTCTATTAGTGGGCGAACGAACAATGCTTACTACGAACGATTACTGTGCCCACAAACCTGAAAGTTGCCATTTTAAACTGTACTAAAGTAAAGAAAAGCACATGGAGCAGCATGCAAGTAATAATAATAATAATAACACACGACAACTACTTACTTTTTTGAAGAACTCTCTTGATCCTTCTGTACTGATTGTGCTCCCTCAATTTCAGGTCTGACCAGCGTTTCCTCAATTGATCCTTGGATCGTCGTACCCCAAAATTCCTGTGCAGACTTTTCACAACTTTAGTCATGATCTTGGTCTTCCTCACATTTAGGTTTGGGTAAGGTCCGTGCTTCCCATCATAGTCGGCCCTCTTCAAGATGTCCACCATCTCTACAAAGGCCATATTTGAGGCCGTAAATCTCCTCCGGGATCGTCCGTGGCTCCGGGCTTTCGTCGTTGCTGCTGTCTTCATGCACTTGTTCTTTCTCCGCCATGTGCTCTCCCACTGCGCCGAAAGAGAAGGGGGGGGAATACTAGAAAGAAGGTCAGGGGCGGGTGGAGTTTAATGCATGCGCAGTGTATATAAAGCGGAACACGTGTGCGTCATACGTACGATCTGTGAGCGTAGGAAGGAGCAGCGGAAGCGCCGATTGTTCTAACGAAAGTACAATTTTAACTTGGGGTATCAGTGGCCTATACTGCTTATAGATTGAGGCCTATATTGGGACAAAATTAGGAGAGTTTAGCCTGACATTAGGGTTTGTCTTGTGTTGTGTTTTGCAGATAAAATGGATCGATTCAACGATCATGATTTCCTCCCCCAATTCATTGATTTGTACAGAGAGCTGCCCTGTCTGTGGCAGACAAAACACCCCTTTTATACAAATTGAATAAAGAGGAAGGCAGCACTGGATAAATTGCTGGAATTTGTAAAGCCACAGATCCCCACGGCAGACATCAACTATGTGAAGTGCAAAATTGGTGGCCTGAGGAGCACTTATAATAGGGAGCGCAAGAAGGTCCAGGATTCCATGAGATCAGGAGCAGCAGCAGATGACATTTATGTTCCTAGGCTGTGGTACTATGACAGACTACGGTTTCTGTCAGACCAGACTGAAATCAGGCCATGACTCTCAACCCTTCCTTCCACTCTTCCTTCCACCACAGCTGAGGCTTCTGACGTCCAACCTGGGCCTTCCACCCAGGAAGAAGATGTGGAGGAGCCCAGCTTGAGTCAGGTATAGCATAGTTTAACAGATTTCTCAACATTGTGTGTGATTGATGAACAATAAACTAAAACTATGTCCCTTTTTCATACACAGGAAAGCCTCAGCCAGGAGGAGGCTGTGGAAAGTGGCAGCCAGGAGGTGGCAGGGGAAAGTGGCAGCCAGGAGGTGGCGGGGGTAAATGGCAGCCAGGAGGTGGCGGGGGTAAATGGCAGCCAGGAGGTGGCGGGGGTAAATGGCAGCCAGGAGGTGGCTGGGCCCAGTAGCCTGACCGAATTCCAGGTCCCTCCCCTGTGTCTTCAACAAAAAAGGCCCAGGAAGGGGAGGAGCGTGGAGGAGTCAGCACTTAGGTTAATTCGGCAGGCTTCTGCGGCCCTCAGAACCCCCCGCAGTCTTCTTGAGGCCTATGCCTGCATGGCTGCCAACAAAATGCAGGAAATGGAGGTGGGCCAACGCCTCTTTTGTGAGAAAGTAATATATATGGCCCTAAATAAGAGGTTGAGGAGAGAACTCACAAGGAAAACCTACCTGTGTGAGTTGGACCATCCTCCTCCTCCACCTCCTGCCACAACTCCAACACCAGAGCCACAGCCTGGAAGCAAGCGTGGAAGGAAGAAACAACAAGACTTGTTATCGGAAAATTTGAGAACCTGCTCTCAAATATTTGTTGGCGGAAATTCCGACAACAAATGTTCTATGGAGCCTACACACAGTCGGACTTTCCGACAACAAGCTCACATCCAACATTTGTTGTCGGAAAATCCTATCCTGTGTACGGCCCATTAATGTGTGTGGTGTTATCATACCAAGATCAAAAGAGCTCTCTAAGACCCTCATAAAAAATATTGTGGATGACTAGGAGTCTGGCAGGGGATTTAAAAAAAAAATCACCAAATTATTTTAAATTTTAAATTCCACTGTAAGGAAAATAATCTACAAACTGCATAGATATCAACTGCTAAATTGTCCAGGACTGGCTGACCCAGCAAATTTAGCCTAAGAGATGGTCATTTCATGCTAAAATAAGACCCCAAGGACCCCAAAACTTAATTGCAGGATTTGCAGGCAACTCTTGCAACAGTTGGTGTCAAAGTTCATGCATCTACAACCAGAAAGAGTTGCATCAATTTAACTGACAAGAAAGATGTGCCAGGAAAATGTCTTAGCTGTCCAAGGAGATATTAGAGCAAGACTACATTTGCAATTGAACATACTGTATATAAACAAACATCAAAAAAGTGCAGCACATACAAACTAAAACTGTATCCTAAATAACACTAAATAAATGGCTAAATGACAATTCATTAATAATAATAAATAAATAGTGATAAACGCATTATAAATAATGTCCATAGAAAGTCCAGAGACACAAAATGTGAATTACAGTGGTATGCACCTCCAAAGTGAGTGAAAGAAAATAAATATAGTCCCAAATAAACTCTGTGTTAGATTTGGAAATGGATCCAGGGATAGCGGATGTGACACCAAAAATACCCTCACCAGAGGCTTAACGGAATGCTGGCGACCCCCTTGCCCAGGGTGGTCAATATACGATCAACTAAATAACTGGGATGGATTCCATGGCAGGAGCAGGGACATCAGCACAGGTCACTCTTTGGCAGTAATGAGCATATGCAGGGCCATCTTTATCGTGGGGCAAACGGGGCGCCTGCCCTGGGCTCAATCTTTGAGCCCAAAGCAGCTGCCGCTTAAGCCTGCGCTACACGCGAATTGTGGCCCCAATGATGGCTTTGCAGAGCGTACAGAGGACACGGGAGGCTGTATTCTTACTCTATGCTTAGGGTGGAGCAGTTGTAGTGAGAGCAGAGAGTGAAAGACCCGCCGCCTCTGAAAGTATGTAGTGAGCTCGGCTGGCCAGGTATATCCTTATGCCTATATAATGCCTGACTGCTGAAACCTTGAGCTGTGTTATTCAACTGCAAATCTGTGCAATGCTGTGCATGATTGCTAAAAAGTTCTCTGACCATCTCCTGTAGCATGTCCGCAGTCTCTGATTGTCTCCTGTAGTATGTCCGCAGTCTCAGATTGCCTTCTGTAGTATGTCAACAGTCTCAGATTGTCTCCTGTACTATGTCTGCAGTCTCAGATTGTCTCCTGTAGCATGTCCGCAGTCTCTGATTGTCTCCTGTAGTATGTCCACAGTCTCTGATTTGTCTCCTGTAGCATGTCCGCAGTCTCTGATTTGTCTCCTGTAGTAGGTCCACATTCTCAGATTGTCTCCTGTAGTATGTCCGCAGTCTCAGATTGTTTCCTGTAGTATGTCCGCAGTCTCTGATTGCCTCCTGTACTATGTCCACAGTCTCTGATTGTCACCTGTAGCATGTCTGCAGTCTCAGATTGTCTCCTGTAGTATGTCTACAGTCTCTGATTCGTCTTCTGTAGTATATCTGCAGTCTCAGATTGTCTCCTGTAGTATGTCTACAGTCTCAGATTGTCTCCTGTAGCATGTCCGCAGTGGTCATCTTCTGCAGTATATCCACAGTCTCTGACCCTCTCCTGCAGTATGTTTGCAGTCTCTGATACTCTCCTGCAGTATGTTTGCAGTCTCTGATGCTCTCCTGCAGTATATTTGCAGTCTCTGACACTATCCTGTAATAAGTTTGCAGTCTCTGACCCTCTCCTGTAGTATGTCTGCACTCTCTGATCCTCTCCTGTAGTATGTGTATTAATGTGCCTCTTTACTTGCTCAATTGTTTGGTATTGCTCCACTGCTCAGTGAGTGGTATTGATATGGATTAACCTGTAGCAACCAATCAGTGAACAGTAGTGATCTGCTGTAATCTCTAGCAACCAATCAGTGAGTGGTAATGATGTGATGTAACCCCTAGCAACCAATCAGTGAGCGCTAATAATGTGCAGTAACCTCTAGCAACCAATCAGCAAGCAGAAATGATGTGTTGTAACCTCTAGCAACCAGCCAGTAAGCAGTAAGGATAGGCTGTAACCTCTGGCAACCAATTGCAATCGCTGCATGATATGCTGCAGTAAACTGATTTTGATTTAAATCTACCTGCTATTTTTTGTATGTCTCAGAATGGAGGGGGGGATGCAAGAAAATGTTTGCCCAGGGCCCAATCAATATTAAAGATGGCCCTGGGGATACGTCAAACAGCCAGATGGATCCAACAGGCTCGCAATGGATCATGGGATATGAAAGTAAAGGCTCAACAAAGTGTAATATTGTAAACCTCCATGATTTATTATAGAAGATTGCACTTACATTTAGGTGGATTGCAAACATCATGTAGTGATATGCCAGGGATAAAAAACAGGTCTTTCTCCAGTAACTGTGGTGATGTCAGATCTGAAATTTTCCATTATCACATACACCTTTAATTTAAACACTCTGCATAAACTTATAAGAAACAGAATGTCCAAAGGGAGAATGGAGATGTCAAGCTTCAAGCAGTGTAGGGTAAATAAACAAATCTTCCTTCACATTGGTGCTGTAACCTGGGGGACAGGTAGCAGGCACCAGGCTCCCTGGGATGAGCAGTCTCTCAGGCACAGATACCAAATCCAGTGGAATAGTGACAAACAGTGCGGTGTTTATTTGTGATATTTACAAGTCTATATACAGGTGCTGTACAGTGTTCCAAAAGAAACAAATAGGAACAAAATAGCCAAAACAAAACCTAGCCGTGTCTCGGCACTAACTAAACAATATTTACAGATCCTAACTACTAAGCTGAGCAAGCCTACAGCTTGTCAGCTTCCACATACCTTTTTGCACTCTTACACAGAAGTTCTCTGCGTATCCCAGGCCAAGAGCAAGGGCTGTCTTGCTCAGGTGAGCTTAAATTAGCCTGGGGGAGAGGACCAAGAACTGAACTGGACCATGGATCAGAGATCCCTGAACCTGTATGAGAGGAGCCTGGGAGATGTATAAACCCCGAACAGGACTTTTCCTGGCTCTCTCTGGGACGCTCTGCTACATATCTTCCCCCCTTGTTTCAACCCCAGGGTTGGAACACCTGTAGCCCAACAGGAGTGAACACGGGACAGGGCATCTACATTCCCCATCTCAACACCTGGCCTGTGTTTTACAGTGAATGAGTAATCCTGTAGAGCCAAAAACCACCGGTTCACCCGTCTATTAGTCTCCTTCTTTTGGGCCATCCATTTCAGAGGAGCATGGTCAGTTATTAACTCAAACTGGCGTCCTAACAAATAGTACCTGAGTGCGTCCACGGCCCACTTTATGGCTAAACACTCCTTTTCAATGACTGCATACCTTTGCTCATGGTCATTGAGTTTTCTGCTTAGGTACACCACAGGGTGTTCTTCCCCATTGTGTACCTGTGATAGTACTGCCCCGATACCAACATCAGACGCATCCGTCTGAACCAAAAAATCTTTGGAGAAATCGGGGGAGTACAGTACTGGTTGTGCACAAAGAGCCTTCTTCAGGACTTGGAAAGATTCCTCTGCTACTGAGGACCATTTCACCATTACAGAGTCTTTCCCTTTCGTAAGGTCTGTCAGTGGGGCAGCTATAGTTGCAAAATTTGGGATAAATCTTCTATAATACCCCGCAATGCCAAGAAAGGCCCTGACCTGCTTCTTGTTTGCAGGACGTGGCCATTCCTGGATGGCTTCTATTTTATTCACTTGAGGTTTTATTACACCACGCCCAATAGTGTAGCCCAAATACTTGGCTTCCTCTAGACCAATGGCACATTTTTTTGGATTTGCTGTAAAACCTTCTTTGAAGAGGGAATCGAGGACAGCCTGGACCCGGGGCAAGTGAGACTCCCAGTCAGTGCTATGTACCACTATGTCATCTAGATATGCTGCTGCATATTGTCGGTGGGGTCTTAGAGTCCTGTCCATGGCCCTCTGAAATGTGGCGGGGGTATTTTGCAACCCAAAAGGCATTTTTTTATATTGAAAGGAACCCTCTGGGGTCACAAATGCAGTCTTCTCTTTGGCGCTACCAGTCAGGGGTATTTGCCAATAACCTTTTGTCAAGTCCAAAGTGGTCAGATAGCGAGCCTTGCCAAGTCGGTCTATAAGTTCGTCCACTCTGGGCATTGGGTACGTGTCAAACTTTGTCACTGCATTAAGCTTCCTGAAGTCATTACAGAACCTCCAAGTGCCATCCGGTTTTGGGACTAACACGATGGGGCTAGACCAGTCACTATTGGATTCCTCAATGACATCTAGCTCCAACATTCTTTTAACTTCCTCGCTGATGTCCTTTCTCCTTGCTTCAGGAATTCGGTATGGTTTTAGCTTGACACGGACCCCAGGTTCAGTAACAATATCATGCTGAACTGCTGAAGTCGTGCCAGGTAACTCTGAAAATTTCTCTCTATTTCTTATCAGGAATTCTCTAGTTTCCTGCTTTTGAGAATATGACAGGGTGTCTGGAATCGTGACCTCAGGGATCAGAGGAGACTCAGTACCCTTAGGCGTTAACTTAAGTTTGGAGTCATCATACTCCATATAGTACACATGGGGATTTCCCGTTTTCAGTAAGAGAGAGTTTTACAAATGTTTTGCTTTATTTATTTTTTAGAGTTTTATATCTGGTTATCTAGCCGTCCTGTAGTTTTGTGAGACGTGAGTATCTCCACTGCAGGAGGGCTATTCGTATTTAATGTTATTTAATTTAATGTTGCTTGGTATATCAAACAGGGATGCCCACACTTAAGATGGCTTCGCTGTCTTTGCATATAGATACTGATGCCCATACCTAAGATGGCGTTGTGTGTTTCCCTGAACGGAACTCAGAACGAGGCTTGGGTAGGGTTTATAATGTGGTGGCTTAGCACGCTGCCCGTTCCCCATTGAAAACGTCAAACGTGTGACGAAACGCGTCTGGGAGGGGCGTGCTGACGTCACCACATTACGCTATTGAGGACGGGAGTGTGTCCGGAGGCCGGCCGGCTCCGTTTTCGTTTCTTTTATCCTTCAGCCTGTTTCTATTCGATTATTGTAAGTGCTTTTCTGTTTTTTAATAAATGTGATATTGTCAGTATTACACTATCTGGCTCTCCATTACTTATATGCCACTGAGCCTGGACGGAGAGGACAAGACGTGACATACCATTTCGGTTGGAAGTGATGTTGTGAACTCAATACACCTGCCTATGTGTCTTTCCTGTCTGGTAAGGGGACAACCCTAAAGGTTTGCCTTATTTATCCTCTGGTGGCGGTTCTTGCGTTTCCACATACCTGCATATGAGGGTTAGCCCTCTGGTAAGCAGCTTGTATCACTATCGTGGTTACACTTGTTATAAGTCTCTCCACTTTTCTATACATTTCTACAAGTTTTTTCACTGGGAGTATCCTTTATGCTGACCACTTATCCTACATCTGGTAAGCAGTTTTGGAAGTCGTTGTTAGTTTTCACATTCTCTTTTTTTCATCTTTTGATCTCCTATATAATATTTTTCACTTGTGTGTGCATGATTGCATGACACTCAGCCAACTGGCCTAGCTATGTAGCTTATGATTTATGATCACACGTGATTTAAGGTTTTTGTTGGTGGTCACTTATCTTTTTTTGGTTGGTGTGGTATATGTCAAACAATATTACACTATATATATTTTTTATATTTTTTTGCACTATATCCATGAACACACGGGATGAGGGCGCCCCTCCTGTTCCATCTGGAGTATACATCTAAAGGCCCAGGCTGGGTTTAAGCCACTCGCCCTTATAAACTTACTTCTGGTAAGCACAACTGAAGTTGGGATATTTTTGCTGACTGTTGTCTATTCATCACTATTCTGCTTGGAGAAAATTTAACCCGGAGTGACATTGGGACTATACATTTATGATTATAGGACTTTAATATTGGACTCCTGTATCACTTTTTAGCGCGGTTTCTTATTCTTTGATTTTTGTTTGGTGGACTACACTTGTAACCGCAGCTGGTGCTTAATTCTTGTTTTTATCTACTGAGCGCAGTTTTCTTTTCTATTTTACATTTGTTTTTTATTACTGCAGCTAGTTGTTGTCCAGTCATGGACATTTTCGATTTTAGAGCTCAAAAGGTGGTCAACACTGAGGGTGTTTTTGAGTTATATAGAGAAGATGAGAATGATTTGGGGGGGCTTTTCATAAGATTGAAAAACCTTATGATTTCAGAAACCCATACACAATGGGATATAGCTTATCTTGAGACTTATATAAAAAATTCAATGGTCCCAAGGAGTCTTAGGTGGGAGGTCTCCCCTCAAAATGGTGAAACAGATTTGGAGGGGTGGTTCAAATACTTTAACCAGGCAGGCCTAGCCCTCCTCCGCTTTTTGATTGACAGGAAAACGGTTAAACTTTCAAAAATTGATGCTGAGATTAAAATTATAAAAGATAAACTCAGCGTCAGTAAAGAAAGTGAGGAGTATAGGGAGAAATCCCAGACCCTGCTGAAAGTCCTTGAGAAAGACGATAGGGACCAGAAATCCAAGAAAAAGAAAAAATATAACCGTGATTTAAATGATTATCGGAACAATCTGGTTTTTGTTTGGCAAAAGAGATTGTTGGAGGACTTGGCTAACCAAACTGGTACTGAGATGGAAGTGTCCACCCAGGGTCAGCAGGCCAACTCTGATGTCTATCCGAGACAGCATCAGTCTGTTAAACCCAAAAATGTCAATAAAGGTCTTCCTCCCAAACATCAGAGAGGCCCCTCACGTTATCAATCTCCTCAGAGATCTGTTGGGGTTGTCAAGTCCAATAACATTCCCCCCAATCAACCCTATAATTTGGGGCCCCCTAGATCCAATTTTGGTCAAAGGGGCAGAGGGACCCGTCCCTCTACACCACCCCCATGGAGGGGGAATCACTTAAATGATGGCAGAGGACGTTCCCTACCCAATTCTAATAGAGGTAGGGATTATGGCCCTGGATATCAAGAATGGTGGGAACCCAACCAAGGCTATGACACATTTCAGAGACCAGCCTACCAGGAACCTTATGTCTCTGATTGGGAGTACAACCTTCCCACACAAAACAGGTTTTTCCCCATGAGCGATATGAATGCTTATGAGGGAAGGCCAGACCTTCAGGGACCTTCTATTCGTCAACAGGATAGCCAGGCCTCCTCTATGCCCTATCCCCCTCAAAATTCTCTGGCACCCAATTTTCCTGGCCCATCTTCTGGTGGCCCCAGGACTTGGGGTTTTTCCAGACCAGGCCAAGGCCTAAAAAGGCCAGTAGAAAAAAACGAGGAACTAGAGGGGGGAGGCGAGTACGATCAACAAAAGAGAGCCAGGGTATAATTGGGCAGGATATCTTTAATTTGAGTACTAAGGAGTTATCCCACTCTGAAAAGGTTGTTCTAGACAAGGGCCTCAAATTTGCCCCCCCTAGGAGCCTTAACCGGTTCCAGACTTACATGGATGTACACAAGTTTGTTCGCAAACTCAACATTAAACGCTATCTAGTTGGAAACCCCATTATAAGAAATTCGCAACTTTCTGACCGGTTCACCCATTCCGGTCTGGCGAATGCATCATTGTTCAATCCCCCGGGAACACTTGCCCCTACGTTGAAAGTATTCAGGGATGTAATCCTTAGGGATTTAGATAGGCTAGAAATTAAAAAAGCAAAAAACTCGAAAATTATACAAGAGGGTCTGGATACTTTATGTAAAAATAAGGATCTAGTCATCCGCCCTGCGGATAAAGGGGGAGGGATAGTTGTTTTGGACCGGAAAGACTATATGGCCGAAATGGCCAGGATTCTTGGGGACACTGACACCTATACCCCCCTCCCTTCCGATCCAAAAGATGGCTATATGAGAGAGCTCCGTGGGATTATCTCTAGGGGTTCCACTTTGGGAATCCTTAGAGAAAAGGAGAGTTTATTTTTAATCCCTAAAGCCCCTAAGACTCCCATTATTTACTACTTACCAAAGGTCCATAAGAATCCGATCTGCCCCCCGGGACGTCCCATTGTTAGTGGGATTGATTCGGTTACGTCCCGGGTGGGCAGATATATTGATTTCTTCCTGCAGCCCCTGGTACAAAAAATGCCCTCCTACGTTAAGGATACACGCCATGTGTTAAACCTTCTTTCCAATATCCCTATAAAATCTGGTATATGGATGGGAAGTGCTGATGTCACTTCGCTGTACACCATTATCCCCCATGATATGGGGTTGGAGGCGGTAAATGATGCCCTTGTCAGAGATTCTGACCTTCATATCGATCAGATCTCTTTTGTTATGGAATTGCTAAGTTTTGCGGCCTCCCATAATTATTTTTGGTTTTCAGACCGTTTTTATCGCCAGAGCCGCGGTGTCGCCATGGGGGCGAAATATGCCCCTAGCCTGGCGAACCTTTTCATGGCCAAGTGGGAGGAGGATGTCATCTATGCCCACAGGAACCCCCATCTAGTCCTGTGGGCTAGATATATAGATGACATCCTCCTCCTATGGGATGGCGATGGCCAGGAGCTCCGTGAGTTCCTGTCCTCCCTCAATGTAAATAACCGGGGTATACATTTAAATTTTGAGTTGAGTCAAACTCAGATCCATTTTTTGGACCTAACTATAAGTGTGAACGATGACCGGTTGTCTACATCTACCTTCTTTAAGGAAAGTGACCGAAATTCCTTTATTCCACTAGGAAGTTGTCATCACAGACCTTGGCTCAATGGGATTCCCAAGAGTCAGTACATGAGAATCCGCAGAAATTGCTCTGATACCCAAAGATTTTTGACACAGAGTAACATTCTCACAGAAAGATTTCTTGAGAAGGGATATACTAAGGAAAAACTTTTACCTGTTTTGGAGGAAGTGTGTGGTATGGATAGAGAACGTTTGCTGCAGGACAAACCTCGATCCAATGGCTTGAATCAGAGTCTTGGCGTTCCTTTCATCACCACATACTCTCTCCAACATAAGGAGGTTAAGCAACTAATCTCTAAGCACTGGCATATCATCACCAATGATAGGGTGTTGGGGGGGGTCCTACCACCAAAGCCTCTAACTGTCTTTAGGGGAGTGCCTTCTTTCCGGAACAAATTAGCTCCGGGTGTCTTAGATCCCCCAACAGAAAAAATTACCTTCTTTGATCAACTGACCGGTTATTATAAATGCAACCGTTGTCGTGTATGTTCTGTGAATTCCTGTTCGAACAGGAGAATTCAGACTTTTATGTCTACTGTTACTGGCCATTCCCATACCATTACCCCCTTCATTACTTGCACTACCCGTGGGGTAGTTTACATGTTGCAATGCCCTTGTGGCTTGCAGTACGTGGGGCGGACCAAACGCCCCCTACGGGTTAGGCTCAATGAGCACATCACGAACATTTTGACAGGGTTCAAGAACCATTCGGTCTCTAAACATTACCGTCTTGTCCACGACAGAGACCCCTCCAACACTCTGTTTGTTGGCATTGATCGATATAAGCCGTATTGGAGGGGGAGCTCCCTTGTACGAGATATTTCAAGGTTAGAGATGTCTTGGGTCCATAGGCTTAAATGTTATATGCCACATGGACTGAATATAGATGTGGATGTAAATGCCTTTATTGACAACTCCTAATGGGGTCCCTCATTGCTGCTTTTGGGGTTAGAATATCCATGTATTTGAATTAGGGACTGACATGGCCTAAATTGGATGGTGGTCCCGGATATGAGATATAATTTTTTCCCTTTATAGGGTTTTTTTCCTTTATATATTCCCATTTTTTCCCTTTATATATATTTTTTCATATTTTTTCATTTTTTATATATGGTTCTTTCTATAGTTTGGGCGATTTGTGTATACAATTTTATTAATTTTATTATGGCCATTTATTTTGTGATTAAGGCCTTATATTTATTCATTTTATTATGTATGTGTTCACATGTTGGGGTCTATGCCCCCCCTCTTTTTGTCTTACGATCATGTGAGGGGGAGACCAGTACAGCCCACACCATGGACCGATATTATTAATTTAAATGTTGGCATAACCGACTTGGCCTATGTAATGACTTTCAGTGTGTCTTTAGGGCCACATGACCCTGTGTTTACCTATCAACTTAAGTTTGGAGTCATCATACTCCATATAGTACACATGGGGATTTCCCGTTTTCAGTAAGAGAGAGTTTTACAAATGTTTTGCTTTATTTATTTTTTAGAGTTTTATATCTGGTTATCTAGCCGTCCTGTAGTTTTGTGAGACGTGAGTATCTCCACTGCAGGAGGGCTATTCGTATTTAATGTTATTTAATTTAATGTTGCTTGGTATATCAAACAGGGATGCCCACACTTAAGATGGCTTCGCTGTCTTTGCATATAGATACTGATGCCCATACCTAAGATGGCGTTGTGTGTTTCCCTGAACGGAACTCAGAACGAGGCTTGGGTAGGGTTTATAATGTGGTGGCTTAGCACGCTGCCCGTTCCCCATTGAAAACGTCAAACGTGTGACGAAACGCGTCTGGGAGGGGCGTGCTGACGTCACCACATTACGCTATTGAGGACGGGAGTGTGTCCGGAGGCCGGCCGGCTCCGTTTTCGTTTCTTTTATCCTTCAGCCTGTTTCTATTCGATTATTGTAAGTGCTTTTCTGTTTTTTAATAAATGTGATATTGTCAGTATTACACTATCTGGCTCTCCATTACTTATATGCCGCTGAGCCTGGACGGAGAGGACAAGACGTGACATACCATTTCGGTTGGAAGTGATGTTGTGAACTCAATACACCTGCCTATGTGTCTTTCCTGTCTGGTAAGGGGACAACCCTAAAGGTTTGCCTTATTTATCCTCTGGTGGCGGTTCTTGCATTTCCACATACCTGCATATGAGGGTTAGCCCTCTGGTAAGCAGCTTGTATCACTATCATGGTTACACTTGTTATAAGTCTCTCCACTTTTCTATACATTTCTACAAGTTTTTTCACTGGGAGTATCCTTTATGCTGACCACTTATCCTACATCTGGTAAGCAGTTTTGGAAGTCGTTGTTAGTTTTCACATTCTCTTTTTTTCATCTTTTGATCTCCTATATAATATTTTTCACTTGTGTGTGCATGATTGCATGACACTCAGCCAACTGGCCTAGCTATGTAGCTTATGATTTATGATCACACGTGATTTAAGGTTTTTGTTGGTGGTCACTTATCTTTTTTTGGTTGGTGTGGTATATGTCAAACAATATTACACTATATATATTTTTTATATTTTTTTGCACTATATCCATGAACACACGGGATGAGGGCGCCCCTCCTGTTCCATCTGGAGTATACATCTAAAGGCCCAGGCTGGGTTTAAGCCACTCGCCCTTATAAACTTACTTCTGGTAAGCACAACTGAAGTTGGGATATTTTTGCTGACTGTTGTCTATTCATCACTATTCTGCTTGGAGAAAATTTAACCCGGAGTGACATTGGGACTATACATTTATGATTATAGGACTTTAATATTGGACTCCTGTATCACTTTTTAGCGCGGTTTCTTATTCTTTGATTTTTGTTTGGTGGACTACACTTGTAACCGCAGCTGGTGCTTAATTCTTGTTTTTATCTACTGAGCGCAGTTTTCTTTTCTATGTTACCGGGAGGGACCTCGCAGTTAACGCCAGCCTATCCTTCCAGGGCTTTAACAGGTTTATGTGGTAAATCTGTTCGGGCTTCCTTTTTCCTGGTTGATATATTTTGTAATTGACCTCCCCAACTCTTTCAATTACTTCAAAGGGACCCTGCCACTTAGCCAGGAACTTGCTCTCAACAGTGGGAACTAACACCAGGACCCTATCACCAGGTGAGAAAACACGGAGTTGGGCCCCCCTGTTGTATATCCTCTGTTGAGCTGTTTGGGCCTGCAATAAGTGTTCTTTTACCAACGGCATGATTGCTGCAATCCTGTCCTGCATTTGAGCGATATGCTCAATGACACTTTTATGGGGTGTCTGCTCCCCCTCCCAAGTTTCTTTGGCTATGTCCAAGAGTCCCCGAGGGTGTCTCCCATAAAGCAACTCAAAGGGAGAGTACCCCGTGGAGGACTGGGGAACCTCCCTGATGGCAAACATCAAGTATGGTATCAGGAAGTCCCAGTTTTTCCCATCCTTGTCAACAACCTTTTTTAACATGCTTTTTAATGTTTTATTGAAGCGTTCCACCAAGCCATCCGTTTGAGGATGGTACACCGAGGTTCGCAATTGCGTCACCTTAAATAACTTGCACAGCTCTCTAGTTATTCGTGACATAAATGGGGTGCCCTGGTCTGTAAGGACTTCTTTAGGGATTCCAACACGACTGAACACCATAAACAGCTCTTTGGCAATGTTTTTAGCAGACGCGGTGCGTAAGGGAATTGCCTCTGGGTAACGGGTAGCATAATCCATGATTACGAGGATATGCTGATGACCTCGGGCAGACTTGGGGAGTGGACCCACAAGGTCCATGGCAATCCTCTCAAAGGGCACTTCAATAATGGGCAAGGGCACTAAAGGACTTCGGAAGTGTTGTAGTGGGGCTGACATCTGACACACAGGACAGGATTGACAATAATTCTCAATATCCTTCTGTATTCCGGGCCAATAAAACCTGCGCAACACCCTTTCAGTAGTTTTCTCAACCCCTAAATGACCTCCTAGCAAGTGCCCATGGGCAAGTTCCAACACCACCCGTCTGTATGGCTTAGGGACCACCAACTGTTCAACCACTTCATCATTTTTTTTACATACACGATACAATAAATCCTCATTGCTGCTAAAATAAGGAAAACAGAGCCTGTCCCCTGATTCGACAGGTACATCATTAATCACCATTACATTTTCCCAGGCCCTGGCAAGGGTTGGGTCTTTTCTCTGCTCGGTACCAAAATTTTCCTTGTGTACATTAAGGTCAGCAAACTCCAACGTAGGCTCAGATTCAGCAGATGGCTGTCCAGCTCCACTGGTTGTGGGGACCTCCTCAGGCTCCTCCAGCTCTCCTGCCATAACTGAGAAAGGAAAACCTGGGGAGCCCTGAGAAGAGTCCCCTGAACCCATATTGTCAGTAGCGGCCAGGAGTTCTGGCTCTGTCACTGAGTCAGCTACTGCGACCGGGTCGGGACGATCCCACAGTTTCCAAAACTTAGGGAAGTCCCTACCAATGATGGCCTCGTGCACCAAGTGGGGCACAAGTCCGACCGGATGGGTCACCGTACCTAAGCCAGTTTTAAACTGAACAGTGGCTATAGGATACTCGCGGGTATCCTCATGTACACAGATCACAGCAACTTTTTTAGCATGCAAATTCACAGTTTCAACCATCTCAGCTGTAACCAAAGTCACTAGACTTCCAGAGTCCAGCAAGGCCGTAATAGGCTTATTATTAACAGTCATTTGGCACATGTGTTTTCCCATACTTGGTGCTGCAGCGCATGAAACAGCAGCAAACATAGACTGCCTTCTAACAGATAGATCACACTGCATTGGTTCATCTGTCAATGGACAATTTGCTGCAACATGTCCCAGTTCTTGGCAACGAAAACACCTGATGTTTCCCCAGTTTGGTTTGCTGACCGGCAGTAGCTTCCCTTGTTTGGGACGCCAAACTTCAGTCCTGGCACCAAAAATCCTCCCCCCTATTTCCTTGCCATGCTTACCACCCACTTCCCCTGGAACAGTCTTACCGGTTGCCTGGGGAGACCGTGGCTTTGGGCGGAAAGTCCGTGCGGCTGTAGGGGTGGTGACCAGGTTCTCTGCAGCAAAGTACCTTTCAACAAGTTCCACGAGGTTATCCGCCGAGTTGGGGTCTCCTTGACTCACCCACTTCTGCAGGGGAACTGGTAGTGACCTCAGGAACTGGTCCATGACCACACGCTCCACTATTTGTGGCCCAGACAGGGACTCCGGCTGTAGCCATTTTCTCACCAAGTGAATTAGGTCGAACATCTGCGATCTTGGGGGCCTCTCGTCTTGGAAGAACCAGCTGTGGACCCGCTGTGCTCGAACTGCCAGGGTGACACCAAGTCACGCCAGGATTTCCCGCTTGACCTTTTCATAGTCTCCTGCTTCTGCTGACTCCAAATCATAGTAGGCCTTCTGCGATTCTCCAGACAGCAAGGGGGCGACCAGTCCTGCCCACTGGGTTTTGGGCCAACCTTCCCTCTCAGCGGTCCGTTCAAAGGTTAAGAGAAAGGCCTCTGGATCATCATCTGCAGTCATCTTGGAAAGAAAGCGACCCACATGGATAGCTGAGGGCTTGTCTCCAACAACATTAACTTTAGCAGGTGACCACTGTGCTAGCGTCTCCACAACCGCAGCCAAGGTTTTCCTATCCTCTTTTGCATCAGTGGCTAGCTGTTCAAACAGCCTCTGCGATAGCTCCTGTACAGCACCAATCTGTTGGCACAGCGCCTTGGTTTGCTCCTGTGCGATAGCGTTTGTTTGCTGCAGTGCAACGTTTGCTTGTTGCTGTGCAGCATTGGATTGTTGCTGTGCAGCATTGGATATCACCAATTGTTTTAGGATTTCCTCCATGTTTAGTCACTCTAGGTACTGGCCTTTTAAGTAGTAACTTACTACAGCTGGTCGCAGTCTCCACCATATGTAACCTGGGGGACAGGTAGCAGGCACCAGGCTCCCTGGGATGAGCAGTCTCTCAGGCACAGATACCAAATCCAGTGGAATAGTGACAAACAGTGCGGTGTTTATTTGTGATATTTACAAGTCTATATACAGGTGCTGTACAGTGTTCCAAAAGAAACAAATAGGAACAAAATAGCCAAAACAAAACCTAGCCGTGTCTCGGCACTAACTAAACAATATTTACAGATCCTAACTACTAAGCTGAGCAAGCCTACAGCTTGTCAGCTTCCACATACCTTTTTGCACTCTTACACAGAAGTTCTCTGAGTATCCCAGGCCAAGAGCAAGGGCTGTCTTGCTCAGGTGAGCTTAAATTAGCCTGGGGGAGAGGACCAAGAACTGAACTGGACCATGGATCAGAGATCCCTGAACCTGTATGAGAGGAGCCTGGGAGATGTATAAACCCCGAACAGGACTTTTCCTGGCTCTCTCTGGGACGCTCTGCTACAGTGCGTTAATGTAGCGTATTATAAATATGCTCAGTTTACTAACAACAAGGCATGTACTGCAATGCAATGCAATGCAGTGCCATTCATTTTAAATACCACCCCAACACACAGTACAAGGCGGTGCACCCTCACTGCATTGCACCATTGTGCCATGCTGTGCGCATGTGTGCTGTCTAAAAAAAGATGCCTGTGGAATATTTAGTGTGTTAAGATGCATGTTACCCAGCCAATCAAAATCAATGGGTTGTCATAATGCAACGTACCAACATATGATAGCATGTTGCGTTAATGCAACAGATAATATGAAGGGACCTTTAGGCCTCATGCACACAGGATGTCAAAAACACAATTTTTACAGGCAATTTACTTTTTGTTTTATTTACAACCCCAGAAAAGGGGTCTTTATAGAATATGAATCATTAAATAAAGGTGAAAGCACATCGTGTTTCCTTGACATGGCTGGTGGAGTGTGGACTGGACACATAGGGGTAGATTTACTAAAACGAATGCACACAGAATCTGGTGCAGCTGTGCATACTTATGTTTGGCCATACTTATTGTCTCTTCTGGCCAAATGTGGATACGGTCCTCATATTTTTGAAATGGGCTTAAATTCAATATAAGTACCGGTAATTTAGACTCACCCTCTTACCTATTAAAAGAGGAGCAAGGCAGGGATTCCCCATCTCAGTTTCAGTGACAGCTCTCTGACTGTATCGCTCAGGTCGGTTCAGACTAGGAATTGAACATGGGAGAAACAAAAAGATGGCAGCACAACACAGCAGGGTGCTATTCAATGCAAACCATTTATTCCACCGATGACAGCATATATGCAGCACAAGATACAGAAGATGTTGACGCGTTTCATACAACATGGTGCTTAATCATAACATTTGTTATCGGCATTTGGTTACGAATAAGCACCATGTTGTGTGAAACTGTATCTGTATCATAGGCTGCATACATGCTGTCATCTGTGGAATAAATGGTTTGCATCAAATAGCATCCCACTGTGGTGTGCGGCTGTCTTTTTGTTTCTCCTGTGACCACAGTGGCGAGCCGAGCAGGCACCTACTAGTAGGAGCCATGACAGGGTTCATCTGTTACTCGCCTGGAGTGGTGCTTTTCCTCATTTTCCAAACAAATGCTGACTTGGAACAGGAGGACACACTTCACTGGGTGAAACTTCTTTAAACAGTCTTTAAGCCAGAAACAAAGGGGAATACCAGATATGAGACCCTGTAGAAGCAATCTCAAAATAAGCTACAGTTGGCACCCCAGGAGTAGGAGAGCACACAATAAATAGATCTTGAGCTTGGGTGAGTACTCACAATATCCCAGGGCACCTGTACACCTCCCAGCCTCCACCAGGCACTTCTCAATGAGTTTTCCTGACAAAATTTTTACCTCCAAAAGAAATTAGGAATAACCCCCCCAGCTCTGCCACAGCTGGAACCTCTGTGAACATCAGCCAACTCCAGCAGGACTGCCTCAAAGGGGCAGCAGTCCCTGAGGCTGGAAACTTCTCCAGCAGCACAAGACCAGAGCTGCTCCAGACCCCTGACTATTTATATTCCCCTCCAGCCACCTACTGGGCTGCCCCAGGGATTGGCTGAAGCACGATTGTTCAGGCTGCCTATTTGACTTTCCCAGCCCTCTGTGTTCTGGAAATGTAGACAAAGAGGCAAGGTCTCCTTGGTGATGCTATTGACCAAAAATGGCCATGGCCAGTGACGTATCTCTGGCACCGGGGGCTGGTACATTTTCTGCACCCCCCAGAAAAAACGGTATGTGGCAATATTGCTGTGCCACACCAAAACTGTGGGTGTGGTCAGATTGCATCAACAGTGGGAGGGGCTTAAATGGCCATATGCTTTAATGACTGTGCCACAAGCGAGTATGTAACAGACAGTACAAACCTCAGTACATTCATTTTATTAAAATAGAACTGTTCTATTGCATATCCTTTACTACACACAACTAACCTTAAAGTAATATTAAAGTCTTGGTTTTTTTTAAACAGCCGGTCCAGGCTGGGGAAAGATTGCAACCATATGGTCAGGAATCGCTCACTTGCCTGAACGGGCTCTGTGACATCAGCCAACAGCCTGCTGTCAGATGAAAACGGGTCAGAGGACAATAAATCTATCACAGGACCTGTCTCTCTGCTCCTGTTTGACATTACTTGCAACAATTGATAAATGTCCCTATTTATGTTGTGAACCCCCATCCAGGGCCTTTGCCACACCTACCACCATTTCCTAGTCAAGGGCCTCTTCTGTACCCCCTCCCCCCAGTCTAGGGCTTCCTCTGCACTCCCCTCCTAGTCTAAGGCCTCCTCTACAGCCCAGTCAAGGGCCTCTGGTGTACTCTCCTCCAATCCAGGGCCTCCTCTGCATCACCCAGTCCAGGGCCTCCACTGCACCCCCCCAGTCCAGAGCCTCCTGTGTACTTCCCTCCTAGTCCAGGACCTCCTCTGCATCCCCTAGTTCATAGCCTCCTCTGCACTCCCCTGCTAGTCCGGGGCCTCCTCTGCACCTCCCAGTCCAGGGCCTCCTGTGTACTCCCCTCCTAGTCCAGGGCCTCCTCTCCTAATCCAGGGTCATTGATACACCAACCCCACTTCAGCACCTCCTCTGCACCTCCCTAGTCCAGGGCCTCCGCTGTTCCCCCTCAGTCCAGGGCCACATCTGCAGCCCCCTCAGTAAAGCGCCTCCTCTGCACCCCCCAGGGGGTGACGAAACCCCTGGTGTCACCCCCCTAGATGCGTCACCCGGGGCATGTGCCCCCCTGCTCCTCCTAATTTCGGCCCTGGCCATGGCATTATTTGGTCAGTGATGTCAGCACTATTCCATATGCTTGCATGGCTGGGGATTTCCAGCCAGTAAAAAAAAGGTGCCAGGTGACATCACTGGTTGCTAAGAATCCAACAGGTGTTGACACCTTCCGCTTCTTTAGTTACCACTAATATGAAGGAATCCATCATATATAGTAGCGCCTAACAAGCAAAAAGTCTGGCATTTAGACAAACAGTCGAATGGCAAAAGTTCAGAGTGAACCTTGAGCTCATCCCTACTCCTGAACTACACAAATTCGTAACAATTCTGATGAATCAATACAAAATGAAAAAAACACAAATATCATAATGAATACCATAAAAATATATTCAATCTATAGTGTAGCAAACCATACATAAAATATATATTTACACCAATCCTTGATAAAGTAATATTAAACGTGTCTGTCCATCACAGTGCTCCAAATGGTAAAGAAACGTTCTCGACCACTGTGTCCCACCACCTGTCTTTGCTGCCTCTTACCTCAAAAATATGACCGACACACAGGTAAGGTCACCATGCACATTTCCAGTGAAACTGGGGTCAGTGTGTTTCAGCAATCCATGTGAAAGCTCAAGAGCTTGGTCACTATCCACCGAGGATCCAGCCCAGTGCACCTTCTTTGTGAGTGTTTTATTATTTTATTAATAAAGTTTTATAATGCGGGAATACTACACCATGAGGAGTTTTGCATCGCTTCTTTTCTGCCGAGCAGGCTGGATCCTGGGTTGATGATGACCAAGCTCTTGAGCCTTCAGGTGGATTACTGCAACACATTGCAGTAAGTGTAGATCATATTTTTGAGGTAAGAGACAGGTGATGGGAAACAACAGTGGAGCATGTTTCTTTACGATTTGGAGCACTGCGATGACAGACAAGTTTAATATTACTTTGGACTGATGTTTAAAGGAGAATTACACGCTGAATTAAATATTAAATTACAATATTATATCAAGGACTAGTGTTGTTATATATTTTGCTGTATGGTTTGAATATCTAACACATGCACCTTGTGACAAGTCATGATAAGACCTCTTTTCTACTGGTGTATGAGGAACCCTGTAGGTTTATTTGTTAGATTAAAGCTGGTCTCCTAAGGGTGTAAAACTTAATTACTATGCAAGACATTTTTAGTTTTTCTTAGGTACAATATATGCACCATGCTTCCACTTCAGAAATGTTATCATCACTTACAAATTCTCAAACATACAGAATCCTCCCAAGACCCTCATCCCTTTTAAATATTTGTTTCAATAACCCTTAGCCAAAGGCAGGATTTTTTTGATCTATGGTTCCCTTCTCAAATGTTACTTCATATACCTCATATCTCACAAATATTAGGCACAACTTTGCATGGCTCTCCGAAATATTGTTTAACAAAGCCAACAAGATATTACTCTGATGACGCATGGTGTCTCATAGACTGGCTAAATCTGTCCAGAGTGCCTCAAACTTATGCTTTGGAAGTTGTGGGCCGCTCTCACATGTTGGGTGGGATTTCCCCAGATTCAAAAGATGTTGGACTAGGGGTAATCAACTAGCTTATACTGTCCAATGAAAAAGCTTCACTATAAATCTATAGGAGGTCCTTCTGCACCTCCAACCGTCTGATTAACTAATGAGCAATTTAAGCTCCTGACCTACATTTTTACTTCTGCTAGGCAAACACTGGCAAAAGCCTGGTAGTGAAGTACTCCTAAAGTTTCACAGGATAAGCAAAAAATGGCATGATACCTTGTTAATGAGAAACTTGTGGCCATCCTTCACAATAAAATTGCCAAATGTGGACGACATACTACGTTCCTTAAGACATTAATTACTCAATATGGACCATCTAATACTTACCCCAGAAATAGGGACATCACTTTTGGCTCTGAGTTGTCCCAGACAGCCTCCATTCCCTTGTGTGCACTGTGTACATCTCACATTGGTCACATAACTGCCTGTATCGCCTGTATTCCCTGCCAAGAGTGTGCATTAAAGGATGGCTACATTAGGGCATAATGGGACCCCACAAGGAGCTTAGCCACTCAAAAAACAAAAAGAGAAGAGAGCGCGTTTAAAAAAAAAAGACAGAATGCCAAGCAATGACAAGCTTCAAACAAAGGCACACAGAAAACATGGTAAGTTCTGAGGTCTGTTGCAATATATGTTTTTTTTTTTTAACAAGGAAAGTTTAATAACACTTTAACAAAAAACTTTAACAATGGCATGATGATCTGGATGTTATGGATAAACTAGCATGTTTTTGCACGTTGCCTTTCAGTTTCCTCATTATACAAGTTCATGGTCTAGCAGCTTCTGTACTCACCATCTTTCTTATCAGTATGAAGGGCTCTCATCCTGTACTCAGTGGTGTCTTTAAATGAGAAAAGGAACAGCACTACCTCCCCTTTCTCATTTTTGATGGGCACAATGTCCAACAGGCACCAGAAGAGATCTCCTGTCATGGAAAAAGAGAGACATGAGCTATACAAATCTTTGTCAGTTTTAACAAGCTGGTATTTGGGATTTAACGAGCATTGACGAAATCAGAGAAATAAAAAGTTGTTCGTATGGCACCTAGAAGTAAGTGTTATGTGTATGGACTCACCATCTTTCTTGTAGAAGCACACCTCAGCCTGGTATTCCTGCTTATCTTCCAGAGCTCTCTCAATGCCTTGCAAGACGGTCTCACTGGTCTCCACCCCATACAGGAAACGGCACTTGCAATTCTTCTGCATGACCTCGGTGCGGCCAAAACCTGTGAGATCACAGAAGCCATCTGAGCAGTAGACAATAGGGTAGCCATGTTGGACTTGGGCATTGGCCAGCAGAAAGTTACTGTCTGTGGAAAATGAGAAATAGTGATATGAGAGACAAACTGTACTTACAGAGATACTGAAATATATTTAAGCAATAGTAGTATAATGACTATAGGTGGCTGAGAACCAAAAGTATCATAATTCCCTTTAAGACCTATCTTAAAATGTGGGACTTTGTCACTCAGTAAGCATTTAAACAATGGAACTACCACCCTCTTTAGTAAAATTATTTTACTATTTATACTATTACTATTTTATTACTATTATAATTTACTATTTTTTAAAACTGTAACTGAGCATGTGCACAGAAACAATATATTGTGAGACTCACTGCCAGATGTACACAACTCTAAGATGGCAGAGGCAGCATGGCCCCACCATATGAGAAAATATACAATATTTGAATATGATATGCATCAGGGAATGAAAAATATGGCTTATCTATGCTAAAACATAGATCATTGTAAACGATAGCTAGCTTTTTCATACTACTTAGAATATGACATTGTTTATGTAGTAAGAATGCAAATCCTAATTATTTTACATTATTAAGACATAAGAGGCTTTTGATGACCTATATGGCCATGAGTCATTATAATTCTAGGTGAATTCCTGACAAGAAGAAATCCTATCCAACAACACTGAGCAGGTGTTAGGATACAGCATAATAAAATCTCATGTCAAGTGGAAAATCTATATATAACCTTTATGTGTTAACAACTGAGAGGTCTCACCTGTGGCAGCTCTAAGCTATAGGTGACACCTAGGACTGTTTTAGCAATTCAGTGTTGCCTGAGTGGAGGTGAGCACACTGTACACTGGGCTACCGTTGGAGCTACAGTTCACAGAGATGCCCCACATGAGTGAGGTGCGCAGGTCACTGCCCCCTGGGCAAACATGCAAGCCATGAAAACACAACTAGACCTAGGGGAGAATGGATTGCTCTTCCTGTTCCTCTTCTGGATGGCCTACCCCTTCTTGCTCCTTAACTATTCCTAGGTTTAACTATACTAAGGTTTATTATATGCAGCTGTATAAAAAAATGTTCTTTTTACTTACCAAATAGTTTTTTTCAATTGCACTAAACTTTTCATTCAAACTTTAAATTACTGCCATGAATTTTAAGTGCTTTTAAAGGGAAACATAATGGTGAAAAAAGCACCAGTGGGTTCAACTGCACTTGTACACCAACCAACCACCAAATTTTCTTGATCCTTATGCCGCGTACACACGGTCCTACTTTTCGTCTACAAAAGTCCAACGGACGCTGATGGACTAAAGCTGGCTGGTAATCCGATCGTGTGTGGGCTTCTCCGGACTTTCAACCGACTTTTTTAGCCTCAAATCCGACGTACTTTAGATTTGAAACATGCTTTAAAACTTTACTTCGTAACTACGACGGACCCCGAAATCCGCTCGTCTGTGTGCTAGTCCGACGGACAAAAAGCCACGCTAGGGCACCTATTGGCTACTGGCTATGAACTTCCTTATTTTAGTCCGGTGTACGTCATCACGTACGAATCCGACCGACTTTTGTGTGGTCGTGTGTAGGCAAGTCCGGTCGTTAGAAAGTAGGCCGCAAGTCCGCCGCAAGTCCACCGAAAGTCTGCCGGAAGTCTGTCGGAAAGGCTGTCCGACTTTTGTAGACGAAAAGTACGACCGTGTGTACGCGGCATTACTTGCTGTAGGCTGTGACTGAATGAGTGTGTTGTTTGCTTGAATTTGGTCTACACATGTGTATTATCTCTATGTCCGCACAGAGGAACAGAGAACATTGCTAAGGAGAATGCAGTGCCTTGAAAAAGTATTCACCCCCCTTGGCATTTTTCGTGTTTTGGATCGTTTGAGGATTTGCATAATTTAATTTACAGAACATGCCCACAATTTTGAAGATTTTTTTGTTGTTGTTGTGAAGCAAACAATACATAGGACAAAATAACAGAAAAAGTCAATGTGCATAACTATTCACCCCCTAAAGTCAATACTTTGTAGAGCCACCTTTTGCGGCTATCACAGCTCCAAGTCACTTTGGATAAGTCTCTATGAGCTTGCCACATCTTACCACTGGGATTTTTGCCCATTCCTCCTGGCAAAAATGCTCCAGCTCCTTCAAGTTGGATGGTTTGCGCTTGGGAACAGCAATCTTTAAGTCTGACCACAGATTTTATATTGGATTGAGGTCTGGGCTTTGACTAGGCCATTCCAACACATTTACATGTTTCCCCTTAAACCACTCAAGTGTTGCTCTAGCAGTGTGTTTGGGGTCATTGTCCTGCAGGAAGGTGAACCTCCGTCCTAGCCTCAAATCACACACAGAGTAGTACAGGTTTTGCTCAAGAATATCCCTGTATTTAGCACCATCCATCGTTCCCTCAACCCTGACAAGTTTCCTAGCCGCGACTGCTGAAAAACATCCCCACAGCATGATGCTGCCACCAACATGTTTCACTGTGGGGATGGTGTTCTTTGGGTGATGTGATGTGTTGGGTTTGCTCCAGACATAGCGTTTTCTTTGATGGCCAAAAAGTTCAATTTTAGTCTCATCAGACCAGAGCAATTTCCTCCATACATTTTGTCTCCCACATGCCTTTTCGCGAACTCAAAACGTGCCATTTTGTTTTTTGCTGAAAGTAATGGCTTTCTTCCGGCCACTCTGCCATAAAGCCCAACTCTATGGAGCGTACGGCTTATTGTCGTCCTATGTACAGATACTCCAGTCTCTGCTGTGGAACTCTGCAGCTCCTCCAGGGTTACCTTAGGTCTCTGTGCTGCCTCTCTGATTAATGCCCTCCTTGCCCAGTCCGTGAGTTTTGGTGTGCGGCCGTCTCTTGGCAGGTTTGCTGTTGTGCCATGTTCTTTCCATTTGGATATGATAGATTTGATTGTGCTCCTAGGGATCATCAAAGATTTGGATATTATTTTTATAACCTAATCCTGACTTCTTGAGTACTTCTCAACAACATTGTCCCTTACTTGTTTGGAGAGTTTCTTGGTCTTCATGGCAGTGTTTGGTTAGTGGTGCCTCTTGCCTAGGCGTTGCAGCCTCTGCGGCTTTTCAAAAAGGTGTGTATATGTAATGACCGATCATGTGACACTTAGATTGCACACAGGTGGACATCATTTCACGGACATCATATGACTTCTAAAGGTAATTGGTTGCACCAGAGCTTTTTATGGGCTTCATAACAAAGGGGGTGAATACATATGCAAATGCCAATTATCAGTTTTTTTATTTCTGAAAAATAGCTTTATGTATATATTTTTCTATTTTTACTTCACCAACTTAGACTATTGTGTTCTGATCCATCACATATAATTCAGATTAAAAAAAAAAAACATTGAACTAAAGGCTGTAATGTAACAAAATAGGTAAAAAGCCAAGGGGGTGAATACTTTTGCAAGGCACTGTATGTGAGGGGAGTGCTACACTGTGGAGGAGAGCAGAGAGGGAGCCAGGAGGGCATAAAGCTGATGTTTGTAGGAAGTGAACCCTCTAGTACTGCTGTAAAGGACATCTGAGAATGAGTAGCTGTGGTTATAATAAGGGCAATAAGGCACCAGTGCTTGACAGAAAACAGGTATTCTCTTTTATATAAGAATAATTTCGGGTACTTTTATTGAGACACTGTATTGTTTCATTGTTATAGGTCAATAAACAAAAGTTTATTCACAGGAGAAATTGTTTTTTGCCTGTTTCTGTTTTTTGCCTCCATTTCTATACATCTCAATATTTTATTTGCATGCGTAGCAGATGATTGACATTGGGTTCAGCTTAGATTTCTATTAACTTTCATATGCTTTTTGACCTTTTTTCTATTTAGCGACATTCATTTGTAAATATGCCCATATCCTGCTGGGTATCTATTTTAATGTAGCAAGTAAGTTGCAGGAGGGTAATATTAAAGAGGGAACATTTGTTATCTCTATCCACTATATCAGTGGTCTCTAAACTGCAGCCCAGTTGCCCGATTGTGGTCCTTTGCTTGCCTTTATCTGGCCCTTGAAACACTGTTCCACCAATTGACACCAATGATGGAGCACAATTCCCCGACTGACACCGTCAATGGGGCACTATATTTCCCATTGAAACCAATGATGGGGCACTGATGCTGGGGTATTTTCTACATACACTGGCCATAGTCCAGCCACCCTAAAGCCTGAACTGGTTCTTTGCTTAGAAAATTTGAAGACACATGCACTATATTGATGTTCTTTCCACAGGCAAATTCTTAGTAAAGGCATACGAAAAGTAAGGAAGTCCCAGAGCAAGAAGGAAAAGAAAGAAGAATGAGCGGAGGGACAGCATGACAGGGGTGGACAGTAGGACAGTCAGGAAAAGAATAGGGTCTGTAGCTCTTTAAGGCAAAGGGTGTTGCTAGGGGCTGGGAGGGGTCCCGGGAAGTTTTGGGGGGTGATCAGTGAGGGGGCCAGTCAGGAGTGGAAGGAGAAGAAGCAGCTTGGGACCTATCCTGCTCCACATTTTTCCCCTGCATGACACATGGCGGACTTAGAACGATTGATCTCGCAGCTGCGGGCTGAGGCGTCCTCCCGGGGCACAGACTGGCTGCAGGCTCAAGTGGCTATGTTGGTGGGGGAGCAAGACACAGCAGCAGTCGCGGGGGGCAGGGGCTCCCACATGCTCGGTGGTCATGGCTGCCGGATCGCTTCGGTCTGGGCCCCTCTCCCGGAGCCCAGCGTCACTCCCAGAGACCCGACAGGGACCCTCCGGCTCCCTCAGCCCAGCGTGCTATGGCTTCGGCAGGGGTTGAGGCTGGGAGGAATCCGCCCTTGTGGACGGAGCTCAGCGGGAGGGGCTCCTCCCCTCCGGCACGTCGCTGGTGTCCGGAGCACACAGCCGCTGCTACATCTGCAGTCCAGGGCAGGCAGGCGGCTCGGCGAGAATGTGCAGAATGTGGATGCCGGCCAGGTTTCGGAGGCGGCCAGCTGTCCTGCGGTGCCCGAGGGGTGGAGTCTGAGGAGCGCTGGAGCTGAGAGTAACGGCGGTGGAGGCCGTACAGCGGACGCCCATGCCAGCAGCGTGCCAGGAGTCTATCCAGGAGGTCGGTGAATGGGTCTGGTGTTCCAAGCGGGAGAAGCAGGAGGGACCAGCAACATAGACCCTCGGGAAGCAGGTCAGGAGCCCCTGGGATGCCAACATTGATCGTACGGCCAGCAGTGAGTGACACCAGGTTGGAAGGAGAACTGTCCAGGTCGGAGGTGGATGAGGACCAGGGACATCCGGCACCGGGGGATTCCGGCACGGTGGCTGTTGGGCCCAGTCCTGGGCAGCCCAGTGAGTGTGTCTCTTCTTTATCTATTTGTTATTTGTTGCAGGATTTGCTGGGTCAGGGTAGCGGGGGGGCCCCTGTGATGGGTAGGTTGGCGGAGGCGGGTGGCAATGGGACTCCCGCTAAGCAATCAGCGGATGCTGTTTCAGATACCGGGGGGGGCGGGGTGGTCCTTAGGGACTTGTTGTCTGGTTTACGGGACTTGGTCCAGCAGTTTGAGCCAGGCGATGGAGCCAGAGCTTCCCCGGTGACAGTGTGGGCACCGCCGCAGGGGGAAGAGGTGAGTACAGCTGTTTCCCCCTTGCCCCCTTTCCCCCTTACCGGAACGAGTGGTTCGGGTGGGTTGGCAGCGGCATCTGCTCCAGGGGAGGTTCAAGGGGGGGTTACTGGCCCCGTGATCCCGGCTAGTGCTTCAGCATCGGACGTTCGTTTGGCTGACTCTGCAAAGTGCGAGGTCTACGTTTGTTTCGAGGGTCCCCTGTGCACCCATCTCAAAGCGGAGGTTAACGAAAAAAGTTGGAAGGGTGAGTATGTGGAGATCTTCACATTACTGCCACTGGAAAAATTAAATCTGGATAGATTGAAGCCGGAGGACAGCAAGAAGGAGGACGAGGAAAAACGCCGCTATCGGCTGATTCCACGTACTTTCGCTAACTGGTTGCAGGCTTTTGCTATTCTAGCAAGTGTCATCGGAGAGCATTGTTCTGCGCTGTTCGTTTACCTAGATGCCATCAGCAAGGCCCACAGGACTTATGGCGGTGTTGCTTGGCCCCGCTACGATGAGCAGTTTCTACAACAGATGGCCATCAGATCATCACTGTGCTGGGCCCATAAGGACATCAGCTTCCCGATGAAATTTATGACGTTGGCGCGGGCTCCCAACCAATTTTTTTGGGTGGGTCGGAGGTAAGTCTGCCTTAAGACAACCGACCGAGAAACAATGGGGCTTCTCCTGGCAATACAATGAAGGGGTCTGTAAGTTCAATTCAGATTGTCTCAAGAATGTATGTTCTGTGCTGTCAAAGTGCTTCAAAAGAGGTAAGGGTCGTGCCAGAGAGTCTGTGGGTAAGAGGAATGATGCTGGTGCGAGTGGAAAGGATGCTTACTTTCCTCAGTAGGTATCCCGACCGGCACACTGCAGCTTTGTTGGAAGAAGGGTTTTCTTTTAGTTTTCGAATACCATGTTCCCTTTCCTCCGTCCTGACCATAGGGAGGAACTTGCGTTCGGCCTTGCTACAGCCGTCAGTGGTTACTGAAAAATTACTGAGGGAGGTTACTTTGGGCCAGATGGGTGGCCCTTTTACTACGGTTCTGCTGCAGGACTTTGTGGTCTCTCCTCTGGGAGTAGTTCCCAAGAAAGAGCCACACAAGTTTCGGTTGATTCACCTCTTCCTTTCCAAAAGGGGGCTATCGCACCTGAGGAGTGTGCTGTGAGCTACACCTCTTTTGATGCGGCGGTATCCTGGGTACGTTGTTATGAGCACAGTGCGCTTATATAGTTACATAGTTACATAGTAGGTGAGGTTGAAAAAAGACACACGTCCATCAAGTCCAACCCATGTGTGTGATTATATGTCAGTATTACATTGTATATAAATAAATAAATAGTACTTTCGCGCCTGTGGTAATAATGTGCAAAAATAGTGATAAATAAATCAAAAAAACAAAAAAAAAAGGATTATTAGAAAAATAGGTAACAAAATTAAAATTAAAAATTGCAAAATACAAGCTGCTCCCCTAATTTGAATGAAATATTCAAATGGGTGATAATAATACAGTAGGGGGCGCTAGAGACCTGAGAACATATGTATCTGCCACTAGATACACACACACTCAACAACAACCACAATGGGTTGTATAATCCTTGTTGTGCTAAACTATAATAAATAAATACATAGTATGAATTCCAAATACACAATTATATAGAATAAAAGTGAAAAGTGTTGTTGAAAACAAAAAGTCCTTAGTGCAAAAGTGATGAATAGACTCGTGATGTTTGATTGTCCCAATCCATTGAAAAGATCTTTTTGTTTTCAACAACACTTTTCACTTTTATTCTATATAATTGTGTATTTGGAATTCATACTATGTATTTATTTATTATAGTTTAGCACAACAAGGATTATACAACCCATTGTGGTTGTTGTTGAGTGTGTGTGTATCTAGTGGCAGATACATATGTTCTCAGGTCTCTAGCGCCCCCTACTGTATTATTATTACATTGTATATCCCTGTATGTTGTGGTCGTTCAGGTGCTTATCTAATAGTTTCTTGAAACTATAGATGCTCCCCGCTGAGACCACTGCCTGTGGAAGGCAATTCCACATGCTTGCCGTTCTTACAGTAAAGAACCCTCTACGTAGTTTAAGGTTAAACCTCTTTTCTTCTAATTTTAATGAGTGGCCACGAGTCTTGTTAAACTTCCTTCTGCGAAAAAGTTTTATCCCTATTGTGGGGTCACCAGTATGGTATTTGTATATTGAAATCATATCCCCTCTCAAGCGTCTCTTCTCCAGAGAGAATAAGTTCAGTGCTCGCAACCTTTCCTCATAACTAATATCCTCCAGACCCATTATTAGCTTTGTTGCCCTTCTTTCTACTCGCTGCATTTCCATTACATCCTTCCTGAGGACTGGTGCCCAGAACTGGAAAGCATACTCTAGGTGCGGCTGGACCAGAGTCTTGTAGAGCGGGAGAATTATTGTTTTATCTCTGGAGTTGATCCCCTTTTTAATGCATGCCAATATTCTGTTTGCTTTGTTAGCGGCAGCTTGGAATTGAATGCCATTGCTGAGCCTATCATCTACTAGGACCCCCAGGTCCTTTTCCATCCTAGATTCCCCCAGAGGTTCTCCCCCAAGTGTATAGATAGCATTCATATTTTTGCCACCCAAATGCATTATTTTACATTTTTCTACATTGAATCTCATTTGCCATGTAGTTGCCCACCCCATAATTTGCTCAGAACTTTTTGCAAGGTTTCCACATCCTGGGGAGAAGTTATTGCCCTGCTTAGCTTAGTATCGTCTGTAAATACAGAGATTGAACTGTTCACCCCATCCTCCAGGTCGTTTATGAACATATTAAATAGGATCGGTCCCAGCACAGAACCCTGGGGGACCCCACTACCCACCCCTGACCATTCGGAGTACTCCCCATTTATCACCACTAGGGATGAGCCGAACACCCCCCTGTTCGGTTCGCACCAGAACTTGCGAACAGGCAAAAAATGCGTTTGAACGCGCGAACACCGTTAAAGTCTATGGGACACGAACATGAATAATCAAAAGTGCTAATTTTAAAGACTTATATGCAAGTTATTGTCATAAAAAGTGTTTGGGGACCTGGGTCCTGCCCCAGGGGACATGGATCAATGCAAAAAAAGTTTTAAAAACGTCCGGTCACCAGTTACGTAACCCCGCCCCCTTCTTTTTTTTATTTTTTTTTTTTTTGCCACCTCAGTGATTATAGTTGGAGACCTGATCCACTTTATCAGTGTCATCTATGTCTCTCCTTTTTTTCACATCATTTGTAGCTTACTTGACAGGTGTACGTATCTTATATTCCATTTAACAAATACAAAAAAAAAGAACCCCAACCCCTATCCCTCTCCCCTACCCCAATCCCTCCCTCCCCCCCGCACCTCTTGTGTACATTAGTTGTTATCTCTATTTTTGATCAGTTCTTATTCTCAAACCTTCAGTAATACTCCATAGTTTTTTAAAGTCCTTCCAGTTTTGCCAATTCTTCCTCCCTTCTGCTGATTCAGCTTCACTTTCAGGTCCTCCTTCCTCCATATACCGAATCCCTTCTACTACATCAACCCACTCCCATATTGATGGGCCCTCTAGCTTCTGCCAATTTTTTGCTATGGCCTTTTTTGCCGCATTCAACAGGTGTGGTACTAGGGTATTTTTATATTTTTTTACCTCCCCTCCTATTCCGTGGTGTAACACTGTCCAGGGGTCTAATTTAACTTCTATCTTAGTTATTTGCTTAATATATCCCAAGATTTTTAGCCAGTAACGTTTGATTACAGGGCAGTCCCACCAGATATGGGCCATATTTCCTACACCTTTACACCCCCTCCAACACTCCGATGTTTTGTCTTTTTGGTATTTACTTGCCTTATCCGGGGTAATATACCAGCCTGTTAAGATTTTATAGTTCATTTCGGCAACACTGATGTCAATTGACGAACTGTGGGTCAGCTCCAGGGTTTTCTTTAATCTATTACTATCTAACTGTACTCCTAATTCATTTCCCCATTTGGTGATAAATGGTGGTATCTCCCTACTACTCTTCGCCAAGCCCAATTTGTAAATTTTAGATATTATACCTTTAGTATTATTCATCAGACATATCTTTTCCAACTCTGATAGCTCCTCCCCTGATCTTATTGGGTGTGGTAGGCGGCTGATAAAGTGGCTTAACTGCAGGTATCTCCAGCGATCTAACACCCAAATATCTGTTTTGTGCTTTAATTCCTGGAACGTGGCTATCTTCCCCTCTTTAATAATATCTCTCAATTGTACCGTTCCCTTTTTAATCCAACTCCCCCCAATTTCCTTTTTACCAGGTGCAAAATAGTCATTCTCTGAAAGTGAAATTAACGGAGAATTATAAGTGTTATTTACTTGTTTGTAAACTATGTCCCAAACTCTAAAAACCACCTTTGTCAGTGAATGTGTATTTATATCTAATACCCTATAGTGTGGAGGGTTCCAAATTAAGTGTCCTAAGTGCGCCTTACTCAAACTATTCTCTATATTCACCCATCTTTTCTGTGTGTTCTCTCTAAACCACTCTATCGCTCTTGAAACCAGTGTTGCCCTATAATAACCCTGAATATCAGGTATCGCCAAGCCCCCTTTTCTTTTTTCCTGTTTTAAGATGTCAAAGGACACTCTAGCCCTTCTATTTTTCCAAACGGCTCTCATGATGATTGATTTCAGTTTTCTAAAATAGTACTGAGGAATATTCAATGGGAGCATCTGTAGTTTATAGGTGATTTTAGGTAATAATATCATCTTTATGGCGTTAATACGTCTAACCCATGAAAGTGGTTTAGTTGTTATCCTTTTGCTCTCAGATTTTATTTCATCTAATAGTGGAATAAAGTTTGCTTTATAGATCTTCCCTAATGAATTAGCCAGTTTTATACCCAAGTAATCTATTTCTTTTTTCCATATAAATTTAAATTCCTTTTTCAGCTTTCTTTCCTCCCTCTTACCCAGGTTGATATTCAGGATTTCTGATTTTGCCAAGTTTATTTTGAAGTTTGATACTTCTCCATATTGCCTCATGACTCCAAGGATATTAGGCATTGAAATTCTGGGGTTGGTTATGAAAAGCAGAACATCGTCGGCAAAAGCCGCGATCTTGTGCTCCTCATCCCCGACCCTTATACCCCAAATATCCGGATCCGCCCTAATCACTGACAACAGTGGCTCCAGGGAAATGACGAAGAGCAGGGGGGACAAGGGACACCCCTGCCTCCTTCCGTTTTCCATTTCAAAAGCCTCTGAAGGGGAGCCGTTGATTTTTATCGAGGCCGTAGGGTGGTTATACAGAGCGCGTATCCTATTAATCATTTTTGGACCTATGCCCATAAATTCCAGAGTTTGGAACATGAACCCCCAGTCTACTCTGTCAAACGCTTTCTCCGCGTCTATAGACAAGAGTAGACCTGGGGGTCCACTGTCCCTAATATGCTGCAGCAAGAGGAGTGCCCTCACGCCATTGTCTCGCCCTTCTCTTTTCGGGATGAACCCCACTTGGTCTGGATGTATCAGACCACTGAGGCTCTCTTTTAGCCGATTTGCTAAGACTCTGGTATATAGTTTTACATCAGTGTTGATCAGCGATATTGGCCTATAGCTAGAGCATAGTGTAAGATTTTTCCCTTCTTTTGGGATAACCGTGATCTCTGCTCTAAGAGCTTCTCTACTCAGGTCAAAATCTCTGCCCAACCCGTTCATATACTCACAGAGTCTAGGGGTCAATATTTCTTTAAATTTTTTGTAATACATACAGGTGAATCCATCGGGTCCCGGGCTTTTGCCTGAAGCTGATTCTGAAAGTGCTCTGTTGATTTCTTCTATCGTTATAGGGTTTTCTAAGATGTCTTTGTCGATCTCATTAATCTTCGGGAGGTTAGCTTTATTCAAGAATTCTACTATTTTTCTATCCTTTGCTCCTTTTAGCCTTGTATTTTTAGCCACTGAGTATAATTCACTATAATATTCCCTAAAGGATTTCCCTATCTCTTTTGTTGTATGGAGCATTTCTCCTTTACTATTTTGGATTTTTTCAATATAGTTTCTAGTTTTTTTCTTTCTTATTGTTTTAGCTAGTAGTCTACTGCTCTTGTTTCGACTCTGATAGCTTTCTTTTGCCACCTTGTAAAATGCTTTTTTTGTTTCTAGATCTGTGTAATCCTTTAGTTCCTCCCTTTTTTGAACCAATTTTTGATAGACCCTCCTCCCTTGGCCCGAGCCCTTCTTATGTTCTTGCTCCAGATCATATATTTCTTCAGTTAGTTTTTTGATTTGTTCCTTTGTTTCCCTTTTTCTCATTGCCCCCATCTTCATTATTACTCCCCTTATGTAGGCCTTGTGGGCCTCCCACAGGGATGACCCAGAGATCTCTGCTGTATCATTCGTTGAGAAATATTGTTTTAGTTCCTGTTCTATTTTCTTTACATTTGATACTTCTTGTAAAAGATCTTCGTCTAATCTCCAGGTTACTGGGGTTCTCTGATTTTCTGGGACATACAATCCCATACTAACTGGGGCGTGGTCTGATATGGTAATAACTTCTATCTTAGCCTCCACGACTCTTTCCAACAATGAATGTTCCGTCAATATATAATCAATCCTAGAGTACGTCCCGTGCGCAGAGGAATAGAACGAGAAATCCTTCTTATTTGGATTCATAATCCTCCATACATCCACCAGTTGACACGAATGAAGCTTCTGTTTTAGTTTCTTCAGCTTCCCATTCATTGTCCCCTGCGCACGAGACGTACTATCTACCTCTGGAGCCATACACATATTGAAATCACCCATCATAATCAGGCTACCTTCTTTAAACTCCATTAGTTTTCCTAAGATTATCCCAAGAAAACCACTCGGCTCTTTGTTTGGTGCATAAATATTTGCCAGTGTAACCTTCCATCCCTCCAAGGAACCTTTCAGGAATATATATCTTCCTCCCTGGTCTATTAGCCTCTCTTCGACCTTAAAATGTATCCCTCTTGCTATCCCTATTGCCACTCCTCTCGCTCTTGATGTTATTGAGTCCCCATAGAACCAGGTTGGATACATATTGGACCTTATCTTGCTCTTGGAATAGTATGTTAGATGGGTTTCTTGGAGGAACACAACCTCAGCCTTATATCTCTCTAATTCCCTCAAGATCTTATATCTCTTTGCGGGCTCATTAAGACCCTTTACATTGTAGGTCATGAAATTTAATTTTCTCATCTCCTCACCTTTTTTTTAAATTTTTGTTGGATCTGTATTACTGAACTAATCTGAATTCTTTCTTTGTTATCTTCTTTTCTTCCTTTTTCCCTCTTACTTCCTTGTACACCGGGTTCCCCTTTCCCCTCCCCTCTCCCCAGCCCCCCCTCCCTACCCCTCAGCCACCCCCTGGCTCCCCATTCGCCCAGCGCCATGGATACCATGGAGCCTAACGAATCACGTATTTGAGGTGGGAGCCCGAGTGTGCCCTTTACCCCCCCCTGCCTGATGTTTTAAGCAGAGAGGGGCAATCCAGATACCACAGAAACTCCTCCTCCCTCCCGCCACCCCTCGACTCCACTAATCTACTAAACCAGCCCCCCCTACCCCTCCCCCCCACCCCCCCCACACACCCCAAGTCATCCCTCCACCCAGCCCGGCAGCTCCGGTTCTTTCATATCAAGTCTATCACAAAAGTCCTTTAAATCTTCTGGAAACCTCAATCTTGCTGATCTTCCATCCCTAAAGCCCCTCAAGCACGCCGGAAAACCCCAGCTATATTTAATGTTTAGTTCTCTCATCTGATCTAATAAAGGCTTCAAAAGCCTTCTCCTTGCGAGGGTTTCGGGAGCGAGATCTGTATAGATTTGGATCTCTGACCCTTCAAATTTTACCGGGGGTTTACCTCTCATTTTGGATAGAATTGCAGCTTTGTCTTCATAGTACCTAAAGCGAATTATTATATCTCTCGGCCTCTGGTGGTCCGAGTTGAATAATTTTCCAACTCGGTGAGTCCTTTCTATTTTAGGGAATTCCTTATCCTCCTCTCCTAACAGAGGCCCCAATATTTGGGGGATCATCCTTCTCAGATCTTCTCCTTTGTTTTCTGGGACATAACGGAGTCTTATGTTTTGTCTCCTATCTCGGTTTTCCTGATCCTCGATCTTGTATAGGATTATCTTCTGATTTTGTCTAGAAGTTTTAATTTGTTCTTTGAGGTTCATTATCTCCTTTTCCAATTCCTCCGTTTTTTTCCCCGTTGTTTCTACTCTTTCCAACAAGCTTCCCAGGTCTGCTCTCACCAGGCCTATTTCTACTTTTATTGAGAGCTCAAGGTTTTTGAGCATGTCTCTCATTTCCTCCTTTGAAAGCATTAGGGCACTTGTTCTTCTCTCTTCCACCCGACTTAAATCCCCTTCACTTTCCATTATTGAATTTTCCTTTGACTGGATCGTTTTGTCCCCCGTTTTATCTGGGGTTCCCCCTCTTCCTTCTGTCCTTGATCCTCCTTGGGCCCCTTGCTCCCCTCCTTTTGGACTCCCACCTTGGGACATGAACTGTTTTATTGAGCTTCCAGCTGTCCTGTCCCTCGGCGTTTTAGGTGCCCCCCCATTTTTTGTTGTCGCTTTATTCATTCCTCCCTTCTTCCTCTGACCTCCTGTTGGTTTCCCCAGGATTAACTGAACTTCCTCCCTCCTCTTGTAGGTATGGATCCTTCAGGAGTATTAGCCCTGATGATTATTTTTCTGGGTCCTGCTCCAGGCAGCTTTCCGCCTTTATACTATTAAGTTGTTCAATCAGGGGGGGGGGTTAAAAAACACCTCTTTGGGTAGAACCCAGGCCCTCTACGGACCCGTACCTCAGAGATGCCTCGCTCTTGTCAGCCCCCACTCTGGGATCTTCTGCCTTGGAACCCTTTTCACAGATTTAAAACAGGCTTCATTGCTCAACCAGGCTAAGATACACACACAAAACCATGGCCTCAATCAATTTACTTCTGTCCCCGTTGTGTCCGGCGATATGTTAGCAGGTTATTAGTAATGACATTAGTAATGACGTCCAAGCTGAGAAATTCAGACCAAACAATTACTCCAGACACCTTGTCCTTCATTAACCTCTAATACCGTTATATCAGGCTGTGAAGCAAATTTTCCTTATATGGTCATGGCTGCAGATTTCCAGTACAGCAATAGCTTTAGCTACTATCCCCCTTCAAATAGCTTTTATCATCTTCATAACAGGTAGTATAGTAGAGTCTTACTTATAGTATCAAGGCTGAGGGTTTCAAACAAGTACAGCGGCTTCAGCTGCCATCTTCAGTCATTAGCTTCTATCACCATTATATCAGGCAGTATAGTAAAGTGTCACTAATACATATAAAGGGAGATTGTAAACAGAGCTGTTCCTACGTTACCAATACCGGACTCGGCGGAGATCCAATGGGGTCTCACGTTGTCTGATGAGTGATGTGGGACAACAGAGGGAGAGCCGGGGGGGAGGGGGGGCGCCGTCAAATCCTCCCTTCCTCTCCGTCTGTGCTGAATCCGCAGCCGCCTCCCATGTCCCGACAGCGGCGTGTGGAGCTTCGCTATCCTTCCCCTGTTAGAGTCTGGGGACCGCAGCAGCAGCGCTCGTAGTGGCGTTCGGGGATCTTCCTCCCCCCTTTAGCCTGCGGACATATCCTGTGTGGTGGCTGGATGGGCGCGCTCCGGGGATCCTAGGAGAGTCTGCTACTCCGTCTGACACCCTCACCTCCCTCCCTCCGTGATGCGCACTACGTCATCACGCACCCCATCCCCACCCTGTCCGGAACAGCACATTTACACTAACCCCCCGCCCCCTTCTGACCGCACGGGGAATACCACAAGGAAGTCCCCGTCAAGTCCCTGTGCGTCAGAGGGGCGCGGGGTCACCGGGTGGCTCCGCCCCCCCCCTGTTATTTAAGAACCGTCAGAAGAGGAGAAGCGTCACACAGCGGGAGCCTCCCTCCATGCCATCATGGATGCGGAGCGGCCCGAGGAGAAGAAAGGAAGAAGACGCCGCGGAGGAAGATGCCGAACGAGAACACCAGAGGAAGAACCAGAGGAACCAGAAGAAGATGGAAGAAGAAACCGAAGGAAGATAGAAGATAGAAGAAAGAAGATAGAACATAGAAGACAGAAGAAGCATTTAAATAAAGGAATTGTCAAAAACTGTCTCTTGTTATTTTTAACATTTTTGACAGTTTTTTTGTGAAATGGTAGGGGTACTTTTGTACCCTCTTACCATTTCACACAGGGGGGAGGGCCGGAATCTGGGGGTCACCTTGTTAAAGGGCACTGGGCAAGGGTTGTGGGGACTAGACCCTTGTCCCCATCAACATGGGGACAAGGTGTTTTGGGGGGCTACCCCAAAGCACCCTCCCAATGTTGAGGGCATGTAGCCTGGTATGGTTCAGGAGGGGGGGGGGGCGCTCTCTCTCATCCCCCCTCTTTTCCTGCGGCCTGCCAGGTTGCGTGCTCTGATAAGGGTCTGGTATGGATTTTTGGGGGGACCCCACGCCATTTTTTTTTAAAATTTTGGCGGGTGGCTCCCCTTAAAATCCATACCAGACCTAAAGGGTCTGGTATAGATTTTGAGGGGGACCCCACGCCATTTTTTTTTAAATTTTGGCCGGGGTTCCCCTTAATATCCATACCAGACCTGAAGGGCCTGGTATGGAATTTAGGGGGACCCCCACGTCATTTTTAAAAAAAAATTTGGTTCAGGGTTTCCCTGTGGGGAATTCCCATGCCGTTTTTATCAATGAACTTTAATGTGTATTGTCGGACCGACAATTCATTAATAGCCGCGAGTAGTTTTAAATGACTTTTTTTCCTTTGAAATGTCATTTTGCTGTCAGACTGTTCTAAACACGGGAAACATGCGCCCCTTTACAGGCATACTATAGACACTCCCCAGGTACGAAATTTAAAGAAATATTACACTTTTATTGTTTCACTTTAAGCATTATTAAAATCACTGCTCCCGAAAAAACGGCCGTTTTTAAAACTTTTTTTTGCATTGATCCTTGTCCCATGGGGCAGGACCCAGGTCCCCAAACACTTTTTATGACAATACCTTGCATATAAGCTTTTAAAATTAGCACTTTTCATTTCTCCCATAGACTTTTAAAGGGTGTTCCGCGGCTTTCAAATTTGCCGCGAACACCCCAAATTGTTCGCTGTTCGAACTGGCGAACAGCCAATGTTCGAGTCGAACATGAGTTTGACTCAAACTCGAAGCTCATCCCTAATCACCACCCTCTGAACTCGCCCTTGTAGCCAGTTTTCAATCCATGTACTCACCCTATGGTGAATGCCAACTGACCTTATTTTGTACAGTAAACATTTATGGGGAACTGTGTCAAATGCTTTTGCAAAATCCAGATACACCACGTCTACGGGCCTTCCTTTATCTAGATGGCAACTCACCTCCTCATAGAAGGTTAATAGATTGGTTTGGCAAGAACGATTCTTCATGAATCCATGCTGATTACTGCTAATGATACCGTTCTCATTACTAAAATCTTGTATATAGTCCCTTATCATCCCCTCCAAGAGTTTACATACTATTGATGTTAGGCTAACTGGTCTGTAATTCCCAGGGATGTATTTTAAATATTGGTGCTACATTGGCTTTTCTCCAATCAGCTGGTACCATTCCAGTCAGTAGACTGTCAGTAAAAATTAGGAACAATGGTCTGGCAATTACTTGACTGAGTTCTGTAAGTACCCTCGGGTGCAAGCCATCTGGTCCCGGTGATTTATTAATGTTAAGTTTCTCAAGTCTAATTTTAATTCTGTCCTCTGTTAACCATGGAGGTGCTTCCTGTGATGTGTCATGAGGATAAACACTGCAGTTTGGGTTACTGAAGCCCCCCGATTCCCTCGTGAAGACTGAGGAGAGGAATAAATTCAATACCTTCACCATCTCCCCCATCCTTTGTAACCAGATGTCCTTCCTCATTCTTTATGGGGCCAAAATGGTCTGTCCTCCCTTTTTTACTGTTTACATAATTAAAGAATTTCTTGGGATTTTTTTTGCTCTCCTCCGCTATGTGTCTTTCATGATCTATCTTAGCTGTCCTAATTGCACCCTTACATTTCTTGTTGCATTCTTTATGAAGTCTGAATGCTGATGATGATCCCTCAACCTTGTATTTTTTGAAGGCCTTCTCCTTTGCTTTTGTATGCATTTTTACATTGGAGTTAAGCCATCCAGGACTTTTGATCGCTCTTTTAAATTTATTACCCAATGGGATGCATTGGCTAATGCCCTTATTTAATATGCTCTTAAAGCAAACCCATCTCTCGTCCGTGTTCTTTGTTCCTAAGATTTTATCCCAGTTTATGCCAGAGGCAGATATTGAATCTGTTTTTCGTCTGCTGCCGGTCCAGCCGGACAGCTTTCGCTTGCTGGGCTGTACTTGGAATGGGGCGTACTATGTTGATCGTTGCCTGCCTATGGGCTGCTCGATCTTCTGTGCTTTGTTTGAAACCTTTAGCTCTTTTTTGGAATGGGAGGTCCGGGATGTCTCTGGGCTCAACTCCGTCATTCATTACTTGGATGACTTCTTGTGCGTGGGTCCACTGGCTTCCAACATTTGCTCCGTTCTGTTGGGAATGTTGCAGTATATAGCCGATCGTTTTGGGCTCCCTTTGGCTGCTGAAAAAACGGAGGGCCCCACGTCATCCATTACTTTTCTGGGTATTGTTGTGGATTCGCAGATTATGGAATGTCGCTTGCCTGCGGATAAGCTCGAAGCCCTCAAGTCTGAGGTTTTCGGGATCATAGGTAAGCACAAGATTCAGCTACGCCAGTTGCAGTCATTGTTGGGTAAGTTAAATTTCGCTTGCCGCAAAATGCCTATGGGCAGGGTTTTTTGCCGTCAGCTGTCAGCGTCGATGGCCGGGGTTAAAGGGCCCACTCATTTTGTGCGTTTGACCAGGGAACACAGAGAGGACTTGCTGGTGTGGCATGGCTTCCTTGAATCGTTCAATGGGCGTGCTTTATGAATGTCTGGGCCCATCAGCAATTTTGATTTGGAGCGGTTTACAGATGCAGTGGGTTCTACGGGTTATGGGCCGTTCTTTCATGGTAAATGGAGTGCTGTGCCTTGGCCTCCTGCATGGGGGGAGGCTGGGTTCTTAAAGAATCTGGTACTCCTTTAACTTTTCTGTGAACTTTTCTTCGTAGCCAGTGGCTTGGTTGCTCCGTCATCTGGTTCTGCGCTGTTTGCAATTGAATGCTTCCATTTATGCTGTACACCTTCCTGGGTTGGAAAACACCTTGGCTGATGTTTTGTCTTGATTTCAGTGGGACAGGTTCCGAGAGTTGGCGCCGGACGCGAAGCAACGCTGGGTTTCCTGTCCCGACTGGCTGTGGAGCATTGCTTTGGAATCACAGCAAGGTGGATTCAACGCTCAGTAAATACGGCTACGTGGTCTTCCTAGTCTAAGGTATAGCGGGAATGGTTAGCATTGCTGCACAGGCTTGGGATTGACCCCGAGGGTCGGGAGGTGAACCATGCAGTCCTCTATTTTGTTACTCTGAGTGTGGAGAGTGGGGTCTCCGCATCCGCTATTGATCATAAGTTGGCGAGTTTGGCCTTCCTCTTTAAACTACAATGCTGCAGGGACTACACAAAGGAATTTTGGGTTAAGCAGGCAGTCAAGGGATACTGGAAAGCCCATTAACTCAGGGACTGGCTTCGCCCAGTTTCCTTTACCATGTTGCATGACCTGTTTATTCACTTAGGTTCATTTTGTAGTTCGGATTATGAGTGTCCCTTATTTCGGGCAGCATTTGAACTTGCCTTCTTTGGGGCGTTGAGGGTGGGTGAGTTGGTTACCCCCTTCAAACGGGCCCACAGGGGCCTGTTGGTGCATGAGGTGCCTTGTTCATGGGATTCGGTTAGTTTATGGCTATGGCGTTCGAAAACTGACCAGAGCGGGAAGGGCATGCAAATTATTGTGTTTCGCATTCCGGATTCGCTCATCTGTCCAGTAGGGCCAGTGGAATCCTTCCTTTCAGTACGTCCAGGATTGGGGGGTTCTTTCCTGGTACATTTGGATGGGTCTGCGTCCTGTTTTCAATTCATAGCGGTATTCCGTAGGTGTCTAATGGCTGCGGGCTATGACCCTAGGGGCTACGCCTCCCACTCCTTTTGCATCGGGGTGCCCACAGAGGCTCCTCGGGCGGGTTAGGATGACGAGGCGGTCAATCGCATTGGTCGGTGGAATTCTGACAGGTTTAAGCTCTACATTCACCCTCATTTGCTGCGAGATTAGGGCCACTCAGGGGTTTTTGTTCGTCTGTCTGGATAGAGAACAGGGGGGATTGCGCTGTTACGTGTTTTGTTTGTTTCCTTTTTTTCAGATGGAGAGGTCAGCCTAGTGTGGATTCTGGGTAATTCATACGTGTTTTGGGGGGCCAGGCATGCAGATGTACGGCCTAACGGTAGGCAGCTGGCCATCCTCAGACAGGAAGCTCAGGTTCAGTGAATTGAGGTGCCGGGTATGCTGTGGGGCAGGGTGGTCCCAAAGGTGCATCGCTTCTCTTGTCTTGATAGGGCTCTTGACATTTTGGTGCTGCACTTGGGGGGCAATGATCTGGGGGCCAGATCCATGCGTGAGCTTATATGTGACGTGAAATTTGCGTCTACGCACGGCATTACCAAGCAACTCATTCACTCCCTTGTTATCTCTCACCTTGATTATTGCAACTCCCCATAGGTTCATCTCTGCACAGCCTACCCCTTCAGTCTATCATGAATGCTGCTGCCAGACTCATCCACCCTAATAACTGCTCAATATCTGTTATCTCTTGGCTAATCCTTCCACTGGCCTTTGATTGCCCAAAAAAACTTAAAAAATCATGCAAAGCCATTTACAACTCTGCCCCAAGCTACATCACCAATCCTGTCTCAACACATCACCCAAACCATCTTCTCCAATCCTCCAATCCTCCAAAGACCTCCTGCTCTCTAGCTTATTTACCTCCTCCCTCCTCCCATGCTCATCTCCAGGACTTCTCCAGAGTCTCTCTAACCCCAATCTGTCTGGCTTCCCCCTACTCTGTCCACATTTAGGTGATCCCTGAAACCTCATCTCTTCAGGGAAGCCTATCTCGTCTTCACCAAACAACTGAACTTTTAATTCTCTCATCAGTTCATTCCTTACAGTTATCTCTTTTGTACCACTTGCGCCCACTATTCGACTGTACAGTGCCTTTAGAAAGTATTCATACCCCTTGAAATTTTCCACATTTTGTCACGTTACAACCAAAAACGTAAATGTATTTCATTGGGATTTTATGTGATAGACCAACAACAAAGTAGTATATAATTTTGAAGTGGAAGGAAAATGATAAATGGTTTTCAAAATGTTTTACAAATAAATATGTGATAAGAGTGGCGTTCCTTTGTATTCAGCCCCCTTTACTCTGATACCCCTAACTAAAATCTAGTGGAACCAATTGCCTTCAGGAGTTACCTAATTACTAAATAGAGTCCTTTAATCTCACTATAAATACAGCTGTTCTGTGAAGCCCTCAGAGGTTTGTTAGAGAACCTTACTGAACAGACAGCAGGGAAAGGTCAGGGATACAGTTGTGCAGAAATTTAAAGCAGGGTTAGGGTATAAAAAAAATATCCCAAGCTTTGAACATCTCATGGAGCACTGTTCAATCCATTATTTGAAAATGGAAAGAGTATGGCACAACTGTAAACTTAAACTGACAGGCCGGGCAAGAAGAGCATTAATCAGAGAAGCAGCCAAAAGGCCCATGGTGACTCTGGAGGAGATGCAGAAAGCCATTGTTGAAAGAAAGCGTTAAGAAGTCCCATTTTCAGTTTGCGAGAAGCCATGTGGGGGACACAGCAAACATGTGGAAGAAGGTGCTCTGCTCAGATGAGACCAAAATTGTACTTTTTGGCCTAATGCACAGTATGTCATATATACTTAGTAGGTAATTAGGAGTCTACGTCACAGCAAGTGCTGCCTGAGATTAATTCATTATTGGTTAACCCTTTGTTGGACATTATAGACAGCAGCTGCATACATTTGTATCACTATTTTTGTTTTGTTTACCTAGGTGCAGGTGTTTCTTATTTGTAATACAATACATTTTGCTGCACTTTCCAACACAGCAAAATGTTTAAAAAAAAAATGAATTCTTTTCATTAGGATCTGTTCACACCAATGCATCGTAGTGTGTTAGGAGAAGGTTCTGTATAGAGCTGGGCGAACAGTTCAAGCCAAATCAAAAGTTCAGCCTGAACATTGCCCGTTCGCCTGTTCAGTGAACACCCGTATTTGCGGGCACTCGCCGAGATGTTTGCCCCGTTGAGCGCCCCACAATGCACTGCATTCTACGCCTTGATTGGGTCAAGCTTTACCCAATCGGTGCACAGTAATTAGATAGTTGTTAAAGAGTGGGCCAGAAAGCTAGCCGTGGCGTCCTTAACAGTGGATGTGTCATCAGCTGTCAACGGACTTCCCCGCTGACAGCTGAATGAGTAAAAAAACATTGCCAGGAATAGAGAAATGTTAGACGAAATGGCGTGGAGGTGCCCCCAATCCATACCAGGCCCTTAGGTCTGGTGTGGATTTTGTTGGTGCATGAGGTGCCTTGTTCATGGGATTCGGTTAGTTTTTTTGCAAAAATTTTGAAAAAAAAAAAAGGCATGCCCCCCCCAAAAAAAATCCATACCAGACCCTTATCTGAGCGTGCAGCAAGGCAGGCCAGGAAAGGGGGGGACAAGCAAATGCCCCCCTCCTGAACCATACTAGAACACATGCCCTCTACATTGGGGGGTGCTTATGGGCAAGGGCCTCTTCCCCACAACCCCCAAATCCCACCCCCCCATGTGAATGAGTATGGGGTACATTGTACCCCTACGTATTCACCAAAAGAAAGCGTCAAAAAGAAAAAAAACACAGACACAGTTTTTGGCATCCCCCAATGTAGATCCATCATCAATCATGATGCCCGCCGCCACTGGTGGACCCGAAAAAAGAAAAAAGAAAAGCTAGCCCGTGATGAAGACTAACAGCCAACTGCAGGCCCCGCCTGGTATGGATTGGGGGAATCCCCACGCCATTTTTTTTAAACATTTTTCTGATGCTGGCAATAGTATTGGAACAATGGTACAAATGTGCCACTTTACAGGCAGACTGAAGGGACCCCCCAGGTACTATATTTAAAGGAATTTTTCATTTTTATTGTTTCACTTTAAGCATCGTTAAAAACACTGCTCCTGTGAAAACAATCTTTTTTTTAAAAAAAATTTGCACTGATACATGTCCTCCAGGGCAGTACCCTGGCCCCCATATGCTTTTTATGGCCAATAACTTGCACATAAGGCTTCAAAATGGGCACTTTTGATTTTCAAGTTCGGGTCCCTTGGACTTTATTAGGGTTTGGAGTTAGGGTCCGAACTTTTGTGATGTTCGAGAGTTCTGGCGCGAACCGTACCAGGGGTGTTTGGCCCAACTCTAGTCCTGTATTTCAGGTAAAACCCCTTATGTAACCATTAATGCATCCCAGCATGTAGGCTTGTATTTCTGGTGTGACCTTACTAGACACTGGCCCTCAAATTTCAGTTTGTGTTACACAGTAATTGAATGTTAAGTATTAAATGAGACTCTCTAGCCCATTTTTTAATTTTTAGCATATCTTTTTCTTGTCCATAGATATTAGCTGATAGTTTGATGAGCAGATTGGATCAGAACACCTGAACATTTCAAGCAACTGGCTTACTAAAGTGTGTACATTGTAATAAACAATAAGTCTAAAATCATAAAGATATGCGTGCCAAGTCCTTGATTTGTTGTACTTATTGAAGCAGCGCTGAGTGTCCGATGTTATAAAACACTTTGTATAGAACAGATGTTTCAAGAGACAGGAAAGTTCAAAATAAAGATGTAGTCTGTAGATGTGAAGGTATACGTGGAAATCCTTTCACCAAAAATGATCACCGCGTGAGGGGGTCACCCCCCGTGAGATTGCACTCACCACAATATCAGTAATCACAAGCCTTTGGATAATAATCTTTAAAACTTTTCCGTCTCCTTAATTCAGCCACCAGGTGGTGCAAGACCCTCTCGGTATGTATAACATGGGGAGAAAATGAGATACCATATAGCGTAATATTGCTTAGGACCGTTTATTAAACAATATACAAAATCACATTCCCCTTTTAAAATATGCGTACCAGATACTAAAGGTTAAAAGAGCATTGAAAAGTGCACTGTGCCTGTATAAAACGTCCCTCGGGAGGAGTTCCTGGATGCGAGCTGTACACAGCTAGTCCGTTCGCTTCCGTAAATGAACTGCGGTACAGGTGGAAGCACATTAGTCAACTTTTTATCCATTAAGAGGATATGCCAATGTGCTTTAAAGATATTTTCAACTTCTTTGTATTGGGAATGAAATTGTGAGATAAATCCCCATTCATTGTTTCGTACACTTCCTTTCTTTAAAAGCTTCTCCTGGCTTAATTCTTGTGACATAAGTATGCAAAAAGGAAAAAATCCTGAAGCAAGACGTAGAGTCACCATCTTTTTAACAATGTCGGCATGATCAGTTTTAAAACAGTGTCAGTGTATCATGAGTCAGAGTCCTCCTCTGCTGACAGCTCCGGGAGCCTTGATTATGCAGTGGGAGTGGCTGGTATTCCTGCCTCCCTCATTCGCTGTTTAAACTCATCATTGTCATATAAAGCCGGCCTCATGATTGGTAGATTACGCCCTCAGATGACGTCCGGAAGTGACGAAACGCGTCGTAATCTACCGGAAGTGACGTATGCGCTCCACGGAAGGTAACCAGGAAGCGAACGGACTAGCTGTGTACAGCTCGCATCCAGGAACTCCTCCCGAGGGACGTTTTATACAGGCACAGTGCACTTTTCAATGCTCTTTTAACCTTTACTATCTGGTACGCATATTTTAAAAGGGGAATGTGATTTTGTATATTGTTTAATAAACGGTCCTAAGCAATATTACGCTATATGGTATCTCATTTTCTCCCCATGTTATACATACCGAGAGGGTCTTGCACCACCTGGTGGCTGAATTAAGGAGACGGAAAAGTTTTAAAGATTATTATCCAAAGGCTTGTGATTACTGATATTGTGGTGAGTGCAATCTCACGGGGGGTGACCCCCTCACGCGGTGATCATTTTTGGTGAAAGGATTTCCACGTATACCTTCACATCTACAGACTACATCTTTATTTTGAACTTTCCTGTCTCTTGAAACATCTGTTCTATACAAAGTGTTTTATAACATCGGACACTCAGCGCTGCTTCAATAAGTACAACAAATCAAGGACTTGGCACGCATATCTTTATGATTTTAGACTTATTGTTTATTACATGTTCAATTTTTAAAGTAGCTGCTTGGGTCTGCTGCAGCTGATTACTGAGTAATTCTAAGGCGCGGATTGATGTGAGGCAGAGGCGGTTGTTTATTGTCCACACATTCTACAGTCTGTGTACATTTATACTTTATCTTTGGGGGCAAAAGGTGGAGTGCAACCAAATACCTCTAGTGTCAAAATGAATTTCCCTAAGATTAACTGGCCAGCGAGTCTGGTATTATTTGCTGCTACCTATAGACAAAAGGATGGCTAATCTAGAAATGACCATCTAATGTCAGTGTTACCTTATAGGAAACCTGCAATGACAGAAATATAGAGGCTTCCAATACTGGCCTTCTACAAAATGCTAGTTTTCATAACTGTGTCTGGCTATACTCCAGAATAAGTATACAGTTTTCAAAGTCAGGTAGTTGGAATTATTCACCTATACAGGTGATACTCGAAAAAATTAGAATATCGTGCAAAAGTTCATTTATTTCACTAATGCAACTTAACCAATTCAGCCCCGGACCATTTGGCTGCCCAAAGACCAGAGCACTTTTTCTGATCCGGCACTGCGTCGCTTTAACTGACAATTGCGTGGTGGTGCGACGTGGCTCCCAAACAAAATTGACGTCCTTTTTTTCCCACAAATAGAGCTTTCTTTTGGTGGTATTTGGTGATATTTGATCACCTCTGCGGTTTTTATTTTTTGCTCTATAAACAAGAAAAGAGCAACAATTTTGAAAAAAAAAGCAATATTTTTTACTTTTTGCTATAATACATATCCCCAAAATATATATATAAAAAAAATATTTTTTTCCTCAGTTTAGGCCGATATGTATTCTTCTACATATTTTTGGTAAAAAAAAAAAATCACAATAGGTGTATATTGATTGGTTTGCGCAAAAGTTATAGCATCTACAAAATAGGGGATAGTTTTATGGCTTTTTTTATTTATTTATTTATTTTTACTAGTAATGGCGACGATCTGCGATTTTTATCGGTACTGCGACAATATGGAGGACACGTCGAACAATTTTGACACATTTTTGGGACCATTGTCATTTTTACAGCGATCAGTGCTATAAAATTGCATTGATTACTGTAAAAATGTCACTGGCAGTGAAGGGGTTAACCACTAGGGGGCAGTGCAGAGGTTAAGTGTGTCCTATCGTGTGTTCTAACTGAAGGGGGGATGGGACTCTGCAGGGAAGATAACAGATCGTCTGTTTATACTCTGTATGAACAGGTGATCTGTCTGTTTCTTCCCTCAGACAACCGGAAACTGTGTTTACACACACAGATCCCGGTTCTCTGTGTGCCCCGAGTGATCGCGGGAGCCCAGCAATGATCGCGACCGCCGGGCACTCGCATCGGCTCCGTGGGTGAGCAGGGGGGGCGTGCCCCCTAGTGGACGTCTATGGTACCGACCTACCATGACGGTGATTCGCGCAGCCAAGCCATGTTGCCGCAGTATAACTGCGGCGGCTGGTCGGCATACGGTTAAAAGGTGAAACTAATATATGAGATAGACTCATTACATGCAAAGCAAGATAGTTCAAGCCATGATTTGTCATAATTGTGATGATTATGGCTTACAGCTCATGAAAACCCCAAATGCACAGTTTCCACAATCCAAAATTTGAATATTGTGAAAAGGTGCAATGTTCTAGGCTCAAAGTGTCCCACTCTAATCAGCTAATTAAGCCATAACACCTGCAAAGGGTTCCTGAGCTTTTAAATGGTCTCTCAGTCTGGTTCAGTAGGAATCACAATCATGACTGCTGACCTGACAGTTGTGCAGAAAACCATCATTGACACCTTCTGTAAGGAGGGAAAGCCTCAAAGGGTAATTGCAAAATAAGTTGGATGTTCCCAAAGTGCTGTATCAAAGCACATTAATAGAAAGTTATGTGGAAGGGAAAAATGTGGAAGAAAGAGGTGCACAAGCAGCAGGGATGACCACAGCCTGGAGAGGATTGTCAGGAAAAGGCCATTCAAAAGTGTTGGGGACTTTCACAAGGAGTGGACTGAGGCTGGAGTCAGTGCATCAAGAGCCACCACACACAGACGGATCCTGGACATGGGCTTCAAATGTCGTATTCATCTTGTCAAGCCACTCCCGAACAACAAACGTCAGAAGCGTCTTGCCTGGGCTAAAGAAAAACAGACCTGGTCTGCTGCTCAGTGGTCCAAAGTCCTCTTTTCTGATGAGAGCAAATTTTGCATCTCATTTGGAAACCAAGGACCCAGAGTCTGGAGGAAGAATGAAGAGGCACACACTGCAAGATGTTTGAAGTCCAGTGTGAAGTTTCCACAGTCTGTGTTGATTTGGAGAGCCATGTCATCTGCTGGTGTTGGTCCACTGTGCTTCATTAAGTCCAGGGTCAACGCAGCCGTCTACAAGGAGATTTTGGAGCACTTCATGCTTCCTTCTGCAGATGAGCTCTATGGGGATGCTGACTTCATTTTGCAGCAGGACTTGGCACCTGCCCACACTGCCAAAAGCACCAAAACCTGGTTCAATGACCGTGGGATTACTGTGCTTGATTGGACAGCAAACTGACCTGAACCCCAAAGTGAATCTATGGGGCATTGCCAAGAGAAAGATGAGAGACATGAGATTGAACAATGCAGAAGAGATGTACGCTGCTATTGAAGCATCCTGGTCTTCCATAACACCTCAGCAGTGCCACAGGCTGATAGCTTCCATGCCACGCTGCATTGAGGCAGTAATTGCTGTAAAAGGGGCCCAAACCAAGTACTGATTACATATGCATGCTTATACTTTTCAAAGGTCCGATATTGTTCTATGTACAATCCTTGTTTTATTGATTACATGTAATATTCTAATTTTATGAGATTGTGCATTTGGGGTTTTCATTAGATGTAAGCCATAATCATCACAATTATGACAAATCACGACTTGAACTATCTTGCTTTGCATGTAATGAGTCTATCTCATATATTAGTATCACCTTTTAAGTTGCATTAATGAAATAAATGAACTTTTGCACGATATTCTAATTTTTTCGAGTATCACCTATATTCTTGTAACATGAAAGTGCCTCACAATTTTGAAACCAATGGAGCAACATAACATCCAGGCAAAAACATTTTCAGAGGATCTGAAGCAAGGCATTTTTAGAGGATCTGAACAAAAGAATTTCAGAGGGGTTTGTCAGCAGCAGCCCCTATGTTCTGTTGTTATTAATTTCCCATAAAGTGTATGTATAGCCCAAACCTTTTTAGAGAAGGATATTAGGGAGGGATAAAACCAGTGCTAGTATGTTTTTTGGTGTCCATGTACCATTGAGAAAATGTCCCTTCACTTCCTGTCCTAAAAATGCAAAGATGCAAAGTAAGGGAAATTACCCTCTATAAACAGTTGTCCCCAAAACAAGTGCCCTGATTGGGGACAACCCTAAAATTTTGGACTTCCCTTCGCTCCCTTTTTGGTGACAATGATCTTCTGTACAAATATTGTAGTGAATTCTGCCAGCAGGGACATATGCATAAAAACTTGACAGAGGATCTACCCTTCCCCACCGTATCTAAAATTAAAAAAATATACACAAAATTAAAAGAAGAAGGAAATTTGCTGTGCTATAAGGCATAAGGGTACATTTATAACACTATGCCAGTTGGGTATCCAACTGCTATGTAACACCACAGGGCAGCTTCAGATTAAAAAAACATTTTTTTTCTAATAATACATACAGTACTTACTTAGATGGATGCAGCATCGGTTGGCTCTAAGACCCGAGAACTGATCGATCAAACGCTGCTGATTGCTCAGTTTTCCATGAGCAGAGAGCTGGTTACTGTCAGTCACTGGCTCTCTGCTCTGATCCTACCCCCCACCCCACCCATGCTCACTGGAGTGCTGTGCTATGCAGGGGGAGGGAGCGGCTAGCAGGTGTCGCTCCAGGTTCCTGGGTGGATCCCGACCATGGGGTTGTGATCTTTCCCCAGGCTGGACCAGCTCCACTGTCTGCAGAAAATGGGTCACAGGAGTGCAGAACACAGCTTTGGCTGTACTTCTCATTTAAGCAGACCAGAAACATCTATTATTTATTGTCTAGCTCTTGGTACAAGACAGACCTGGGTGCCAGTCATTCTAACCTTTAGCAATGATTTCCCCAGAATTCAATGAATGAGTTTCTTAACTCTGCAAGAAATATTCTGGTTCTGGTTAGGTAACTTTTACTGTCTGTAAAAATTGAAATTACAGAATATTTGTGCTTTGTGTCCTGTATATATCGCATGCATGGAAGCACATTTTTATATTGGTTTAATATTTTACTGTAGAGTATTTGATGTGTAGGGACAACTCAGAAACATGGGTCTGGTTCCAATTGTAACCTCTGTGTTCTTTGTTCCTAAGCCACTGCATCGAGACATTTGCATTCATTCAGTAGACTAGTGGTATCCAATTTAAAAGGAGTACTCCATATTCACCATCTCGATATGCAAAGCTGATCAACTGCTGGGCTCTGTTTATACAATTACAGTCTAATGGTATCATTTTCTGAATTTATTGAGTTATGTTTTACTAATCTAACTATAAGTGTTTTGGTAAATGAGCTTTATTAATTGTTAATCACAAGGGAGACTTTTGATTCTGGGATAACACGTTTGCAGCTGTTAGGCTGTCATCAGGATATCTGCCAGCACAGTTATACTATAATTAACAGTAACTGGCCAGTACTGAAAAATTCATTTTACGCTGATCTACAAGTTTGGGCCCTAAAAAAAAAACACACCAATAGTGATGTGCACAAAGTACAGACAAACAAACAAACACACAAGCACAAGCACAATTGACATTCGCTGCACACCCTAAAAGATGTGCAAATCTTATAAGTGTTTCTGGCCTTTTTTAAGGCCAATTTGCAAACTTTTTGTTTGGGTAAATCTTTTAATAAGGCATAAAAGGCATATTAAAAATACAAAAAAGCGGGTGCTGCACAAGAAAGTGGAGGCAAGACGGACGTGGTTCGCATTGCAGATGCGGCAAAATGCGAGGTATACGTCTGCTTCGAGGGGCTGCTGGGGTCACACCTGAAGTCAGAGGTCGGGGAGAAGATCGTGAAGGGTGAGTACGTGGAGATTTTTTCCCTATTGCCTTTGGAGAAGTTTAACCTGGATAGGGTGAATGGATGATAGCAAAAAGGAAGATGAGGAGAAACGGCGTTACAGGCTGATCCCGCGCACGTTTTCCAACTGGCTGCAAGCGTTTGCCATTATGGCGAGCGTGATAGGGGAGAGGAACCCCGAACATTGTTTGGCGCTCTTTTGCTACATGGACACGATAGGGGAGGCCTACAGAGTGTACGGGGGTACGGCGTGGCTCAGGTACGATGAGCAGTTCCGGCAACGCAGGGCGGTACGTTCCTCCCTGCGCTGGGACCATAAGGATATTAGCCTCTGGATGAAGCTAATGTCCTTGGTGCGGGCCCCGAACCATTTCTTTCCAGGGGGGGCCGGTGGTCCATCTTCCCCCCGGGCAGCCGGCCGCCAAAAAATGGGGCGTCTGCTGGCAATATAATGACGGAACGTGTAAGTTTGGAGGCGCCTGTCGCTTCAAACACGAGTGCTCAGATTGCGGTGGATCTCATTCCGGATCCCGCTGTTTTAAAATGGGGAAGGGTCGCCCCGGAGATCTTGGTAACAAAAGGGAGGACACCAGTGAGGATGGAAAGGATGCAGCCTTTTCTAAATAGGTATCCGGACCGGGCGGCCGCTCGGCTTTTGCGGGAGGGATTTTTGGAGGGTTTCAGAATCCCTAGTTCATTGGCTGTCATCCCACCGGTTGCGAAGAATTTGCGATCGGCATTGCTTCACCCCGGGGTGGTGGGGGAGAAATTGGGCAAGGAAGTGACATTGGGTCGCATTGGGTCGCATGGCTGGGCCGTTTCAGGAGTGGCCTATGCCGAATTTGGTGGTTTCTCCTCTAGGAGTGGTTCCCAAAAAGGAGCCGAAGGGGGATCGGCCCGGATGCCTGCACAGTGTCATACATGTCCTTCGATGCGGCTCTGGGATGGGTGCGCCGCTGTGGTAAGGGTTTGCTGATGGCGAAAGTGGACATCGATTCAGAAGCTATGGAGTGTCGATTACCAGAGGATAAGTTGGTGGCTCTTAAGGGGGAGATTCGGGTGATTCTGGGGCTGCGTAAGATTCAGCTTAGGAAGCTGCAGTCATTATTGGGAAAGCTGAATTTTGCATGTCGCATCATTCCCATGGGCAGGATGTTCTGCTGACGGCTGTCGGCAGCCCCCGCGGGGGTCAGGTCTCCCAATCATTTCATTTGTATCATGCGGAAACATCGGGCAGACTTGAAGGTGTGGGATACTTTCTTGTCAAACTACAATGGTAAATCGTTGTGGATGGCCGGCCCAGTGAGTAACTGTGATTTGGATCTGTTCATGGACGCAGCCGGGTCTACAGGGTACGGTGTGTTCTATCAAGGGCAAAGGAGCGCAGAGCCTTGGCCCAGGGAGTGGGAGGAGGCTGGCTTCTGTAAAAATCTGGCAAGCAAAGAAAGGCTACCGTCGGTCACGAAAATGTAGGGATATCAGGAGGCCAGTGACTTTTGGCAACCTGCGAGTGCTATCGGATCAGTTGGGTACAGTATGCACATCGGCATACGAGATGTCCTTATTTCGGGCAGCGTTTTTCCCTGGCCTTTTTGTTTTTTTTAAGCGAGCTGGTTAGCCCTTCTAGGAGGATTCCGAGAGCACAGGACGTGACGTTCACAGGGGGTTAGCGTTGAGGTATTGCTGAGACGGTCCAAAACGGATCAGGGTGGCAAGGGGGTGAAGGTGCGGCTATATCAGTTGCCGGACTCTCCGGTGTGCCCGGTGAGATCGGTGAGGGACTTCCTGGGAGTTCGCCCGGTAGTGGATGGGGTGTTGTTAATCCACAATGATGGGTCACCTTTGTCAAAATTTCAGTTCATCGCAGTTTTCAGAAAATGCTTGAAGGCTGTGGATCTGTATTGCACGCAGTATGCTTCGCACTCCTTCCGCATTGGAGCGGCCACAGAGGCTGCTCGATGTGGGTTGGACGAAGATGCTGTTAAGCAGGTCGGCCGTTGGGAGTCACAGAGATTTCGTACCTACGTTCAGCCGCACTTGGTGGTCGAGTAGAGAGCGGCCCACTGATTTGGAACTTGAAGGGGAGGATTGGTGATTAAGGGGATTGCTCAAAGGTTACGGGATGGGGTGGTTAGCTGTTATTTTACCTTGGTTATCTGTGTTTTTTATTTCCTCTCTTTCAGATGGAATCCAGAGGGGTCTCGTCTGGATATTGGGCCACTCTTATGTGTTTTGGGGGGCAAGGCGGGCAGACACGAGACCTAATGGGAGGCAATTGGGGATTTCCAGGGATGAGGCATGTATCCGCTGGATAGGAAGGCCAGAAATGCAGTGGGCTAGGGTATTGCCTGAGGTGCAGCATTTTGCGCGCCTTGACAGACCGCCTGATGTGTTGGTGCTTCACGTCGGTGGTAAAGACCTGGGGGGTCATCCCATACGGGAGCTCATCGAGGATGTTAAGATTGACTTCTTACACTTGAGAACTTCCTTCCCTAAGATGTTGATCATTTGGTCCGATATTGTGGCCAGGACAACTTGGAGGTTGGCAAGGTCTGTGGACCGCTTAAACAAGGCCCGTATTAAGGTAAACAAAAGGGTGGGCCAATTCGTGATTCGGAACGGAGGTTTTGTGGTCCGCTACTGAGAGTTGGAGAAGGATGTTGGGCTTTACCTTCGAGGGGACGGGGTTCACCTGTCCGAGGTAGGAATTGATCTCTGGTCCCTGGGGTTGGAGGAGGGGATTCAGAGGGCACTGAGAGTGTGGAGGGGCTCCCAAGGGTAAGGGGGTCACCCTTGTTAGCGGTGGCGGTGGTGGTGGTCTTTGATGGTGGTAACTAACCCATGAGATGGAAGTGTGGGGGACTCAGTGGCGGTATGGGCCCCCTTGGTGTGTACAGTTAACACGGGTTAGCTGAAGATGGTAATGGTGACACTGCGGGTAACGAGTTGTCTTCGGGCTGGTGTTATCACGGCCGAAGGACTAGTATGGTAAAAGGCCCACAATGTAGAAGTGGAACAGAGTTATGTTGGGAAGTGCCGTCAAAGACCACCGGGGGGAGAAACTGATATTTGAGTTTTTGTTATGGTTAAAATGTTATATATATATATATATATATATATATATATATATATATATATATATATATATATATATATATATATATATTTTATATATATATTTTGTATTTGTTAATAAAAAGGCTGCTATGGCCAGTTTTACTCCAACAAAGTGTGGTTTTCGTCATTATAGGTAAGGTTAAGTGGGAGTTAAGGTTGAAGCATAATAAATGGCAGCATTCATTAAAAGGGGAGGTGTGCAACTTATCTACACTGGTCAAGAGGGGCCTGGAGCGAGAGGAGTGCAAAGGAGCTAGCAGAGGGCCGGCATGACAGGGGTGATAAGGGTACAGCAAGCGTTAAAGGAAAGTTGTTAGGAAAGGTGGTGAGCGGGGGATTGGATAGAAAGTGTGGAGAGGGGAGGGGTTTCGTTTATTTAGGGGGCAGGAGGGGTGTCCCGGGCAACACTGCAGGGAGAGTTTTGGGAAGAGAAGTTTCCCACCTGCCCTCCCTGTGTTTTATGTTTTCTTTACTGTTGTTTATTTACAGGTGCGGTGTAGCAGGACATGTCATGGCAGCGGACAACTGGCGGTGGTGGCGGTCTTTGATGGTGGTAACTAACCCATGAGATGGAAGTGTGGGGGACTCAGTGGTGGTATGGACCCCTTGGTGTGTACAGTTAACACGGGTTCGCTGAAGATGGTAATGGTGACACTGCGGGTAACGAGCTGTCTTCGGGCAGGAGTTATCACGGCCGTAGACAAGTGCGGTTAAAGGCCCGCAGTGTAGAAGTGGAACAGAGTTATTTTGGGAAGACCACCGGGGGGAGAAACTGATATTTGAGTTTTTGTTATGGTTAAAATGTTATATGTATATATATATATATATTTTTTTTATATATATATTTTATATATTTGTTAATAAAAAGGCTGCTATGGCCAGTTTTACTCCAACAAAGTGGGGTTTTCGTCATTATAGGTAAGGTTAAGTGGGAGTTAAAGAGGAGGTCCGCTGAAAAAAAATATTAAAAGCCAGCAGCTACAAATACTGCAGCTGCTGACTTTTACTATATGGACACTTACCTGTCCAGGGAGCCCACGATGTCGGCAGCCGAAGCTGATCCGTCCTTCGGCTCTCGGCTGCTGCCGCCGCCATCCTCGGTAAGGGAATAAGGAAGTGAAACTTCCCTACTGCGCATGCAGTAGTCACGCTGCGCGTCCTCTCAGGTCCCTGCTGTGTTCTGGGACCTGTGTGTCTCCCAGAATACAGCGGGGGAGGACGGGGTAGGCACCGGAAGTGGCATAGATCACCGCAAGCTCCGCGGTGATCTATGCCAGGAAATGGGAGCAAATACCTGTATTAGACAGGTATCTGCTCCCTCCTCCCCCCTGAAAGGTGCCAAATGTGACACCGGAGGGGGAGAGGAATCCCAAAAAGTGGAAGTTCCATTTTTGGGTGGAAGTTGACTTTAAGGTTGGAGCATAATAAATGGTGGCAGTCATTAAAAGGGGAGGTGTGCATCTTATCTACACTGGTCAAGGACCATTCATATCTGTAGAAAGTGTAATTTGCTGGAAACTGCAGCAAGCACTATTTTTAATGCATGTTATACAGAAAAGAGGTGTGAATGTCACTTATACTATAGGTCAATGATATGTTGCTTTATGTGATGATGTATACTTTGCATGAACACATCACTAAGCCTTGCTAACCACTTGCATTAAGACTCTCTGTGGTTGATATACTAAAACTGGGGAGTGCAAAATCTGGTGCAGCTCTCCATAGAAACCAATTAGCTTCCAAGTTTTTTGTCAAAGCTTAATTGAACAAGCTGAAGTTAGAAGCTGATTGACTACCATGCACAGCTGCTCCAGATTTTGCAATCTTCAGTTTTACTAAAGCAACCCCTTTAATCATACCTCCCAACAGTCCCGGATTGCTTGGGACAAGCCCGTAATTGGCATCTCTGTCACCTTCATTCTGGGACAATACAGTGTCCCGGAATTGCCTCCTGGCCCTGGGCCGATCTGATGCCTCCTAAAATAGCCCTTTCTTTGCTGCTATCACTCACTGTGGTGGGCCCCTGGCTGGCAGAGACCCCTTTTATGTTCTCTGGCCCCTGGCTCACTGCTCTCACTGGTTGCTAGACGCGGCCTGCCTGGCGTCTAGCAACCAGTGATGCCACGAGGAGGACAGAGGCAGAGGCCCAGCATCTACAGCGGAGTGCCATTATTGAGCCAGAGCTGGAGTCGGGGGCGGAGTCGAAGGCAGAGCCGGTGGTCCTAGGTACGGGGATGACTTTCAGCGGCTGCATGAGCAGGATCAGTTCTCCCATATGCCTCTCTGCCGGTCCTCCTATCCAGCCTGGCACTAGCTGGATCCACAGTGTAGAGTCAAGAGTCAAACAGTCATCCATACCTAGGACTGCCAGCTCCGCCCCCCTCACCGAGAAGCGCTCTCCCAAGGGGTTACCTTGTGGGCGCACTCCCGAGTCCAGCATTTGCGTCCATAGACACAGAAAGCCGGATTTGGTCCCGGCGCCAACGTCATTGGATTTGATTGACAGCAGCAGGAGCCAATGGCTGCGCTGCTATCAATCTATCCAATCAAGAGCCCAGAACTCCGGCCGGAGAGGTAGATCGCGTCTCCGGCGTGGGAATGAATAGGCTCAGGTGAGTAAAATGGGGGAGCTGGGGAACTGCCGAGTGACAGAAGTTTTTTCACCTTAATGCATAGGATTCATTAAGGTGAAAAAACATGAGGGTTTACAACCCCTTTAATGTTATATTTTCAAATAGCATCTAACATCTATCCCATAAAGAGTTAAAATCCCTTGTACTTTTCAGACAATGAGCTTGACTTCAGATACATCGAAAGGTTAAATTAGTATCTGGTTCAACCAAAGCTTATCGCCATGTTTCTAAAAATGCATCAAATAGCAGCACAGTAAACATGTTGTTATGGTAACTTTAATCATGAAAGCTGCAAGGTTAAGAGGGGATGCGGCTGAATCAGAAACGTCTCCTTCTCCTAATTTATACAAGAAGCTGGCACAGTGTAGGCAGTGTTAAATTCCCACTCCTCACTTGAACATGTAGATAGAACTTTTTCTGATGGTACACACACACACACACTGCTAGTGTTAGCTTTGCTTTTTACACTTCAGTAGACCACGTAACATACATGTATGGCTTGCACATTGAAAGACATGCCGCATTCATAGCAAACACTACTGTACAGGGGGCTAAAAGAACATGGGTGACTATCAGGGGAGATCAGATAGAAATACACAGATAGGCAAATATTCAGGATCCTTACTTCTATTGTCCATCAACTTGGACCTTCCGTAGCAGGTCTAGACACCAATATTTTTCAAAGTTGCATTATCTTGAGTCCAGCGGTGTGCATAGATTCACAGGTAACACCAGTAATTATAAAGATGCCATAGTCATATTCATCTAGACATGTTCTGTGATGTTGAACAACATTTTGCTACTTATGTGAGCCTCTTATATAGTTCTAAAGGAGTGGTTCTCAACCTGAAGTTCGGGACCTCCTCGGGGGTGAAATGATGATTTTCCAGGGGTCACTGAATCCTAAGCTGTTCCTGAAGCTCGCGCTGCTCTCCCAGCCTTTTCGTGGCTGCCCAGCAGGGCTGTCCCTGGAGCCTGTGGCCGCCCAGCTGGGCTGTTCCTGGAGCCCACGGCCACCCACTCAGCCTCTTCGCAACCGCCCATTCAGTTTATGGCATGGCTGGGGGGCAGGGACTAGAAGTTAGCTGACTGGTGAGGAATGTAAAGTGGGAGGTGCTGGTGGAGACACTATCTCCTGATTTTGGCATAGGTGTCACTGCTACGAGACACCACAAAGTTGGAGACACAGTGAAGCTGGAGACACAGTGAGTAACACTACCTGTGAGTCTAGTTGCCGTTAAAAGTCCCCACTACAGTACTCAGATCAGCAGATGACCTTTATCAAGAGCACCTTAGTTGGCTGATCAGAACTCCCCCCCAGCACTGCCACTGATCCCCCCCCCCCCACAATGGTAAGGAATAAAAATAGAGAATACATGAAAGGGAGAGGAAAAGAGGTGGAGGAACAAAGAAAAAGGGAGAGAAAGAATAAGAGAAAGAATAAGAAAGACAGCTAGAGGGAGGGATGGAAAAAAAAACAAGAAATTAGGATAGAGAAAGATAAAAGGAGAACAAAGAGAAAGAGTGGCACATCCTAAAATGTACCATAAGGGGTTTTAATACTGTACGAGTGGAAGGGACTCAGGGAGCACTAAATGTCCGTGGGTTAGGGGCACAAATTACTTGTCTTGCCTTGGGTGCTGACAATCCATGCTATTAGTCCAATTGCCATGGAATGTGTCAAGGTAGATATCGTTTGCCCAAGAACATATAGGTGTGAGAGTTTCTGTAATTACCCTGTTCTTAATCCAACTATCATGATGCCACAAATTACATACTTTGTAGTAAAAGCCTCTCAGCTGTTATCCCGAAGGAGCGAGAGGGGACGTCACCCCCTTTCGCCACTCTTCCTGGGCCTCCCGTCCCACCATTTCCGCCGGCTAGAGAGAGAGACTGAATCAAAGCCGGAAATGGCTTCCTTCCAGTCTCCTATGTGTAAACACGGAAGCGGAGTCACAACGTCACTTCCGGTTTACTCGGCTACCAATGGCAGAGATTTAAAAAAAAAAATTACAGTATTCAGAATCGCCGTTTTTGGCGATCTGAATACTTTGAAGTGCAAATGAGGGATTTGGGGTCTTTTAGAAAGATCCCTCCATAAAGAGTACCTGTCACCACCTATTACTGTCAAAAGGGATGTTTAGATTCCTTGTGACAGCAATAAAAGTGATCATTTTTTTTTTTTTTTTTAAAGAGAGAATGTAAAAAAAAAATAATAATATGCAATAACTGAAAAAAAGCAGTAAAACAACCCTTATTCCATACGATAAATAAAAAGGAACAAGTCAATTACTGTAAACATAAACTATAAAAATTATAAAAACCATCTCAGGTAATAAAATATTCCAAAACAATGGCATAAAATGTATATATATGTATAATAAACCACGTATATACATGAAAGTCCAAACCAGGACAGAGTCCACATGTAGGGCTGCCTTCAATGGGAACTGAAACTGGGTTCCAAATCCTGAGGAGAAACACAAAAGAGAGAGAGGCGCCTCTGGGTGTAGACTTTAAAAAACAGTTTATTGAATAATCTTGTGACAATCACACTCACGTTTGGAAGATCATAAAAAGGCATATATATGTGGAGTATCCATCAAGGGGGGTGTCATCAGGTCGGTCAGAAACCTTGTCTACTGGCTGCTCTGCCTGCGTGTGGAGGGATATTGCTTGAGATGTTAAAGCCGGCTGCAATACCGATAAAAATCCAAAACGAGGCTCGGAGCGCAGATGGAAGATGGGCAAGGAAAAATGACGTCACTGGCAAGCGACGCGTTATCCGGGCGTACGGGCTGCGATGAAGTGACAGCCGCGCCCCTTCATCAGGCTATGGATGGATGCAACTGGAGGCAATAAGAAGGGAAAAGAGGAGGAGTGAGCGAATTGAACAGTACCATGATTGGTCCGAGCGGAAGTAGATGACACACAGGAAGGGGGAGTGGCCGCAGTAATACTAAAGGAAAAGGAAACCGATGTGTGGCCAGAAGTGTCAGCAAGGGGGTATAAGCAATAGATACATAATATAGCAATGAATGGTCAGCTGTGGTTATTAACAGATCGTGGATGAAGGAATAATAAAGAAATAATATGGATGTGTATATATATATAGGTATAGGAACCCGGGGGAGGGAGGGGGAGGAAAAATAGGGGGATTACTGAGAAATAATATTAAATACCCTAACTAAAGAGGGGGGGGGAGAGGGGAGCCTAAACTAAATGAAATAAAAAACAAAAAAAAGGAAAAGGGAAGAGAGAAAAAAGAAAATAATAATAAACAATAATAATAAATAAAAATTAATAATTGAAAAATAATAAAAAAAAAATAATAATAATAATAATAATAATAAATGAAAGTAAATGAATAAAAATAAAAATAAAATTAATAATAATAATAAAATAAAAATAAAAATAGTAATAATAATAAACAAAAATCTAAAATCTAATGATGGGCAAAATGTTTTTCCATTATCCTTATCCTTACTCTTATTTTTCTCAATCCCCATTAGATAAAAATAAGGATAAGGATAATGGAAAAACATTTTGCCCATCATTAGATTTTAGATTTTCGTTTATTATTATTACTATTTTTATTTTTATTTTATTATTATTATTAATTTTATTTTTATTTTTATTCATTTACTTTCATTTAGTATTATTATTATCATTTTTTTTTATTATTTTTCAATTATTAATTTTTATTTATTATTATTATTTATTATTATTTTCTTTTTTCTCTCTTCCCTTTTCCTCTTTTTTTGTTTTTTATTTCATTTAGTTTAGGCTCCCCTCCACCCCCCCTCTTTAGTTAGGGTATTTCATATTATTTCTCAGTAATCCCCCTATTTTTCCTCCCCCTCCCTCCCCCGGGTTCCTATACCTATATATATACACATCCATATTATTTCTTTATTATTCCTTCATCCACGTTCTGTTAATAACCACCGCTGACCATTCATTGCTATATTATGTATCTATTGCTTATACCACCTTGCTGACACTTCTGGCCACACATCGGTTTCCTTTTCCTTTAGTATTACTGCGGCCACTCCCCCTTCCTGTGTGTCATCTACTTCCGCTCGGACCAATCATGGTACTGTTCAATTCGCTCACTCCTCCTCTTTTCCCTTCTTATTGCTTCCAGTTGCATCCATCCATAGCCTGATGAAGGGGCACGGCTGTCACGTCATCGCAGCCCGTACGCCCGGATAACGCGTCGCTTGCCAGTGACGTCATTTTTCCTTGCCCATCTTCCATCTGCGCTCCGAGCCTCGTTTTGGATTTTTATCGGTATTGCAGCCAGCTTTAACATCTCAAGCAATATCCCTCCACACGCAGGCAGAGCAGCCAGTAGACAGGGTTTCTGACCGACCTGATGACACCCCCCTTGATGGATACTCCACATATATATGCCTTTTTATGATCTTCCAAACGTGAGTGTGATTGACACAAGATTATTCAATAAACTGTTTTTTAAAGTCTACACCCAGAGGCGCCTCCCTCTCTTTTGTGAAAAAAAATAAATATATATATATATATATATATATTTTTTTTTTTAGAGCGCCCCCATCCCCGCGAGCTTGTGCAGCAAAGAGAACGCACACGTAAGTCACGCACACGTAAGTAATATGTAAACAGTGTTCAAATCACACATGTGAGGTATTGCTGCGATTGTCAGAGTGAGAGCAATTATTCTAGCACTGGACCTTCTCTGTAACTCTAACCTGGTAACCATTACTTTTTTTTAAAGCGTCGCCTGTGAGATTTTTAGGTACCGTAGTTTGTCACCATTCCACGAGTGTGCGCAATTTCAAAGCATGACATGTTAGGTATCTATTTACTCGGCGTAACTTCATCTTTCACATTATACAAAAAAATTGGGCTAACTATACTGTTTAGTTTTTTTAATTCATGAAAGTGTCTTTTTTCCCAAAAAATTGCATTTGAAAGACTGCTGCATAAATACAGTGTGACACAAAATATTGCCATTTTGTTCTCTAGATTCTCTGCTAAAACCAAATATATAATGTTTGGGGGTTCTAATTAATTTTCTAGCAAAAAATGCAGATTTTAACTTGTAAGCAGCAAATGTCAGAAATAGGCTTAGGCATGAAAGGGCTACAATATAATAACATGTGGCGCAAAGTGGGAGAGGTTTCAATAAATATAATATCTCTGAAACCAAACCAGCACTTATGTTCGTTTCTTCCAGCATAAATCAGTACAGATGCAGTACAGTACAAACTAAAGCTATCTTTGTTTTTAAATTTTAATAACATTGGGTGCAAAGTGGAGGGGGGTTTGATGTTACATAATCTGAATTTGAATTCCAATATCTCAAAAACCGAAACCGGCTGAAAAATGTATTTTTTGTGGTACAAAATAGTTTTTAAGCTTAACAGCTGGCAGTCTCTCACCCTGCATCTTGGTTGCGTTCTGCCGCATGCAGTAAACGCAAACTTTGAGTTGTCCCAATAGGTGTATACAATGGACGTATGTCCATTTATTATAAATATATTAATCTGCAAATAAAGTAAACATTTTGGATGGTATGTTAAGCAACATTTAAAGCATGTGATTGATAATTTGTTCAATGTTCATTCTTACCTTTCAATGGCATTGCATAGCTTTGTAGTGGTATGGATAAATTCTTGTCACTGGTGGCGCTCTTTTGTCCTAATGGGCCTCAAACGTATGGGATTTGTCTTCTGCAGGCTTTCAAAGTTCCAAAAGACTCGTTAAAATATGTTAAAATATATAGCATCAAAACTCCTGCGGTTGCACGTTGCAATTTCAGTCAAATGAAAAGATTATTTTTTTAAGTAAATGTAACTCAATTACAATATGGAAATGCACATACCTTAAAGTTTTGTCTAGATTACTCAATATTATACATTATTTTTGTAAATGTAAAAGGTGTGTTTTAAGAACTAATGGAAATTAAGTAAGGTACTTCAAATATCAAAGTAAATTAATTAACATTTACTTTTATGTTGAAAATTATAAAATTTTTATTAATAATAATTAAATAATTAATTAGTAATTTATGTTCAAATTACAAGCCAACAGAATCATTTTTATCAGTGAAACGTTTTCTTTTGGGTTTAACACCGCGTTAAAGCCTGTGCATTTTGACCCCAGAATGTCCACCTCAAAGCAAAAGCCATCTCCCTCCACTCTTGTTTAAAGAGGAAAGATTAATTAAATAAATCCTTTTCCTATTTCCCATGTTTGATTTAGGCAAATGACAGCTTGAACTTCCTAGGATGATCCGCTTGTCGTTTAATTTTGCACGTTAGGGCTCAGTAATGTAATCATCTTGTGAACTCCTCATGCGATACGAATCCAATAGCAGACAAAGATTGCAGAAGCCCCTGAGCAACAAAACAGTCTGGACCACCCTTTGACACTAAACGTTTTGCTCTATGTATGGTAGTGTGCTTTTTCCAAGGAGTCCCCTGGCCAGAGCTGGTTTTCAACAGGAACACACAGGACAGTTGTAAAAAGGTAAAGACAGCGAATGCTATTAGTAGTTGCCTACATTTAACTGGCCTTGTTCTTCAATAATAAAAGACTTTTGCTTAGCCAAGTACTTTTTAGATTTGGCAACATTTAGCACTTTCAATCACAGTGATAAAAATGATTTTGTTGGCTGGTAATTTTAACATAAAATTGTTATCAATTTCAACAAATAAATAAGTGTTAATTAATTTACTTTGATATTTAAAGGAACCTTACTTAATTGTCATTAGTTCTTAAAACACACCTTTTACATTTACAAAAATAATGTATAATATTGAGTAATCTAGACAAAACTTTTAAGGTATGTGCATTTCCATATTCTAATTGAGTTACATTTACTTAAAAAAAATAATCTTTTCATTTGACCGAAATTTGTGGGGAGCATATGATTGTCAAACGTGCAACCACACAAGTTTTGATGCTGTATATGTTAAAAAGTTTGATATCTTTTGGAACTTTGAAAACCTGCACAAGACAGTTCCCATACATTTGAGGCCCATCAGGACAAAAATTTTTCCATATCACTACAAAGCCATGCAATGCTGAAAGGTAAGGATGAACATTGAACAAATTATCGTTCATATTTTTTAAATGTTGCTTAACATACCATCCAAAATGTTTATTTTATTTGCTGATTAATATATTTATAATAAATGGACATTGTATACACCTATTGAGACAATTCACTTGTGCGCAAGCAAAGTTTGCACTTACTGCATGCGGCAGAACGCAACCAAGATGCAGAATGGAATCCCCCCGGCTGTTAAGCTTGTGCCACAAAAATGAATGTTTTAGCCGGTTCGGTTAGATATTGGAATTCGGTTAGATATTGGTTAGATATGGGAATTCAAATTCAGATTATGTAACATCAAGCCCCATCCCCTTTGCGCCCAATGTTATTAAAATTTAAAAACAAAGATAGCATTCATTTGCACTTCATCTGTGCTGATTTGTGCTGCAAAAACGAACATATGTGCTGGTTTGGTTTCAGAGATATTGCACATTATAGTTGATGAAACCTCTCCCACTTTGCACCACATGTTATTACATTTCAGAAACAAATATACCATAAGTTTGCATTTGTGCAGCAAAAACAAGCATATTTGTATAGTCTATTTTTTCACATAGCACTCTCATTTTGTATCAGAAAGAATGATTATGGGACTAATTTATGCTTTTAGCCAGGGGCTACTCTAAAAACCTAAAATATACCTTTGTAGTTTTTCAGAAGATCTTTTTAGAACTAGATGCGGGAATTTATCTTCAAAAGTTCACACTTTAACCAATTCAGTACAGGGCACTCCCCCCCCCCCCCCCCCTTCCTGCCCAGGACAATTTTAAGCATTCAGTGCTGTCACACTTTGAATGACAATTGCGCGGCCATTCAAAACACAAAACCCAAATGACATTTTTATCATTTTCTTCCCACAGATAGAGCTTTCTTTTGGTGGTATTTGATCACCACTGAGGTTTTTCTTTTTTGCGCTACAAATATAAAAGACTGAAAATTTAGAAAAAAAAAGGTTTTCTTTGTTTCTGTTACAAATCTTTGTAAATAAGTAAGTCTTCTCCTTCACTGATGGGCACTGATGCAGCTGCACTGATGGGCACTGATGAGGCAGTACTGATTGGCACTGATGATGAGGCACTTATATGCAGCACTGATGGGCACTGATAGGTGGCACTGATAAACAGCACTGGTGGGCACTGATAGGCAGCACTGATGGGCACTCATAGGTGGCACTGATGGGCACGCATAGGTGGCACTGGATGGCACTTATATGCGGCACTGGTGGGCACTGATGGGCAGCACTGACAAATTGCAGCATTGATCAGCAGGCACTGGCAGGCATCACTGACGGGCACAGAGTGCCATCCCTAATGGGCACTGGACTCCGGCCCTCATTTTGCTATATGGTCGGCACTGATTGGCAGTGCGAGTAGAGGAAAAGCCGATACACGCTTTTCCTGTTTAGACTGTGATCAGCTGTGATTGGACACGGCTGATCACGTGATACGTCATAGGCTCTTTACCTTGAGCGGAGATGCAGCGTGTCAGACTGACACACCACATCACCAAACGCCACGCTGTGCGCCCCTGCGGCCACGTGATCGCGGCTTATCCTGCTGGATGTCATATGACGCCCAGTCAGTATAACAAAACCACTTTGCGGCCGTCATTTTGCTATATGGTGGCCAGGAAATGGTTACTAAACCCAGGACCCTGCATTCACTATATCTGGTCTCCCACAGTACACAGAACATGGGAATGCAATTATTTTAGCAAATATACAGTGCCTTGAAAAAGTATTCATACTCCTTGAAAGTTTCCATATTTTGTCATTTTAGAACCAAAAACGTAAATGTATTTTATTGGGATTTTTATGTGGTAGACCAACACAAAGTGGCACATAATTGTGAAGTGGAAGGAAAATGATAAATGGTTTTCAAATTTTTAAAAAAAATAAATATCTGAAAAGTGTGGCGTGCATTTGTATTCAGCCCTCTTTACTCTGATACCCCTAACTAAAATCTAGGGGAACCAATTACCAACCTTCAGAAGTCACTTAATTAGTAAATGGAGTCCATCTATGTGTAATTTAATCTCAGTATAAATACAGCTGTTCTGTGAAGCCCTCAGAGGTTTTTTAGAGAACCTTAGTGAACAAACAGCATCATGAAGGCCAAGAAACACACCAGATTGGTCAGGGATAAAGTTGTGGAGAAGATTAAAGCAGGGTTAGGTTATAAAACAATATCCCAAAATTTGAACATCTCACAGAGCACTGTTCATGACCAGTGTAGACCAGATGTCCCCAACCTTCTGATGCCTGCCTGACCATATTAGTACTCCGCCCCACCCCTTAACGTTACCTAAAATTAAAGAGACCACACGTGGAATGGAGTACAAATGGCCATAGCAGCCTTCTATTAACAAAATATTAAAGTGGAGGTACGCCCACCACTGCAAAAGTTAAAAGCCAGCAGCTGCACATGCTGCAGCTGCTGACTTTTAATAATCGGACACTTACCTGTCCTGGAGTCCAGCGATGTCAGCACTGCAGCTGTCAGGAACATACCGCCTCCATTGCGAGTAAGGGAACACGGCAGTGTAGCCTTATGGCTTCATGTTGGGAACCCTACTGCACAAGCACGAGGCTCCACTCCTCTCTCCTACTGGCCCGGCGGCCGGGGAAGGAGGAGGGAGCCCCAGCGATGATGCAAAAATCCACAGCTGAGACTCCCGGAAGCGTTGACAGCATACCTGTGAAAGACAAGTACATTGTCCCCCCTCCCTCCCGAAAGGTGCCAAATGTGGCACCAGAGGGGGGAAAGAGTACAATGAGCAGAAGCTCCACTTTTGGGTGGAACTCCGCTTTAACGATAACATTTTTTTAACACATAAACATCTGAAAACTAAAACTATCAGTCACTCAGCCTGTTGGTCTTTGACGGCACCCCAAAATTAAACTATGTTCCACTTCTACATTGCGGGACCTTTTACCATGAAAGGCCTACAGCCGCAATACACCAGGTGGAGACAACCCACTACCCGCAGTGCAACCATTACCATATCCCAGCTAAGCTGTGTTAACTGGAATACACCAGAGGGGAACATACCACCAATGAGTCCCCAACAATTCCATATCGTAGGTTTTTCTTGCCACCATCAAAGACCAACCACTGCCGACCGCTCAGCTGCCATGATGTAACCTGCTCGTACTGCACCTGTAAATAGATAAAAACTGACCAAACAAACGGGGAGGGTGGGTGGGAAACTGCTTCCTGTCACAGCTGCCCTCCACTGATGCCCAGGGCGCCCCACCTCCCTTTATATAAACGAAACCCCTACCTCCCCTACTGCTCTCAGTCTCCACCAATCCTGTATTCCCCCCACTTCTACCTTAGTGTCTTTTAACCCCATGTTGTCTCCCCTCCTCACACTGTCATGCCGGCCCTTCACTTCCTCTCACTCCGGGCCTCATTATACATCATCTGAAAATGGAAAGAGTATGGCACAACTGCAAACCTACCAAAACCTGGCCATACACCTAAACTGACAGGCCATTAATCAGAGAAGCAGCCAAGAGGTTCACCTTCCAGCAGGACAACGACCCTAAACATACAAAGGAAAACAATATGTGTGACAGAAAACTAACACTTCCATCACTCTGAATACACCATCCCCAACGTGAAACATGGTGGTGGCAGCATTATGTTGTGGGGATGCTCTTCTTCAGCAGGGACAGGGAAGCTGCTCAGAGTTGATGGGAAAGATGAATGGAGCCAAATACAGGGCAATCTTAGAAGAAAACATGTTAGAGTCTGCAAAAGACACAAGACTGGGGCAGAGATTGACCGTCCAGCAGGGCAACGACTCTAAACATACAGCCAGAGCTACAATGAAATGGTTTAGATCAAAGCAGATTCATGTGTTAGAATGGCCCAGTCAAAGTCCAGACCTAAATCCAATTGAGAGTCTGTGGCTTGAAAATTGCTGTTCACAGATGCTCTCCATCCAATCTGACAGAGCTTGAGCTATTTTGCAAAGAAAAATGGGCAAAAATGTCACTCTAGATGTGCAAAGCTTGTAGAGACATCCCCAAAAAGACTTGCAGCTGTAATTGCAATGAAAGGTGGTTCTACAAAGTATTGACTCAGGGGGGCTGAATACAAATGCACGCCACACTTTTCACATATTTATTTGTAAAACAATGTTGAAATCCATTTACCATTTTCCTTCCACTTCACAATTATGTGCCACTTTGTGTTGGTCTATCACATAAAATCCCAATAAAATACATTTACGTTTTTGGTTGTAACATGACAAAACGTGGAAAATTTCAGGGGGTATGAATACGTTTTCAAGGCACTGTAAACTGCTAAATACCTTTTCTCATCAGCAGTATATAGCAGTCTTATGACTTCTTTGAGTGTCTGGTTAAAGCTTGTAGTAGGAGTTTTTATTCTACTCTGACTGTCCTATGAGGCTGCAGGACCTCTGACCCTCTGACCCGATTGACCATGTGCTGATCACATGCATACTTCCAAGAAAAAAAAAACTCTCTAGCAATACACGCCAAACTGAGCATGTGCAAAGCTAACTCCCCCACCCCCCTCCCAAGTCTCTGTTCTATCAGGAGATGGATTGGGGATTGTGGAAGAAGGGGAGGATCAGAGAAGACAGGACCAAACAGTCTTTTACAGTGCGGAGGATTAACCCCTTAGGTTCCACACCGAGTATAACAATCATGCTTTGCTGAATATTTAGACTGATTTAACTGTTGTGGGTTTAATAACACTTTAAGAATTGTTTTGTGTGCTTTTTAGTGTAATATTTTCATCATTTTGTTGTAATATTGCATTGTTTAATAACCTCAGGCTATCAATGCAAATAGTGCATGTGGAATTTGAACACTCGTTTCCAAGAAATGTATATAAATGTACACTCGCAAAGATTATCACAATATTATCTCTTATTTTAAAATATTATTAGCTTTTGCCTGGCATTATTTGTGAGGTGTCTCTGAAGGGCAGGAAAAGTTTGATCTAAAATTTGAATTCAATAGAAATAGATTTTAACAGTGACATACTTTGTGAGAAAAAAATATTATAGTGGTTGTAAAGTGACTGGCCTCAGATGATACACAGAGATGAAACAAATAAGTTGTACCTATTTATCTGCAGTCTTCTCTTCTCCACATCCTTTCAAGATGCTAAAATTATAAAGCTTGAGCTGTAAAGCCTCGTACACACGATCAGACTTTTCCATGGATTTTTGTCCGAAGGGGCGTTGGTCGTGAACTTGTTCTGCATACACACAGCAGAACTTTTTCAACCAACATTCCTCAAATCACGTGTTTTTTCAGCTCTTTACCACCACCCTTTGGGCAACTTCTGCTATTGTTGTCGATCTTTAGCATTGGTTCTGAGCATGCGTGTTTGTACTTTGGACTTTAGTCCGATGGACTTGTGTACACACGGTCCAATTATCCTCCATCGGACATTTGTTGCCGAAAAGTTTGAGAGCATTCACAGCGAACATTTTTCCGATGAAAAACCGACAACAATTGTCCGATGAAGCATACACACGGTCGGATTGTCCGAATAAAACAGGTCTGTTGGACCGTTGTTGTCAAAAAGTCCGATCGTGGTGTATGAGCCTTAAGAAAAAAGGGAGCGGAGAGCTGGAGTTACACTCTGCAGAGCTCAGTGGGGAGAGGTCGGAGAGCTGATTGGAAGGAAGGGGCACACCCCCTCCATACAGCACACAGGTACAGAGCTGAGGCTGTCAATCAGCTGGAGCTCCCTCCCCTGTCATAATTTTTCTCTTGATGTCAGGAAAACTTCTCAGAAGTGAGTCAAAACAAAGCAGCAGAAAGGGACTACACTTACCGTATTTATCGGCGTATAACACGCACTTTTTTCCCCTTAAAATCAGAGGAAAATCGTGGGTGCGTGTTATACGCCGATCCCCGCTAATTGTGATCTATCAGAGCGATCACCGCAATCGCAGCCGACATTCACATAGCGTGTAGTTTTAAATATGGCATTGCAGAGTTCAGAGGGACTCGGCGGAGCTGAACGAGCACCACCGAGATCACAGTGACTGGGTGGAGCCGAGATACACATAGTCGAATGTTCTCGGCTCTTTCCGGTGCCGCTCACAGTCACACCCAGTCCCGCCATTGGACCTGTGTTATGTCCATCATAGGGCAGGACTGGGAGGGACTGTGAGCGGCGCCGGAAACAGCCGAGTACACTCGACTATGTGTATCTCGGCTGTGCTCGTTCAGCTCCGCCGAGTCCCTCCGAACTCCGCGGCGCCATATTTAAAACTACATGCTATGTGTATTTTGGCGGCGATCTGTCCAAGCATGTAATGGACAAAGCTGCACTGACAAGGCTGCACTGACAAGGCTGCACTGGGGCAAAGCTGCACTGACAAGGCTGCACTGACAAGGCTGCAATGGACACTGGGGCAAGGCTGCACTGACACTGAAAAGGCTGCAATGACACTGACAAGGCTGCAGATTGATACGATAAGGCTGCATTGATGGGCATTTTAATGTAAGTTTTTTTTCCTTAAACTTCCCTCCTAAACTTGGGGTGCGTGTTATAAGCCGGCGCGTGTTATACGCCGATAAATACAGTAGTTCTTTTAATTGAGACAAGTAAATGCTATAAAGAGATATACTTTGTTCATATTTCATCTCTGAGGTTTACAACCTCAGAGATTTTTTTCAAGTAGAGCCCGGAACAGCAGCATGCAATGCCTAGGTGCAGGGCGTGCATGACTTTGGGAGCAGTGGGGTTAACCAAGCTGGTAGGAGGGGTTGGAGTTAGCCGAGGGGGAGGTATTAAGGGAAGCTTTAAATTGGTAATCCCGCCCTGGGGGAGTAACAGAAGAGTGGAGGAAAGTTCAGAGCAGCATGGCAGAGATGGAGGAAATGATGGAGCAGCTGAAGGCAGAAGCGGCAGTGAGAGGGGCGGCCTGGCTACAGGAGACGATCGCGGAGGCCATCCAGAGAGCGGGGCCAGCTCCGAGCGGGGGTGAGATCAGCACCAGCAGGGCGCGGCGTTCACGGCCACCCGAGCGGTTCTCCCCTGAACAGCGGAGGACGGATCAGCGGCAGCCTAGGGGTCCGGTCGGACTCCCGGTGGGCCCACCGGCGAAGCGAATGGCGGGAGGAGCAAGCGGAGGAGCGAGGGGGTCCTCAGCACAGCGGCCTGGAAGTGGAGGGGCCCGGGGAGCAGCGGTGCGGCCTAGAACCAGAGCGGAGGCGAGCGCAAGCCCCGCCCCCAGAAAAAGTATGGAGGAAGCACGGAGAGGAGCACATGGAGGGAGGCCTGGGCCTGCAGTTTCCGCGGCAGGGCATCACAGGAGGAGCGATCGGGGTCGGCCTGTTAGGGCAGCTAACCCGAACATCAGCAGGGCTGAGGCACAGTACGCCGGCCCAGGAAAAGCGAAGCAGAAGTCGGATGGCCGGAGAGATGCGCGGAGGCGGGGACAGCAAGGCCAAGCTCCGGCGGCAGCCACGGTGTCCAGGCCGGGTGGGCCCTCATCATCAGAAGAGGAGGTGGAGGAGCGCCATACAGCCCAAGAGTGGTCCGAGTCAGAGGAGGAGCCGAACCCGCCGTCCAGGAGCACAACAGCGGTGGACACCAGAGGGTCGGCTGATGAGGTTACGCCTGTGCAGCCGGGTGAGTCACATTTTACACCATTTAATCGTGTTATACCTAGTGGTACGGGGCCCAGTGGGGTAGGTACGAGCGGGGTTCATAGTGTAGAGGGAACGGAGGGAGGCAGGGAGTCCTCTGGTCTACTGGGTTTCTTGGCAGGCATAAAGGAGCTGGTGAAAAGATTTGAGACTCCCGCAGGACCGGTGGCATCTTGGATACCGCCGGTCGGGGGTGCTGGGACATCAGGAATTGCGGCAGTGGGCACGGGAGCGGTGGCAGCACCCGTGGCGGTTGTACCGGTGAATGAGAGCACGCAAGGGACGGCAAAAACGGCGGCGGTGGTTGAGGCTGCGGGTAGGCAGGACATAACCAGGTTGGCTGGCGCCGCAAAATGTGAGGTATATGTGTGCTATGAGGGACCGTTAGGGTCGCATTTGAAACAGGAGGTGCGTTAGAAGTTGTGGAAAGGTGAGTACGTGGAAATTTTTTCGCTGCTACCGTTGGAGAAATTCAACCTGGATAGGGTGAAGCCAGATGACTCCAAAAAGGAGGATGAAGAGAAGAGGAGGTACCGCTTGATACCGAGAACGTTTGCCAACTGGTTGCAGGCGTTTGCGATTATGGCAAGCGTCATCGGGGAAAAGCAACCTGAGCATTGCTCGGCTCTTTTCTGTTACCAGGATGCGATTGGAGAAGCGTATAGGGTCTATGGGGGTACAGCATGGCTAAGGTACGATGAGCAGTTTCGGCAGCGGAGGGCAGTGCGGCCGGCATTACGGTGGGACCATAAGGACATCAGCTTATGGATGAGATTGATGACTACGGCGAGGGCCTCCAATCAGTTTTTTCAAGGGGGGACCGGCGGCCCTTCGGCACAGGGACAGTCGGTCGGAAACAAGAAAGGGTTGTGCTGGCAATACAACACAGGGAGCTGCAAGTTTGGCGCCAATTGTAAGTATAAACACGAGTGTTCAGGATGCGGGGGGTCTCACCCAGGATCTAGATGTTTTAAGCAGGGCAAGGGCCATCCAGGAGAGGCTGCAAGCAAAAGGGAGGACCCCGGTGAGAGTGGAAAAGATGCGACCATTTCTAGGTAGGTATCCTGACAAGAAAGCTGCGCAATTGTTAGAGGAAGGTTTCTCGGTGGGTTTCAGGATCCCATGCTCATTAACGGTTATCCCCCCAGTGTCACTCAATTTAAAGTCTGCAATGCAACATCCGGAAGTAGTTAGGGAAAAACTGAGGAAGGAGGTTGCATTGGGGCGCATGGGCGGTCCATTCCCAGAGGCGCCATTTAAAGATTTGGTGGTTTCGCCTCTGGGGGTGGTACCCAAAAAGGAACCGGGCAAATTCAGGCTTATTCACCACCTCTCCTTCCCTAGAGGGGGGTCGGTGAACGATGCCATAGATCAAGGGGAGTGTTCGGTGACTTACACTTCATTCGATGCGGCAGTGGGATGGGTACGGCGATATGGGAAAGGGGCCTTGATGGCTAAAGCGGATGTGGAATCCGCTTTTAGGCTGTTGCCGGTACACCCCGAGAGTTTTCGGTTATTGGGGTGTCATTGGGACAATGAATTCTATGTGGACCAATGCCTACCCATGGGTTGCTCGATATCGTGTGCGATATTTGAGCAATTCAGTTCATTTGTGGAATGGGTGGTACGAGAGGTGTCGGGGGTGAATTCTATAATTCATTACCTCGATGATTTTCTCTGTATGGGTCCGGCTTCGTCGCGCATCTGCGCTGTGCTCCTGGCCACACTGGAACACATTGCAGAAAAATTTGGCATTCCATTGGCTGCTGATAAAACGGAGGGACCTTGCACGGTCATCACGTTTTTGGGCATTGTCCTGGATTCGGAGGCGATGGAATTCAGGCTGCCGGACGATAAATTAGATGACCTTAAAAGGGAAATAGCAGGGCTTTTGGGATTGCGTAAAGTACAGCTGCGGACGCTGCAATCGGTGCTGGGCAAGCTTAATTTTGCATGCCGCATATTACCCATGGGGAGGGTGTTCAGTCGCCGGCTGGCGGCTAGCACGAGTGGAATCAAATCGCCAAAACATTTTGTGCGTCTAACCGAAAAGCACAGGGCAGATTTGAGGGTGTGGCATTCCTTTTTAGAGTCTTTTAATGGTAGGGCGTTTTGGATGTCGGGTCCAGTCAGCAATTTTGACTTGGAACTGTTCACGGACGCAGCGGGTTCCACGGGTTTTGGGGCATTTTTTCAGGGCCAGTGGAGCGCTGGGCCTTGGCCTCAGACCTGGGTTGAGGCAGGATTCACAAAGAATTTGGTGCTACTGGAATTATTTCCAGTAGTACTGGCAGTGGAACTATGGGGTGCATCATTCAGGGATCTGAAGGTGCGATTCCATGGCGACAATATGGGGGTAGTGCAGGTGATTAATAGGAGTACGGCGTCCTCGCCGCCAGTGATTAGGCTGCTGCGGCATTTGGTCTTGCGCTGTCTGCAACTAAATGTATTTGTGCATGCTGTACATTTACCGGGGGTTGAAAATGTCATCGCTGATGCGTTGTCTCGCTTCCAGTGGGACAGGTTCCGGGAGTTGGCGCCGGATGCGGAACAACAAGGGGTACCCTGTCCCGAATGGCTGTGGGAGATAGCATTTGCACCATAGCAGGATGGATAAAGAAGTCGGTGAGTAGGGCGACATGGGCAGCATACACGAAGGTATGGAAGGAATGGAGTGAGTTTGCAGACAGCGTGGGGGAGGATCCAGCAGGTCAGGACTTGCGGTTGCTGGTACTGTACTATATAGCGAGAAAAATGGAGGAAGGTGTGTCCGCATCAATGGTTAACAAGAGGGTAGCTGGTTTAGCGTTTCTTTTTAAGCTACAAGGTAGGCCAGATTGGACAAAGGATTTTTGGATAAGGCAGGCAATGAAGGGTTATAGGAAGTCGATTTCTCGACGAGATGCCAGGAGGCCAGTGACGTTTGAAATCCTGCAGGGGATAGTAAATCAGTTGTTTCAGGTGTGTACGTCCAGTTATGAAGTTGTGTTGTTTACGGCAGCCTTTTTATTGGCATTTTTTGGGGCATTTCGGATAGGGGAACTGGTCAGCCCTTCTAAAACCACACCAGGGGGGTTGATGTATCAGGAGATGTCATGGGGTGATGAGGGTTTGAAGTTGTGGTTACGGCGCTCAAAGACTGATCAATTAGGTAGGGGGAGAAGGGTTGAGGTGTATCCAATTGCGGGATCACTATTATGCCCGGTAACAGGGGTCAGGGAATTTTTGAAGGTCCGTCCTGCGGTAATGGGCCCCTTGTTGCTCCATAAGGGGGGTGAGTTCCTGTCTAGATTTCAGTTTGTAACGGTTTTTAATAAATGTATTAAGGGGTTGGGGCTGGCAGAGAAGGGTTTTTCGTCCCACTCCTTTAGGATTGGGGCCGCTACGGAGGCAGCCAGAAATGGTATGGACGTGGAAGCAGTTAAGCGAATTGGGAGGTGGGAATCTAATAGGTTCCGATCATACGTGCGCCCCCATATGGTGGTAAACTTGTAGTAGGTTATAGGGGCTTGCGGTTTTGGTAAATGGGGTAACAAGCAAATGTGGAACAAAACCGGGGCTCACGGTATGGTGTTTTTTCTTTTGTGTTCTTCTATTTTCAGGTGCAGTGCCGGGGATGGTATGGATAATGGGCCATTCCTATGTGGCTTGGGGGGCTCGGAGAGGGGACGCCCGCAAGGAGGGTAGGCAATTGGGTTTTAGCAAAAGGGAGGCCTGTGTTAAGTGGTTGGGGATCCCGGGCATGTTGTGGGGTAGATTGGTGTCGGAAGTGCATCGCTATGCACAAAGGGACAGTCCCCCGGACGTATTAGTCATCCATGTAGGAGGCAACGATTTGGGCTTAAGAGCCATGGTAGATATCTTGCGTGACATCAAGCTCGATGTAGAGCGGTTAAAACAAGCCTTCCCTAACATGATCATTGTCTGGTCTGACATGGTGGCTAGGATGTCATGGAGAATGGCCAGGTCGGTAGAGGGTGTGAATAGGGCCCGTAAGAAAATAAATAGGGCGGTTAGTAAGTTTGTGGTAAATAATGGGGGTGTGGCGGTTAGGCACCTTGAGCTAGAGTTTGAGACATGGAGGTATCTGAGAGCGGATGGAGTGCACTTGAATGAAGTCGGTATAGACTTATGGGCATTAGGCCTACAAGACGGCATACAGAGAGCACTCCGGGTGTGGAGGGGCACCCATGATTAAGGTGTTATTCCTGGGTGCTGTGGCGGGCGTTGGTCTGTGCAAAAGAAGGAAAATGACTAAAGTAAGAGTTGGTTTGGCAGGAAAAGTTGATATGGGTCCTTATGGTGGTTCCCGGTTAACGGAGGTTAGCCGGGAAGTGATAATGGGGCACTGCGGTCATTGGTTAGTCTCTGTGCCAGCTTGTCGGCTTGAGGCCTATGGTATATATTTGATGGGGCCGCAGTGCAAGTGTGTTATGGACATGTTTTGATTATTAAGAGATTGCGCAGACCAACGCTTGAGATATTCAGTTGCAGTTAATGTAAATATGTTTATATTTCTAATTAAAAGATTTATTTGTTTAAATAAAGTAGGCTGCTAAGGCCTTTTATTACTCCAATCTTGGTGTGGTCTTAGTTATTGGGGTAATGGGGTAAAAGATGGGGGTAAAAGGGTATGTTAAGCATATCTGTTATCCAACAGTCAAGTAGAGCCCGGAACAGCAGCATGCAATGCCTAGGTGCAGGGCGTGCATGACTTTGGGAGCAGTGGGGTTAACCAAGCTGGTAGGAGGGGTTGGAGTTAGCCGAGGGGGAGGTATTAAGGGAAGCTTTAAATTGGTAATCCCGCCCTGGGGGAGTAACAGAAGAGTGGAGGAAAGTTCCCGCCCACCCTCCCCTTTTATCGGTGAAGGGAATTTGCGTTTGGAGGATGGTGTTTTATTCTCTTACAGGTTGAAGACGAGGAGAGATCCTGGTAGAGCGGGCGTTGGTCTGTGCAAAAGAAGGAAAATGACTAAAGTAAGAGTTGGTTTGGCAGGAAAAGTTGATATGGGTCCTTATGGTGGTTCCCGGTTAACGGAGGTTAGCCGGGAAGTGATAATGGGGCACTGCGGTCATTGGTTAGTCTCTGTGCCAGCTTGTCGGCTTGAGGCCTATGGTATATATTTGATGGGGCCGCAGTGCAAGTGTGTTATGGACATGTTTTGATTATTAAGAGATTGCGCAGACCAACGCTTGAGATATTCAGTTGCAGTTAATGTAAATATGTTTATATTTCTAATTAAAAGATTTATTTGTTTAAATAAAGTAGGCTGCTAAGGCCTTTTATTACTCCAATCTTGGTGTGGTCTTAGTTATTGGGGTAATGGGGTAAAAGATGGGGGTAAAAGGGTATGTTAAGCATATCTGTTATCCAACAGTCATGAGAAAATCATTGTGGGATAAGACAATAAATGCGGGTAAAATAACTTATCCACCCTAATTAACTGGTCCTTTTTGAATGCCCACAACAGAACTGTGTCTGCTGCATCTGTACCCTTTGCTGCTACAGCCCTGGCTATCTTCAATCACTACACAGAGTGGTAACCTTTATTCTGAAGGGTGCCGATGTACACGTTGGGTCTCTTGATTGCATTATGCCGACTTCTCTTGCCAGCCCTCCCCAGATCAGGATGTATTTAATAAATCCACTTTATCTGCCAGCAGTGTGATGGGTCTGTGTGATAAACAGTAAGGTCATATTTAATTCTGTAGAACAAGAGTAGAATTGGTTTAGAGGAGGCAATACAAGAACATATGGTGTCTCTGGAGGTTATCCCCAGCCAGTACTCAGATAGGCCATGAACCAGCCGACAGCCAGATCTATTACAACATTTTTATAGATCCCTTCTGTACCATGTAGCAGCAATACCACAGTAATAACAACATACCAAATATAATAAATTCTAGTCTTGTTTTATTACACAACATGTCAATGCTATTAATTAGGTTCATTTTTACTACAGTGGTAGACATCATAGGGATGACTGTAACATGTAAACGTGAAGAGAAAGCTGAACCTCAATAAATCCAAGGAGTTATTTATCAAGGCAGGCAGCTGTAACTGTTGAGAACAAAACAAATGTATGTACAACTTCTGTTCAGTAACACCCTTCTCTGAGGCATTCTTGATAAGTCCCTTTCCCAGGTAGTAATTAACAAGGCTTTGATATGCTCTTTTTAATCTACGGCTTAAGGGCTAGTTTACACTTGCTTCAAAACAAGGCTTCGGACAGGCTTTGTTAAATGCTAAATGCTAGTCATAGCCCCTGTCACTAAATAAAATGGTTAACTTTCAGTCCTGTTTACACCTTGCTTTTGCTTTGCTTCAAAAATTATATACCATGTCACTTTAGTGGTGCTTCAAAGCGTCTTCAAAGCCTCCATAGAAGTCTATTGCAAAGTTCGCTTGAAGCACCTGGTGCTTTTGAGAGGCATTAATTCAGCTTTAGCTTTGCTTTGTTTTGGAGAAATTGCAAGTATGAGATATGCACACACACACACAGAACATTTGCCAAGCTTCAACAAAGCTTCAAAAGAGCATCACTGAAGCATCACTAAAGCTTCACCAAAGCTTTTTTTGAAGCATCATCAAAGCTTCATCGAAGTACCACTGAAGCTTCATCGAAACACCACCGAAGCATCAAAAACATATCATAAAAGCATGTTGAAACGGTAGGCGCTTTAATGTGTGTTGAAGCCACAGCAAGTGTAAATGAGCCCTAATAGAAAAATTTACAGTCAAATCCCAGCCCAATAGATTAATCACTTCAGCCCGGAAAAATTTACCCCTTTCCTGACCAGAGCACTTTTTGCGATTCGGCACTGCATCGCTTTAACTGACAATTGCGCAGTCGTGCGACGTTGTACCCAAACAAAATTGACGTCCTTTTTTTCCCACAAATAGAGATTTCTTTTGGTGGTATTTGAGCGCCTCTGCGGTTTTTATTTTTTGCTCTATAAACAAAAAAAGAGCGACAATTTTGAAAAAAAAAGCCTTATTTTGTAATTATTGCTATAATAAATATCCCCATTTTTTTTTTTAAAAAAAAGCTAATTTTTTTCTCAGTTTAGGCCGATATGTATTCTTCTACATATTTTTGGTAAAAAAAAATTCGCAATAAGCGTATAGCGCAAAAGTTATAGCGTCTACAGAATAGGGGATAGATTTAGATCATTTTTATTATTATTTTTTTTACTAGTAATGGCGGCAATCTGCTATTTTTATCGTGACTGCGACATTATGGCGGACACATCGGACAATTTTGACACATTTTTGGGACCATTGGCATTAATACAGCGATCAATGCTATAAAAATGCATTGATTACTGTAAAAGTGTCACTGGCAGTGAAGGGGTTAACACTAGGGGGCGGTAAAGGGGTTAACTGTGTTCCCTGGGAGGTGATTCTAACTGAAGAGGGAGGGGACTGACTAGATGAAGTGACGGATCGTGGTTCCTAGCTAATAGGAACACACGATCTCTGTCACTCCTGTCAGAGCAGAACAGGGAAGTGTGTGTTTACACACACTCATCCCTGTTCTCTGTCTCCTGGTCACGATAGTTCGTGGCCGGTGGTCATCGCAACCGTCGGCCACGAGCATCAGCACCCCTGCTGTGCAGCGCGCGCGCACCTGCTATCCCGGCCCCACGAGCTGAAGTATAGCTATGACGGCTCCCGCAGGGGAACCAACCTGCCGCAGTATATCTGCGACGGTTGGTCGGGAAGTGGTTAAGGGCTAATTTACACTTGCTTCAAAACAAGGCTTTAGACACGCCTCGTTAAAGCTCTCTGAACGCTAGTCAAAGCTCCTGTCACTAAATAAAATGGTTAAATTACAGTCCTGTTTACACCTTGCTTTTGCTTGGTGCTTCTATCAGGCTTCGGTGGGGATTCGATGAGGCTTTGGTGGGGCTTCGGTGAGGATTCAAGCGAGCTTTGCCATAGACTTCTATGGAGGCTTTGAGGACTCTTTGAAGCACAACTAAAGCTACATGGGGTATCATTTTTGAAGTGAAGCCAAAGCAAAAGCAAGGTATAAACAGGACTGTAAGCTAATCATTTTATTTAGTGACAGGAGCTTTGGCTAGCGTTCAGAGAGCTTTAACAAAGCGTGTCCGAAGCCTTGCTTTGAAGCAAGTGTAAACTAGCCGTTAATGTGTGTTGAAGCTGAAGCCAGTGTAAATGAGCCCTTAGACTGCACAGCTCCAGTCTACAAATCTGCATACAGACCGAGATTTTGGGGCAGAGAAATGACATAGGACTTTGTACTTACTGCCATATCCATTTCTTAGAATTCATTGAGGGACACAGGATTCAAATACACCATTGGTTTTTACTACAGAATATGTGTTTGGATACTGGCAAACAGAGGCTGTGTCACTGCTCTGAACTTGCTCCATGGCTAACTAAAGTTTTCAGGTTTGCATTCTGTTCTGGGAAAATAACAAGGTGCGGTTTCACCTATATCAACCACCTTGCCCTTAAAATGGTTGTAAACCCTTACATTTACTCAGTGAAGTGACTAGCCTTGGATAACATACAGCGACGAAACAAATCCTGCTATATAAATTGTACTTGTTTATCTGCAGCCATCTCTTCTGCAGCACACAGATCAAAGGTTTTAACTGTATGGCAGCTGGTCTGACAGGCCGGCTTCTGTCAGACGAGCATGCTGGAAAACCAGCAGCCGACCAGCTCCCATTCAGCGATCTCAGCCCGGAGTGTTATGGCGGGGGGAATAGGGTTGGGGTCCTGTCAGAACACAATAGCTCAGCCAGGGACATCACTGTACTAACATTGGATTGTACTAGTGTACTAGGCTTTACATCACACACAACAGAGATAGAGGACAAAGCTCCCTGATATCTAATAGCTGAGCGGAGGGAAGGGGCATTCTCCCCTCTACACAGGCTTACAGGCTGATAGAAAAACACACAGAGCTGAGGGTATGAGATACTTGCTGCGTGCTGGAGGAGGCTTATGCTTCGTACACACAATCAGATTTTCCGACGTCAAATTTTGGATGTGAGCTTGTTGGTGAAAAGTCCGACCGTGTGTATGCTCCATCGAACATTTGTTGTCGGACTTTCAGCCAACAATTGTTGGCTAGCAGGTTCTCAAATTTTCCGCCAACAAATGTTTGTTGTCGGACTTTCCGATCGCATGTACACAAGCCCGTTGGACAAAAGTCCACACATGCTCGGAATCAAGTACGAGCCGGAAGCGCTCAGTCTTGTAAAACTAGCAGTAGTAATGGAGATCACGTACGTCACTACGTTCGTAATTGTTGGCCAACATTTGTGTGACCGTGTGTATGCAAGACAAGTTGGAGCCAACATCCTTCGAATAAAAATCCACGGTTTTGTTGTCGGAAACTCCGATCGTATGTATGGGGCATTCGAGTCTTTTTAGTGTCTCATGCAGATAGCAGAAATCAGAGAGAAACCAGACTCAGTGCTTTGCATTTAGGCTAGTACACACTATAGAGGGATGCACTTTGTTAATTTTTCCTGTCTGAGGTTTAAAACCACTTTAACCACTAGCCTACCGCCCACTGTCATATGACGGTGGGACAGTAAGGCTCTAGTTCTGGGCGGACGTCATATGACGTGAGCCCGTTTAAACAGGGCATGCACGCGATCGTGTGCACGCAGCCCTGTACCGTCGATGGCGGCGTGTCACCGAGACACCGCTCGTCACCGACAGGGGTGAACAGCCACTGGGCATGGCTGTTTACCATGTGATCAGGCATGATAAAGTCGGATGGTAACTCCCCACATTACACGGCGCATGCGCGCGATCGTGAGCGCACTGCGTGTGCACGTCGGTGGCGGCGTGTTCCCGGGAACACTGCTTGTCACCGACGATAGTAAACAGCTATTGGCCAGGGCTGTGTACCACGTGATTGGCTGTGATCCATTCACTAAATGTAAACACAGAGCGGTAACTAGCTGTTACCAGCTCTTCTCTCTTCACACACTGTTTCCAGTGTGAAGAGAGAAGAGCTAGGAGCAGTGAGTTACAGATCTATGTTTACTAGTGTCTGCACCAACACCACACCTGTCCCATCGCCCCCCCCCCCCAATTGTCATCTGTCACCCAACAGTGACCCCATAAAAGTGCACCTGTCACATAAGAGACTGTCATCAGTGACCATCACCGGTGCAACCGTCACCCATCAGTGACCATGCCCTGTCACCCATCATCCGTCACCCATGAGTGACCGTGCCCTGTGACCCGTCACCCATCAATGACCATCAGCGGTGCACCCGTCACCTATTAGTGACCGTGCCCTGTCACCCATCACCCATCAGTGACTGTCAGCGGTGCACCCGTCACCCATCAGTGACCGTGGCTTGTCACCCGTCACCCATCAGTAACCGTCGCCTGTCACCCATCTGTGACCATCGCCCATCACACCATCATCACCTTTCAGTGAACGTCACCTGCCACCCATCGCACAGCCCATCAGTGACCATCAACTGCCAACCATCTGTCACACGTCGCACAGCTACCCGCCACACAGCCATGTCCAAAAGAGTATATAACAGTGAGGAGGCATTCCAGATCCTCTCCATGACTGATGAGAGCCTTGGGGAGTTCTCATCAGATTCCAATTCTAATTCCGAATCAAATTCGGCATTTGAACCAATCGAGAGTAGTAATGATTCGGATGAAGAATGGGTCCCTCCTAAAAGGGCACGACACTCTGGAAACCAGGCAGCCGCCAGCAACCAAGATTATATTTCCAGGCCCAGTACCAGTTCTGTTGCCAGCAATAGGCCCCAGAAACAAAGGCCCAGTACCAGCGCTACCGCCAGCAATAGGCCCCAGAAACAAAGGCCCAGTACCAGTGCTGCCGCCAGCGATAGGCCCCGCAAACAAATGCCCAGGCCCAGTACCAGTGCTGCAACATCACGCCTGAGTACCAGCACAGGGAATTCAACTCACCCAACTACTGGAGTGTCACGTCCCCCAAGAGCCAGGGCCGCTACATACATGCCAGATGGTCTTGCCAACCCAACATGGCTGCCTTCCAACTCGGGATCACCAATTATTCCCCCTTTCACAGCACAACCAGGTTTGCAGGCCAAAATTTCACAGAGATCGATTGCTTTCATCTGTTTTGCCCGACACTTTGCTGCAATTCATTGTGGACCAGACAAATTTGTATGCCCAGCAGTATATTACCAACAACCCCCAATCATCTTATGCCCGTCCATTTGAGTGGAGAGATCTGGATTTGGAGGAGTTCAAATTGTTTTTGGGCCTCACCCTAAACATGGGGCTTACAAAAAAAATGAAGGACATGCCTATTGGTCCACCAACCCCATCCACCACATGCCCATGTATTCTGCCGTAATGCCCAGGTTCCGATATGAGATGATTATGAGATTCTTTCATTTTAATGACAACACCCAGTGCCCTCCCCGCAATCCTCCAAATTCTGATAAGCTATATAAAATTCGCCCACTGATAACCTTATTTTCCCTATGATTTGCAGAACTCTATGTCCCCGAGAAGCAGATATGTGTGGATGAGTCCCTGGTACCATTTTCAGGCCAGCTAGCAATAAAACAATATATTCCTAGCAAAAAGGCCAAATACGGAGTAAAATTTTACACGCTCTGTGAGAGAGCCACAGGATATCTTTATGCTTTCCGCATATACAAAGGAAAAGATTCCCAGCTCCAGCCCCCTGAGTGCCCGGCCTACATGGGCACAACTGGAAAAATCGTATGGGACCTGGCTTACCCACTTCTGAAAAAGGATATCATATATACCTTGACAACTTTTATACCAGCCTGCCCCTTTTCAGACACCTATACATCGAAAAAACCCTGGCTTGCGGAACCTCAAGAAAAATAGGAAGGGCTTCCCACAATCCATAGTAAACAAAAAGCTGCAAAGGGGAGAAAGAGCAACACTGAGATGCAAAGAAGAGCTGGCCATGATTTGGAAGGATAACAGGAACGTGCACATGATGTCCACTATTCACTATGACACTACAGTTGTCCCATTGAAAAACCGACATGTGTCCAAGATTATAATGTCTACATGGGGGGGATGGATTTCAATGATCAAATGATTCAGCCTTATTTGTCAATAAGGAGGTCCCGATTCTGGTACAAGAAGGTAGCAATTTATATCATCCATTTTTGCCATTTATAATTCCTACGTAGTCTACACCAAATCCACAGAAAGCCCCGCCCCCTTCCTAAAATTCATAGAAGAAATAGTCACGTCCCTCATCTATCAACAAAGACCCCCCCCCAGAAGACCTTCGCTCTGATGCTGTTAGCCGACTTCATGAACGCCATGTCTCGCACAACATTCCACCATCTGAAGCAGGCCGAAGACGGCAAAAAAGATGTCGCGTGTGCAGCAGAAGAGGATTTCGAAAAGATACCAGCTTCCATTTTCCCCAGTGTAACTCCCAACCTGGCCTTTGCATTGGTGAAAGCTTCAAACTTTATCATACATGCCTAAAATATTAGCCCATATTTTCCCCATTTTCATCATCTGTGCTGACCATTTTCCATGCTTCCCCAAATAACCATGCCACTGCCTTCCACATGAACTGACCCTGGCCTGCTTTTCGACTATGCCTCTGCCTACCGTTTGGACTGCTTCCACATGAACTGACCCTTGCCTGTTTGGGACTATGCCTCTGCCCATCGTTTGGACTGCTTCCACCTGAACTGACCCTGGCCTGTTTTGTGACTATGCTTCTGCCTACTGCTTGGATTGCTTGCACGTGAACTGACCCTGGCCTGTTTTATGGACTATGCTTTTACCTACCGCTTGGACTGATCTGTTGCCCTGCTACTGTAATACACAGGGGTCTCACATATGTGAGGGGCTCCAGAATAGTTTTTCCGGATGGAGAAAACAATTTTTTTTGTTTTCTCCAGGTTTTGTAATTTCCGGACTAGGGTCTGGTGTCCGGAGGCTTCATAGAGATTTGGGTGGGTCTAAGCCTCTTCCCCTGTGCCCCTGTGCACAGGTCTTACCCAATTGCGGCCCTCAGCCTGCTGCTGACTTACTGCCATCATGCCTTTGCCTGCCACATGAACGGACCACACCTCTGCCTGCTACCTGGACTATGCAAATAATTAGCTGTAGCAATAGGCAGTATGTTTATGAAGGGCTGGAGAGCAGTACAATAATGAGTGTCTGCAGGTAACAGTGTACCAGGACCAATATTATGGCTGTGCTGGCTGTCTCTGCCTGGACAATTTCTATGGACAAATGTGTCAGGAACGGTGTCATCTCCGGTTTCACCTGCTGATGGCACTATTACATTCAGCACCAGAAGGGTGTAATTCCAGTGGCCACCAGCGGGTGTCTCCCTGCCTGGACTTCAGACCTGCCATCAGCACATCTCTCATGGGTCTGCTGGACTATATAGACTCTCCCTGAACTAGCCTCAGTGCTTCAGAATTCCTCTGCTAAGCCCTTGTCCCTGCCAGTACCTGCTCTTGTTCCAGCCTGTTCCCGTTTGTTCCTGGACCCCATTTGTGTATCTTGTCCTTGAGTCCTGTTTCCTGTTCCCTGCTCCTTGGTCTGCTTCAGTATTCCTGATTTCTGTGTGTTTTCACCATTTACTTGTTTTTGGTTTGCTGTCTTGATTACACGTGTGTCTTTATCATTAATAATCAACATACTTTTTTATTCATTTACTCGTTTGTACCTGATTCCTTGGTGCAGCCCAGCGATCTGATCACCTGCATTGGATGTTGTGTATAACATCCCCTGACAGACTTCTGAAGCCATACAATCAGATCGGTTGCACCTGGGAATTGGGGCCTGAGTCCCAGCTATTGTTGAAAGATGGACTTTGAAAGTATTTTGTATTTATCGCTCCTGGCAACGCATGACAGAGACATTTGTTATCAGACTTTGGCTGAATACACTAGGGAACAATTGTTAGAAGGCATCCGCCTAGCTCATGTTTTTATTGATCAAGGCAGTTTTTTGTTTGAAGATGTGCAACCATTAATTAAGATCTGTACTGAGTTGGCCCTGTCTGATGTCGCTGAGGGAGGTGATGACTATACACCCCCTTTTAGTGCAGCTCAGGTAGAATCTTTAGTTTGGCTGTTGGAGGATGACTCAGCATTTTTTTTTTGAACAATATTCAGCTTGTCCTCAGGTGCTTGCAAAATGCATTGAATCAGTGCAGTCTCTGTTCAGACAAGCCAAGTGCAAACCTGATTCAGTGCAATCATTAATACAGGCCTGGTCAAGTCTGTTGCACTCAGCCTCTGTTAGCTCCCAATATATCTTTCTACCAATGAAATACCAGTACCCTGTTTCCTCCTGTTGCACCTACCCTGCCTTTAACCCCCCTGCTGCTTCTCAGCTGCCTCCATCAGCTTCACTTAATCTCCCTTCAAAACCTGCTCCCTCTGTTTTGCCATCCTTTCACTCTTTGCTTCTACCAGCTGTATTCACTACCTACAGCCCTGTACCCACTTATAAATCCCCTGTGGATAAAACCAAAAAGAAGTGGAAGTTTTTCCCAACCCATACCATCATGCCAGTATCCAATCCTGCCTCCCCACCAGCTGATCTGTTCCAGCCTGATGTGTTCCTGTATGCCGCCCAGCCTGATGTTCCGATGCCTGCTGTTGTGCCAGCACCTGCTGTTCAGCCTGATGTGCCAGCGCCTGTGCCTGCTACCCAGTCTGAAGTTCCATTACTGGCTGCCTGGTTTGAAGTTCTAGTACCTGCTATCCAGTCCAATGCACCTGCTGTTCAGCCTGTTGTGCCAGTGTCTCTGCCCGTTGTCCAGTCTAACATCCCAGTGTCAATGTTCCAGTCTGATGTGCTTACCTTCCAGTCTGATGTGCCTGCTGCCCAGTCTGAAGTTCCAGTACCGGCTGCCCGGTTTGAAGTTGCAGTACCTGCTATCCAGGCTGATGTACATGCTGTTCAGCTTGTTGTGCCAGTACCTGCTGTTCTGCCTGATGTGCCAGCGCCTGTGACTACTGCCCAGTCTGAAGTTCCAGTACCGGCTGCCCGGTTTGAAGTTCCAGTACCTGCTATCCAGTCCGATTCACCTGCTGTTCTGCCTGATGTGCCAGCGCCTGTGCCTGCTGCCCAGTCTGAAGTTCCAGTACCAGCTGCCCGGTTTGAAGTTCCAGTACCTGCTATCCAGTCCAAGGCACCTGCTGTTCAGCCTGTTGTGCCAGCACCTGCTGTTTTTCCTGATGTGCCAGCGCCTGTGCCTGCTGCCCAGTCTGAAGTTCCAGTACCGGCTGCCCGGTTTGAAGTTCCAGTACCCGCTCTCCAGTCTGATGCACCTGCTGTTCTGCCTGATGTGCCAGTGCCTTTGCCTACTGCCCAGTCTGAAGTTCCAGTACCTGCTGCCTGGTCTGATGTCCCAGTGCCCACTCTCCAATCTGATGTGCCCACTGCCCAGGCTGATGTGTTCCTGCCCGCTGCCCAGGCTGATGTGTTCCTGTCCACTGCCCAGCCTGATGTGTGCCTTTGCCTGCTGCCCAACTTGGTGTGCCTTTGCCTGCTGCCCAGCTCGATGTGGATGTGCCACTGCCCAGCTTGATGTACCTCTGCTTTCTGCTCAGCCTGATGACATGGTGTCTGTTAAAACTGTTCCTGACTGATGCCCATCTTGCCGCTGTGTCAATTCTGCCCGCTGCCCAGCCTGATGTGTTCCTGCCCGCTGCCGAGCCTGATGTGTTCCTGCCCGCTGCCCAGCCTGATGTGTTCCTGCCCGCTGCCCAGCCTGATGTGTTCCTGTCCGCTGCCCAGCTTGGTGTGCCTGTGCCCTTGCCTGCTGCCCAGCTCGGTGTGTCTTTGCCTGCTGCCCAGCTCGATGTGGATGTGCCATGGCCCAGCTTGATGTACCTCTGCTTTCTGCTCAGCCTGATAACACGGTGCCTGCTAAAACTGTTCCTGACTGATGCCCATCTTGCCGCTGTATCAATCCTGTCTGTTGTCCGGCCTGAATGTAATGCTCCTGTGTGGTCTGACTCCAATGGTTTCTTGCCCGTTACCCTGCTAATTTTCATCTCCGGATCCAAACTTCCTGACCCGGGTGGTGGGATGCGTGTCCTATTTTCAGACTCTGATGGCAGGTTCCCCAGTGAACTAAAAGACTCTGGCCTTGGAAGTGCGAAGAAGTCCGCAGACTCAGTAAGGAAACATTTTAGGGTTTTTCTGCACCCACTCGGACTGTCGTACCCAGGGCTGAATGGAGTATCCGGAGGCCACTCCTTTAGGAGGGGGAACTGTCAGGTACGGTGTCATCTCCTGTTTTACCTGCTGATGGCACTTTTACATTAAGCACCAAAAGGGTGTAATTCCAGTGGCCACCAGCGGGTGTCTCCCTGCCTGGATTTCAGACCTGCCATCAGCACACCTGTCTTGGGTCTGCTGGACTATATAGACCCTCCCTGAACTAAGCCTCAGTGCTTCAGAATTCCTCTGCTAAGCCCTTGTCCCTGCCAGTACCTGCTCTTGTTCCAGCCTGTTCTTTCCTGTTTGTTCCTGGACCCCGTTTGTGTATCCTGTCCTTGAGTCCTGTTTCCTGTTCCCTGCTCCTTGGTCTGCTTCATTATTCCTGGTTTCTGTTCCCTTGTCGCTTTTGCCCCTGCCTTATTTTTATGTCATGTTTGTTTCCTTGCTCGTGTATTATATTAGATAGATAGTTAGGTGGGTTTGGGGGTTTGCTGTGTTCTCGCTATTTACTTGTTTTTGGTTTGCTGTCTTGATTACACGTGTGTCTTTTTCATTAATAATAAACATACCTTTTTTTTCATTTACTCGTTTGCCCCTGATTACTTGGTGCAGCCCAGCGATCTGATCACCTGCATTGGATGTTGTGTATAACATCCCCTGACAAAATGCTTTGGCTGTGCTGACAATATCCTTGTGCTGACCATAGACAATATTCCTGCCTGCTGCCTGGGTAATTACTATTGCTGTCGCTAAGCACATCCCTGACTGCTGCCTGGACCAGTGCTCTCTTCTGTGGACACTATTAAAAGCACAGGTAATACTTTTTTTTTTTTTTTACCCTTTCCGCAATAGAATTTATTTTGGATTGTAATTCTTGGTATGTACATGCTATGTGTTAGAAATATGAAGGGCCTTCAAAAATGATAGGTTGCCAGGAAATTATCTATGTAATATATGCTCCTAAAACGCCTGATGGTGCTACTTGGATGTTGGGCCTCAGTATGTGGCCAAGCTGTGTAAAAGTCTCACACATGTGGTACAGTACCTGACCGCGAGATTGTGTTTCCAGCACGATACCATCGCGCTGGTTCTCGGCGACAGGGTACTGTGCATGTCACGCTGGCTCGCTCATCGGGAAAGGAAAACTTTTTTTCCTTTCGCGATGAGCGACAGGCAGTGCTGACAGCTGTCAGGTATGAATCCTGAGGGGGCAAATTTTAAATAAAAAAACGGCGTGGGTTCCCCCCCCAGGGGCATACCAGGCCCTTAGGTCTGGTATAGATTGTAAGGAGAACCCCCTACGCTAAAAAATTGGCGTGGGGGTCCCCCCAAAATCCATACCAGACCTTTATCCAAGCACGCAGGCCGGCCAAGAAAGGGGGTGGGGACGAGCGAGCGCCCCCCCTCCTGAGCCGTACCAGGCCGCATGCCCTCAACATGGGGTGTAAGTGCCTTGGGGGAGGGGGCGCCCTGTGCCCCCCCCCACCCCAAAGCACCTTGTCCCCATGTTGATGAGGACAAGGGCCTCTTCCCGACAACCCTGGCCGTTGGTTGTCGGGGTCTGCGGGTGGGGGGCTTATCGGAATCCGGGAGCCCCCCTTTAATAAGGGGGCCCCCAGATCCCGGCCCCCCACCCTATGTGAATGAGTATGGGGTACATGGTACCCCTACCCATTCACCTAGGGAAAAGTGTCAATAAAAAAAAAAAACACAGTACACAGATTTTAGGAGTAATTTATTAGGCAGCTCCGGGGTCTTCTTCCGACTTCGGGGGGTCTCCTTCCGACTTCTCCCGGTGTTCGGCCTCTTCTCCCGGGCCCCTCTGCTATCTTCTTCCAGCTCTTTTGCCAGAGAGGGGCCCGGTCTGCTGCCGCTGTCTTGTCGCGGCTGTCTCGTCGCTTCTTCTCTTTCTCTTCTTCCGATGTTGACACGACGCTCTCTCCGGCTGGAATGCTGTGTGCGAGCTGCGGAGCCATTTATATAGGCGGTGACCCCGCCCCCTTGTGACGTCACGGTCCCAGCATGCGCAGGGACTCTGGGGTCACGCCCCCTTATGACGCCAGAGTCCCTGCGCATGCTGGGACCGTGACATCACAAGGGGGCGGGGTCACAGCCTATATAAATGGCTCGCACACAGCATTCCAGCCAGAGAGAGCGTCGTGTCAACATCGGAAGAAGAGAAGAAGCGGCGAGACAGCGGCAGCAGACCGGGCCCCTCGCTGGCAAAAGAGCTGGAAGAAGATAGCGGAGGGGCCCGGGAGAAGAGGCCGAACACCGGGAGAAGTCGGAAGGAGACCCCCCAAAGTCGAAAGAAGACCCCGGGGCTGCCTAATAAATTACTCTTAAAATCTGTGTACTGTGTTTTTTTTTTTTTTTTTTTTTTATTGACACTTTTTCCTAGGTGAATGGATAGGGGTACCATGTATCCCATACTCATTCACATAGGGTGGGGGGCCGGGATCTGGGGGCCTCCTTATTAAAGCCCCCCGCTCGCAGACCTCGACAACCTACGGCTAGGGTTGTCGGGAAGAGGCCCTTGTCCTCATCAACATGGGGACAAGGTGATTTGGGGTGGGTGGCCTGCAGGGCGCCCCCCTCCCCCAAGGCACTCACCCCCCATGTTGAGTGCATGCGGCCTGGTACGGCTCAGGAGGGGGGGGGCGCTCGCTCATCCCCACCCCCTTTCCTGGCCGGCCGGGCTGCGTGCTTGGATAAGGGTCTGGTATGGATTTTGGGGGGACCTCCACACCGATTTTCGGCGTAGGGGGTTCCCCTTACATTCCATACCAGACCTAAGGGCCTGGTACCCTTGGGGGGAACCCACGCCTGTTTTTTATTTAAAATTTGGAGTGACGTTCCCCCTCAGGATTCATACCAGACAGCTGATAGTAACTGCCTGTCGCTCATCGAGAAAAGAAAAAAATGTTTTCCTTCCCCGATGAGTGAGCCATCTCGGCGCTGGCTCCCGTGACGGGGCTCGCAGGTGTCAAATCTCGCCGAGAAATGCGGCGAGATTGACACAATATCGCGGTCACCTACTGTATCCCCATACTCAGGAGGAGTAGCAGAATGTATTTTGGGGTGTCATTTTTGCTATGTGTTGGAAATATCTAATAAATGGACAACTTTGTGTAAAAAAAAAAAATGTGTTTTTATTTTTTTTCCACATTTTCCAAAAACTTCTGGAAAAAAAATAACTGTTCAAAAGACTCATTATGCCTCATAGATTATACGTTGGGGTGTTTTGCTTTCCAAAATGGGGTCATTTTGTGGGCAATTCCATTGTCCTGATGCTCCAGGGCCTTCAAAAGTGTAATAGGTGGTTGAGAAATGAGATGTGCAATTTATGCTCGTAGATCGCCTGATGGTGCTACTTCAATGTTGGGCCTTTGTATGTGGCCAGGCTGTGTAAAAGTCCCACACATGTGGTATCCCCATACTCAGGAGGAGTATCAGAATGTATTTTGGGGTGTAACATGTTGTATGCATATACTCTGTGAGAGAAATAACCAGTTAATATGACAATTTTGTAAAAAAAAAAAAAAAAAAAATCTTCATTTTGCTAAGAATTGTGAGGAAAAAAATTACAACTTAAAAAAACTCACCATGCTACTTACTTAATACCTTGAAATGTCTACTTTCTAAAAAGGGGTCATTTGGAGGGTATTTGTACTTTTCTGACTTGTTAGTATCTCAAGAAATGAGATTCACCTGATGTACTGAAGGCCTGATCAGATGTTTTCAATTTTCAGTGCTTGGCACCATAGATTGTAGACGCTATAACTTTCACAAAGACCAAATAATATACACTAATTTGGGTTATTTTTACCAAAGATATATTGCAGTATAAATTTTGGCCAAAATTTATGAAGAAAAATTAATAATTTGCTAAATTGTATGACAAAAACAAAGAAAAAGGCAATTTTTCACAAAATGTACGGTCTTTTTTTTTATTTATAGCACAAAAAATAAAAAAACCCATTAGTGATTAAATACCACCAAAAGAAAGCTCTATTTGTGTGAAAAAAAGGACACAAATTTCATTTAGGTACAGTGTTGCATGACTGAGTAATTGTCATTCAAAGTGTGAGAGCACCGAAAGCTGAAAATTGGTCTGGGCAGGAAGGGGGTTTAAGTGCCCTGTATTGAGGTGGTTAATACAAGTCTGCCTACTGGTACTGGGATGCCACCACAGTGCTTTATTCGCACTCCCCATAAACCTAGAGACAGGGGGAGAGTTCATGTACTGTGACAGATGGTTTCACAATGGTAAGTTTAAGTTGGATGCAACCAGGACCTTTGACTGGTGTGTTGCCCAGCTGGCAGTGGTTAGAGCTGACAGCAGATAGCAGCATAATCCGTTATCCAGGCAAAGGGGCTAGGGCAGACAACAATCAGAAGTTTATCCCTATCTAGGCAAGGGGTTGAGAAAGACTGCAATCAGAAGAATAATATGTAGCCAGGCAATGTTCAGTGACAGAAGCGATCCAGAGTCAGGGAAAGGCACAAGGTACATGAGCTAGGTAGCAAACATTATCACAAGCCCAGAGCCCTGGGCATTTGATGACAAAATAAACTGCAAAAGACAATCAGCGGAGAGATGGATAGGCAGTCAGAGCTGACCTGCTGTCTAGCAATGAGGACGCAACCTGAAGGAAAACAGGCTGTCTTTTTGTTTCTCAGGATCCAAATCCTTCTGTAGGTGGCAGTATAATCTAGTTGTCTCTAAAGCATGTCTCCCTTAATAGATGGAAAAGATAATAAGATTATTGAAATTACTGTAAAATCTTGAGAGAAAATGAGAGACACAAATTCTGAAACAGTCAGGTTATTTACTGAGACAAGCGTCATTTGCACACAGCACAGCCTGTTGCCCAGCAAGGAACAAACAGGCATGGAACAGCGGTGGAGCGGCAATGAGAGAAGCCATGGAGCTTGTCTCCCATTTTTAATACTAGCCCTGCATTTGTCCAGTCCAGCAGGGTCTGGCTATGGCCTCCAAACTTCTGAGGATATACTGATCTAGATAGTTGTCTAGTTGATCTAGATCACAGGTGTCAAACACAAGGCCCGCGGGGCGAATCCGGCCCTCCAGGCCATTTCATGTGGCCCTCACACCTCTCCTTCAGCTGCAGGAGAGCTCCAGCCCTCCTCTGGTCCTCCTCCAGACCCCTACTTTCTGCTTTCAAGCAATGCATCCAGCTTCTTCCCAGCAGCAGCATAAGGAAAGGGGGTGCGCTGTGATGTTAGGGAGAGTAGGGGACTCAACTTCTGATGGTGGGGTGGCTCTTGACATCCATTGTAAGGCGAGGGGATGCGCTTGACATCTAATCTTACAGATACAACCGGCCCTTTTGAGGACAATCATAATGCTGATGCGGCCCACAATGAAATTGAGTTTGACACCCCTGATCTAGATAGACCAGCTCAAAAAGCTTGATAATTTTGATTCAAGAAAAATTTGAAATCTTATATACAGTGCATACAGAAAGTATTCACAGCTCTTCACTTTTTCACATTTTGTTATGTTACAGCCTTATTTCAAAATGGATTAAATGTAGTATTTTACTCAAAACTCTACAAACAATACCCCATAATGACAGTGTGAAATAAGTTTGTTTGAAATCTTTGCGAATGTATTAAAAATAATCATTAAAATAAATCTCATGTTTAATAGTATTCACAGCCTTTGCCATGACACTCAGAATTGAGTTCAGTTGCATCTTGTTTCTACTGATCATCCTTGAGATGTTTCTACAACTTGATTGGAGTCCACCTGTGGTAAATTCAGTTGATTGGACATGATTTGGAAAGGCACACACCTGTCTATATAAGGTCCTACAGTTAACAGTGTGTGTCAGAGCACAAACAAAGCCATGAAGTCCAAGGAATTGTCTGTAGACCTCTGAGATAGGATTGTATCAAGGCACAAAAAAATTCTGCAGCATTGCAGGTCCCAATGAGCACAGTGGCCTCCATCATCCATAAATGGAAGAAGTTTGGAACCACAAGGATTCTTCTAGACCTACTGGGTTAGGTGAGGCGTGGTAACTATTACACATCACCTTTATGGAAACTGTTTTTGTTATAATTTATTCCACAATAACACTGTCTGTTAATACTTAGCCACTATAGAATGATTTGGTAGAGCACTATTTGACATATAGGTAGCGCCACTCGCCCCTTCACATCTTCTACAAGGATTCTTTTAGAGTTGGCCACCCAGGCAGAAAGAGAAGGGAGAGGGGCCTTAGTCAGGGAGATGACCAAGAACCTGATAGTCACTCACATAGTTCCAGTGTTTCTCTGTGGAGAGAAGAGAACCTTCCAGAAGAAAAATTAACTCTGCAGCACCCCACCAATCAGGCCTGTATGGTAAAGTGACCAGATGGAAGCCACTCCTCAGTAAAAGGCACATGACAGCCCACCTGGAATTTGCCTAAAGGCACCTGAAGGATTTTAAGACCATGAGAAACAAAATTCTCTGGTCTAATGAAACAAAGATTGAACTCTTTGGCCTGAATGGCAAGCTCATCACTTGGCCAATACCATCCCTACAGTGAAGCATGGTGGTGGCAGCATCATCCTGTGGGGATGTTTTTCAGTGGCAGAAACAGGCAGAGTAGTCAGAAACAAAGGGGAAAGTTGAATTCAGCAATGTACAGAGACATCCTTGATTAAAACCTGCTCCAGAGCGCTCTGGACCTCAGACTGGGGCAAAGGTTCATCTTCCAACAGGACAACTACCTGGCACACAGCTAGGATAACAAAGGAGTGGCTAAGGGACAACTCTGTGAATGTCCCTGAGTGGCCCAGCCAGAGCCCAGACTTGAACCCGATTGAACATCTCTGGAGATATCTGAAAATTGCTGTGCACCAAAGCTACCTATCTAACCTGATGGAGTTTGAGAGGTCCTGCAATGAAGAATGAGAGAAACTGCCCAAAAATAGGTGTGCCAAGCTTTCAGCATCATACTCAATAAGACTTGAGGCTGTAATTGGTGCCAGTGGCGCTGTTAGGTGGGTGCGGGGGGTGCGGGCCGCACCCGGGTGACACCCGCCAGAAGGGTGACACCCGTAGGTAGTGGCACGCACTGCTAACACTGCCTGCTGCCCTGATCTGCGCCTCAGGTCTTGCGCTGTGTCCCTCAGCACAGCGGACTGAAGCCGCCTCCCCCTCCTCTCTGTTTACATCCACACAAGGCAAGGAGGAGGAGCCCGAGGGACACACACGGCTGTGTTTATCTGTCCGCGCTGTTCTGAGGTCTGTAAACTTTATGTATATGTGGGTGGACATGTGCAGGGGGTGTCTATACTAATGGGGGTCTGCACTGAGGGGGGGATTCTATACTAATGTGGGGTCTGCACTGAGGGGGGATTCTATACTAATGGGGGGTCTGCACTGAGGGGGGATTCTATACTAATAGGGGGTTGGCACTAAGGGGGGATTTTATATGGATAGGGGTCTGCACTGAGGGGGGATTCTATACTAATAGGGGGGTCTGCACTGAGAGGGGGATTCCATACTGATGGGGGGTCTGCACTGAGGGGGGGTTCTATACTAATGGGGGGGGTCTGCACTGAGAGGGGGATTCCATACTGATGGGGGTCAGCACTGAGGGGGGGGGTGTATGTATTGATGGGGGGGTCTGCACTGAGGTGGGAGGTTGATACTGATGGAGGGGGGTCTGCAGACTCTGCACTGAGGGAGGGTGTCTGTACTGATGGGGGGGTCTGCAATAAGGGAGGGGAGTCTGTACTGAGGGAGGGGGTCAGTACTTAGTGGGGGGTCTATACTGAGGAAAGGGGGTCTGCACTGAGCGGGGGTCTGTACTGATGGAGGGGGGTCTGTACTGAGGGAGGGGAGTCTGTACTTAGTGGGGGGTCTATATTGATGGAAGGGGGTCTGTACTGAGGGAGGGGGGCTATATTGATGGAGTGGGGTCTGTAGAAAGTGGAGGGGGGGTCTGCACTGAGGTAGTTGGTGGAGGAGGGGGTGACACCAATTTTTTTCGGCACCAAGTGGCACCAACCCTAGTGACGCCACTGATTGGTGCCAAAGGTGCTTCAATAAATGATTGAGCAAAGGCTGTGAATACTTATGTACATGTGATTTTTTTTTTTTTTTTGTTTTCATTTTTAATACATTTGCAAAGATCTCCACAAACTTTTTTCACATTGTCATTATGGGTTATTGTTTGCAGAATTTTGAGGAAAATAATGAATTGAATCCATTTTGGAATAAGGCTGTAACATAACAAAATGTGGAAAAAGTGAATCAATGTGAATACTTTCCAGATGCACTGTACAAGAAAATAGCTAGCAAAAAATGAGTCAACTTTTCTTGGTAGAGAAAAGTTATCCATCCTCCTACAACGCTAACAAAAGTAATGCTGGGAGTAGGAGGGGTTATACCAGGCTGGTCACTGTTTTTTTTTTTTTGTTTGCCATTGTCCAAAATATCATCCACATTAGTTCCACAATAATTCACAATAGAATTCTACAATAGTAGGGATGTCCAAAAGCATTCCAGCTGAGGGGTGGGTAATGGCTGCTGACAATTCGACGACAGAACTATGAGCCATCTGCAACAACCAGATAAACCATTGCCCACATCTAAAGTAGAATAGGTGAAATTCCCAATAGAACAGGAGAACTGTTAATGTGCCAGGGGAGATCACAGAGGATCAATCTAATGCTCAGACCAGAACAAGAATCGTCGCCAAAGGGAATGATTCTCTTCAAGGACACTTGAGATTGATCCAACAGAAGCTGTGTACCAAAGAAACCACCAACAGCTGCAGAAATATAACTACCTGAATAAAAAGAACTTACCAACAAGAAGAGTGGTCAACAAAGACAACACTTTTGTGCCCTAGGCTCCAAGCATGAGCAAGAATTACTGTGCCAGACCTCCAATCCCATATTAGATCATCAAGATAGGGATCTATCTAGCATAATACCCCAAGAGGATGGTCAAGGACCTAAGGAGTTGGAGACAGCCTCAATGAAACCGCCTTAAATCAAAAAGACTGAAAATAACAGAAAGTGGGGAGACAACCACACTGGTACAGCAACACCAAAAAACAGTAGAAAAAGCAAACCTGTCCACAAGGTCACCCAACAGTGTTGATAGAACCTGTTAAGGAAAAAAAGACCATGTGAGGCCTAGCCAGGACATGGTAGTATAAGACTTCTTATTCACCCTGATCCAGAAACGTGATCACAGTGGTAGAGGAAGGTGGAAGAAACTTAGCCAGATAGCAAAGACTGATCAGCTAATTAAGCATAGGAGCAGTTAATCATAAAAGGCATGGTATCTTCCACAGGGAGTGCCTGCAGTAGAGTTGCAATATGAGCTGTCTGCTGGCAATTTAAGGAAACACCAAACCCTCCAGCAATGGTTTCATCCTGACATGCAGGAGATGAAGCATGTTTGAAATTTTCAGCCCCAGAAGAAAATAATTGTGCCTTCCATGTGGTTGAGAGTAACAGCTTCAACATTTTCCAGGGTAGGGACCAGGTCACTCATCCTGTCACAGGGAGAATTCTCAAACCTTCCCATAGGTGAAGGTCATAGAGCACTAAAGTGATATCCAACAGAGTCCAGGTCAAGGTACTTACTCACAATGGATCCATTCAAAGAAAGAGACACTACTCCAGAGAACTGAACTTGATTCTCAAACATGAGGACAGCCCTGAGAATGTGGGGAAGGAACCACCTTATAGATCCCAAGAGACTGGGTGTGTATGCATGCCCATTAGATTAATAGCAATGCTGCATGTCTAGCTTCAAGTTCAGACTCCAAGATACCAAAGGAGGACTATAAGACCAAAGATAAACAAGAGAAGGAGAGGTGATGTAAAAAGGCCAAGCCCTCATTGCCCCCTCCAGCCTCATAAATGAGAAAGGGAAAGGAGAAGACCATGCCTGTTAAGGAAGATTACAATAGCCCTAAGGGTGCAGCGTGCTTCAGCAAGAATCTAAGCTGGTCAGCCCTACCTATTGGTGATTGTTAGGTACTAACACTAAACATCTGTAAGGATCCAACCAGGGGAAACTTGCAGAAGATTTCTCCACAGTTTAAAGCCCTCTAAAGATAGGGGACTTAAGTTTTATGCATCGGTTCCCAGAACCATTGGAGGAGTATGGACTGAGGTCACCTGTAACAGCAAGATGCTCCTCTGTATGTCTTTGAAAAGACATGTTGGACCGTGTGGTTGTCAGCATCTGGACCCAATGTAAAGTTAGGCCTCAAGCATTCACAAACTCTGGCAGCTGGTACTGATGACAAATTGAGTCGGGCAATAGAGTCACTGTAGGCTGGCAATGGAACAGAACAGGGGGTCAGATATTCAGTTAATGCTTCAGGAGCAGGAGCTGCAGTGGGAAGGTGCTTCCTCTAAGCTAAATGGCAGGAAAGAGAATGCAGCATGTACATGCAGCACTCTACCTAGTGGATGACATCAGCGCTCAGTCCCTTAGGCTTAGCCCTTACTGCAATGAAGATGGCAGAGGCAGGATATTTCAGAAATGTTGTAAGTGAGTCTTCAGGGATAGGGTCACATCAGAAATTGTGTCATGGCTCCGGACCTGGAAAGCACTCTGTGGCTAATTAACACAGTACAGGAAGGCCTGAAAAGGCTACCAACCTCTTAGGACTTTAGCAAAAGCTGAAACATGACAGTGCCATGGTTAGAGGCTGACTTTCAATTTATTTTTATTTTTTTGACAGTGTCTTCCTGTAGGTAGCAGCATATAATGTATGTCTGTGCCTCTGTGCTGAGTAGGTCTAATGGGAGTGGTTCCATAATTATCAGTCAGCTGCAAGGCACTAATGAGGAAAGCTACTGGGCCTGCATCTCATTAGACGTGTTCCTATTGGAAATATCTCACCAAAAATTAAATTTTTGTTGCAGGGGGATGCCTGAAATCTGACTTGTATCTTAGGCAGACTTCTGGAAAAATTGGTGAGCCAATCACACAAGCAGGAAATTATGTTTCTGGGGAGTGGTCAGAACACATTCTTTTTACAGAACAACTCCATGTAGACATATTGCATAGCATTTATAGAAAATTACAGTGGCTGCAGATTGAAAAGGAAAGGTAGTTTTTAATAACATTCAATTACAATATGACTTGTATCGCAATTGTACACGCTATATTCTTTTTTTCTTTTATTTGCAATTTTTTTCCCCACGAAAGTGGAGTTACAGTTTAACCTTTCAAACATTTCCAAAATTCACCCCTTCTTAAAAAATAACACCACAAAGCAACTAATTGTTATCTCTTGACTATTGTAACTCACGCTGCCAGACCTATTTACTTTCCCAACTGCTTAATGTCCGTCAGTCCTCCCTACCAATCCATGCACTTTTTTCTGCTCAATTAATAAAATTCAAAAGACTAAAAACAATATACAAAACAATCCACAACCCTGTCCCAAGCTACATCATCAACCTCCTCTCATATCACCCAAACTGTCCTCTGTGCTCCTCCCAAGACCTTCTTCTCTATTGATCCCTCATCACCTCCTTCCATGTGCAACTCTGGGGTTTTTCCAGAGCCTTTCTCTTATTCTGGAACAGCCTACCTCCATCTGTCTGGCTATCTCCTCCTATGTCTGCCTGTAAACAATCCCTGAAAACTCCTCTCTTTATGGAAAGCCTCTCCCCCCTCCACCCAAAACTGTACTTTTTACTCTCTGTCAACTTACCCCTCATGGTTGTTACCTTTTGTATCTTGCCTCTCTAGAGTGTAAGCTCTCCTCCTCCTCCTAGATTGTAGGTCCTCCTAACCCTCTTGCATCAAATTGTATTGTAACTGCAAAAACTGAGCAAACTGTTGGCACTAGGCGGTTCCTGTTTGTTTGTTCTGTTGGTTATTTGGCGAGGTCCATTTGCACTGGACACCTTTTCTGCCATTGTGCTATTTGCTGGGTGTCCAGGGTGCCCCTGTGCCTTTAAGGAGGAGTGTGCTATCTCCTGACATACTTGCCCTCAATCTATCCATTGCTATATATGTGTTCCTACTATGGAGTGTGTCAAAATGTATAGAGTTAGGACTTCAGATAATACTGTGGTGCCTTGTCATGGCCTTTACAGCTTATATATGCATTTGCATATGTGTGCAAACTAAAGCCCTGTTTTTAACGTGAACTGTTAAGATAGGCCAATTTAGTTTGTTGCAGGCTGGCTGGTAAGTTGAGCTGTGAATTTTTCATTGTTTTTGTTTGACATCGGATTTTATCCTTTTAAAATTCAGTAAAAGTGAGGACCAGTTCAGATTCCCATTGCCAAAAAAAGTTACACTCTACATTCTGTCGTCCTTGTAGAACCAGTTGATACAAAATTACCAGGAGGCCCTTGTGGACAGGTTTTCTGGCAATAAGGTATTCGGTGTCAGGAAACCATTAGGTCAAATATTTTAAAGTGTGGAAATCTCAATTCATCAAATGGGAAAGTTTCATATTTGTCCTTTAGTTGTGTCAGAGGGATCAACTGTCCATTGTGAATAAATTGCCACAGCACATTTCCCCAAGCTGGAGAATCCAGGGGAAGTCTCCCAATTTGGCCAATGGGGATGTTGGGGAGGGAGGGAATAGGAATCTTGGGTATTCAAGCCATTCCATATTTGCAGTATATACAATCTTAGATGGAAAGTTGCATCTGATAGTCCCATAGCATGTTTGAGCATTCCTATAAATTCATATTATTAATAAACATTACCTGTCTATTGTAAGTAAACCAACAGGAACACTTCTACAGGCTTCTGGAGACTGCGGGATTCAGCTTTACATTAATTCTGTTCCCACTGTCCTATGTGACTGCAGTATGTAGTGCAAGATAAGGTAAGTGCAAATGTTTTAGAATACCTGGACTGGAGCATCAGATTACACGAGAGTAGGGATGTTTGTTTGTCCATCCTAGAGCAACTGTTTGTCTACTTAAAGTGGAGTTCCACCCACTTTTACAACTCTTCAGCATCCCTCACTAAACTGTGCACTGTAAACGAATTGGATATTTTTTTTTTTTTTTCTCAGCACTTACTGTATATCTGCTGTATTTATTTTTCACTTCCTCCTCCCTGGCCGCGGCCCATCGCATCATTTCCTGTTTGCAATGCCTTCTGGGAAGGGGCGGCAACTTCCTCTGACACTGCCGTTGCTATGGAAACCTAACCTGAAACCTATTACACTGCTTGTGCTGCACTGAGCATGTGCGAGATCTGCAAGGATGAGATCCAGGAAGAAATACAGTCTGGCTTCAGATGCCCACACTTAAGATGGCCACGGCCTGCTGTAAGTTTATAAAATAACAAACTACTGCTATAAACTAACAAAACAGACCTTAGTTTAAAGACTAACTTTACTAGAATACATTAAGCTTGTGTATTATAGGGGTATTTTTATTTAAAAAGTATAATTTCGGCCGGAACACCACTTTAAAGTGGATGTAAACCCAATTCATGAAATTTGACTTGGGCACATATATCTTTAGTATTTACTCTCTCCAATGCACTAAGTCCTGTGGCTTTCTTCTCTCTTGCCACCTTTTCTTCAAGCCAAACCCAAACACTTTAGTGGCGCACAGCAATTCTTTTTGTAGTACGCGCTATAGAATTGTAAGAGACCTGGAACACATTTAAATTACCCTAGGAGAGTAGTAATGAGGCACGCATAGCACGCTGCAGTGACTGTCGCCAAATTGTGTTAACAGTGGAGAGGGAGGGACTTAAAGGGGCATGGTTAAATAAAACAAAACACAGCATTTGTGTGCCCATAAAATATGATTAGATTAATGCAAGAAATGTCACAATTAAAATATGAATCTAGCCTACCTTAAAAGTGGACACTGTCAGTTAGTAGGGCAGTGGACGGTGTCAGCAGGGCAGCGGACGTTGTCAGCAGGGCAGGGGACGTTGTCAGCAGGGCAGGGGACGTTGTCAGCAGGGCAGGGGACGTTGTCAGCAGGGCAGGGGACGTTGTCAGCAGGGCAGGGGACGTTGTCAGCAGGGCAGGGGACGTTGTCAGCAGGGCAGGGGACGTTGTCAGCAGGGCAGCGGACGTTGTCAGCAGGGCAGCGGACGTTGTCAGCAGGGCAGCGGACGTTGTCAGCAGGGCAGGGGACGTTGTCAGCAGGGCAGCGGACGATGTCAGCAGAGCAGGGGGTGGTTTCAGCAGGGCAGGGGATGGTGTCAGCAGGGCAGCGGTCAGTGTTAGGGTAGGGGACAGTGTCAGCAGGGCAGGGGACAGTGTCGGCAGGGCAGGGGAAGGTGTCGGCAGGGCAGGGGACGGTGTCGGCAGGGCAGTGGACGGTGTCGGCAGGGCAGTGGACGGTGTCGGCAGGGCAGTGGACGGTGTCGGCAGGGCAGTGGACGGTGTCGGCAGGGCAACGGACGGTGTCAGGGCAGGGTACAGTGTCAGCAGGGCAACGGACGGTGTCAGGGCAGTGTACCTCAATTCAAAAACCTGAATCAGCTCTACTGAACTCAACCCCATCCAAACTGTTCACAAAGCGGCCTTTTAAGCACCTTTTAATTATCAAAAAAAGACAAAAAAAAAAATCAAAGCAATCCAAAGGCACCCCACAAAGAGAGAAGATATCAGATAAAGGCTACAAAGTGAGCACAGGACAATGTAGTAATTATGCCAGGATGGGACTGCAGGGGGATCTAGACTGCGATCCTGAATCAACAGCCATGTCCATGGAAAGACCAGCAAGGAGAGCCCGGAACAGCAGCATGCAATGCCTAGGTGCAGGGCGTGCATGACTTTGGGAGCAGTGGGGTTAACCAAGCTGGTAGGAGGGGTTGGAGTTAGCCGAGGGGGAGGTATTAAGGTAAGCCTTAAATTGGTAATCCCGCCCTGGGGGAGTAACAGAAGAGTGGAGGAAAGTTCAGAGCAGCATGGCAGAGATGGAGGAAATGATGGAGCAGCTGAAGGCAGAAGCGGCTGTGAGAGGGGCGGCCTGGCTACAGGAGACGATCGCGGAGGCCATCCAGAGAGCGGGGCCAGCTCCGAGCGGGGGTGAGATCAGCACCAGCAGGGCGCGGCGTTCACAGCCACCCGAGCGGTTCTCCCCTGAACAGCGGAGGACGGATCAGCGGCAGCCCAGGGGTCCGGTCGGACTCCCGGTGGGCCCACCGGCGAAGCGAATGGCGGGAGGAGCAAGCGGAGGAGCGAGGGGGTCCTCAGCACAGCGGCTTGGAAGTGGAGAGGCCCGGGGAGCAGCGGTGCGGCCTAGAACCAGAGCGGAGGCGAGCGCAAGCCCCGCCCCCAGAAGAAGTATGGAGGAAGCACGGAGAGGAGCACATGGAGGGAGGCCTGGGCCTGCAGTTTCCGCAGCAGGGCATCACAGGAGGAGCGATCGGGGTCGGCCTGTTAGGGCAGCTAACCCGAACAACAGCAGGGCTGAGGCACAGTACGCCGGCCCAGGAAAAGCGAAGCAGAAGTCAGATGGCCGGAGAGATGCGCGGAGGCGGGGACAGCAAGGCCAAACTCCGGCGGCAGCCACGGTGTCCAGGCCGGGTGGGCCCTCATCATCAGAAGAGGAGGTGGAGGAGCGCCATACAGCCCAAGAGTGGTCCGAGTCAGAGGAGGAGCCGAACCCGCCGTCCAGGAGCACAACAGCGGTGGACACCAGAGGGTCGGCTGATGAGGTTACGCCTGTGCAGCCGGGTGAGTCACATTTTACACCATTTAATCGTGTTATACCTAGTGGTACGGGGCCCAGTGGGGTAGGTACGAGCGGGGTTCATAGTGTAGAGGGAACGGAGGGAGGCAGGGAGTCCTCTGGTCTACTGGGTTTCTTGGCAGGCATAAAGGAGCTGGTGAAAAGATTTGAGACTCCCGCAGGACCGGTGGCATCTTGGATACCGCCGGTCGGGGGTGCTGGGGCATCAGGAATAGCGGCAGTGGGCACGGGAGCGGTGGCAGCACCCGTGGCGGTTGTACCGGTGAATGAGAGCACGCAAGGGACGGCAAAAACGGCGGCGGTGGTTGAGGCTGCGGGTAGGCAAGACATAACCAGGTTGGCTGACGCCGCAAAATGTGAGGTATATGTGTGCTATGAGGGACCGTTAGGGTCGCATTTGAAACAGGAGGTGCGTGAGAAGTTGTGGAAAGGTGAGTACGTGGAAATTTTTTCGCTGCTACCGTTGGAGAAATTCAACCTGGATAGGGTGAAGCCAGATGACTCCAAAAAGGAGGATGAAGAGAAGAGGAGGTACCGCTTGATACCGAGAACGTTTGCCAACTGGTTGCAGGCGTTTGCGATTATGGCAAGCGTCATCGGGGAAAAGCAACCTGAGCATTGCTCGGCTCTTTTCTGTTACCAGGATGCGATTGGAGAAGCGTATAGGGTCTATGGGGGTACAGCATGGCTAAGGTACGATGAGCAGTTTCGTCAGCGGAGGGCAGTGCGGCCGGCATTACGGTGGGACCATAAGGACATCAGCTTATGGATGAGATTGATGACTACGGCGAGGGCCTCCAATCAGTTTTTTCAAGGGGGGACCGGCGGCCCTTCGGCACAGGGACAGTCGGTCGGAAACAAGAAGGGGTTGTGCTGGCAATACAACACAGGGAGCTGCAAGTTTGGCGCCACTTGTAAGTATAAACACGAGTGTTCAGGATGCGGGGGGTCTCACCCAGGATCTAGATGTTTTAAGCAGGGCAAGGGCCGTCCAGGAGAGGCTGCAAGCAAAAGGGAGGACCCCGGTGAGAGTGGAAAAGATGCGACCATTTCTAGGTAGGTATCCTGACAAGAAAGCTGCGCAATTGTTAGAGGAAGGTTTCTCGGTGGGTTTCAGGATCCCATGCTCATTAACGGTTATCCCCCCAGTGTCACTCAATTTAAAGTCTGCAATGCAACATCCGGAAGTAGTTAGGGAAAAACTGAGAAAGGAGGTTGCATTGGGGCGCATGGGCGGTCCATTCCCAGAGGCGCCATTTAAAGATTTGGTGGTTTCGCCTCTGGGGGTGGTACCCAAAAAGGAACCGGGCAAATTCAGGCTTATTCACCACCTCTCCTTCCCTAGAGGGGGGTCGGTGAATGATGCCATAGATCAAGGGGAGTGTTCGGTGACTTACACTTCATTCGATGCGGCAGTGGGATGGGTACGGCGATATGGGAAAGGGGCCTTGATGGCAAAAGCGGATGTGGAATCCGCTTTTAGGCTGTTGCCGGTACACCCCGAGAGTTTTCGGTTATTGGGGTGTCATTGGGACAATGAATTCTATGTGGACCAATGCCTACCCATGGGTTGCTCGATATCGTGTGCGATATTTGAGCAATTCAGCTCATTTGTGGAATGGGTGGTACGAGAGGTGTCGGGGGTGAATTCTATAATTCATTACCTCGATGATTTTCTCTGTATGGGTCCGGCTTCTTCGCGCATCTGCGCTGTGCTCCTGGCCACACTGGAACACATTGCAGAAAAATTTGGCATTCCATTGGCTGCTGATAAAACGGAGGGACCTTGCACGGTCATCACGTTTTTGGGCATTGTCCTGGATTCGGAGGCGATGGAATGCAGGCTGCCGGACGATAAATTAGAAGACCTTAAAAGGGAAATAGCAGGGCTTTTGGGATTGCGTAAAGTACAGCTGCGGACGCTGCAATCGGTGCTGGGCAAGCTTAATTTTGCATGCCGCATATTACCCATGGGGAGGGTGTTCAGTCGCCGGCTGGCGGCTAGCACGAGTGGAATCAAATCGCCAAAACATTTTGTGCGTCTAACCGAAACGCACAGGGCAGATTTGAGGATGTGGCATTCCTTTTTAGAGTCTTTTAATGGTAGGGCGTTTTGGATGTCGGGTCCAGTCAGCAATTTTGACTTGGAACTGTTCACGGACGCAGCGGGTTCCACGGGTTTTGGGGCATTTTTTCAGGGCCAGTGGAGCGCTGGGCCTTGGCCTCAGACCTGGGTTGAGGCAGGATTCACAAAGAATTTGGTGCTACTAGAATTATTTCCAGTAGTACTGGCAGTGGAACTATGGGGTGCATCATTCAGGGATCTGAAGGTGCGATTCCAGGGCGACAATATGGGGGTGGTGCAGGTGATTAATAGGAGTACGGCGTCCTCGCCGCCAGTGATTAGGCTGCTGCGGCATTTGGTCTTGCGCTGTCTGCAACAACAAATGTATTTGTGCATGCTGTACATTTACCGGGGGTTGAAAATGTCATCGCTGATGCGTTGTCTCGCTTCCAGTGGGACAGGTTCCGGGAGTTGGCGCCGGATGCGGAACAACAAGGGGTACCCTGTCCCGAATGGCTGTGGGAGATAGCATTTGCACCATAGCAGGATGGATAAAGAAGTCGGTGAGTAGGGCGACATGGGCAGCATACACGAAGGTATGGAAGGAATGGAGTGAGTTTGCAGATAGCGTGGGGGAGGATCCAGCCGGTCAGGACATGCGTTTGCTGGTACTGTACTATATAGCGAGAAAAATGGAGGAAGGTGTGTCCGCATCAATGGTTAACAAGAGGGTAGCTGGTTTAGCGTTTCTTTTTAAGCTACAAGGTAGGCCAGATTGGACAAAGGATTTTTGGATAAGGCAGGCAATGAAGGGTTATAGGAAGTCGATTTCTCGACGAGATGCCAGGAGGCCAGTGACGTTTGAAATCCTGCAGGGGATAGTAAATCAGTTGCTTCAGGTGTGTGCGTCCAGTTATGAAGTTGTGTTGTTTACGGCAGCCTTTTTATTGGCATTTTTTGGGGCATTTCGGATAGGGGAACTGGTCAGCCCTTCTAAAACCACACCAGGGGGGTTGATGTATCAGGAGATGTCATGGGGTGATGAGGGTTTGAAGTTGTGGTTACGGCACTCAAAGACTGATCAACTAGGTAGGGGGAGAAGGGTTGAGGTGTATCCAATTGCGGGATCACAATTATGCCCGGTAACAGGGGTCAGGGAATTTTTGAAGGTCCGTCCTGCGGTAATGGGCCCCTTGTTGCTCCATAAGGGGGGTGAGTTCCTGTCTAGATTTCAGTTTGTAACGGTTTTTAATAAATGTATTAAGGGGTTGGGGCTGGCAGAGAAGGGTTTTTCGTCCCACTCCTTTAGGATTGGGGCCGCTACGGAGGCAGCCAGAAATGGTATGGACGTGGAAGCAGTTAAGCGAATTGGGAGGTGGGAATCTAATAGGTTCCGATCATACGTGCGCCCCCATATGGTGGTAAACTTGTAGTAGGTTATAGGGGCTTGCGGTTTTGGTAAATGGGGTAACAAGCAAATGTGGAACAAAACCGGGGCTCACGGTATGGTGTTTTTCTTTTGTGTTCTTCTATTTTCAGGTGCAGTGCCGGGGATGGTATGGATAATGGGCCATTCCTATGTGGCTTGGGGGGCTCGGAGAGGGGACGCCCGCAAGGAGGCTAGGCAATTGGGTTTTAGCAAAAGGGAGGCCTGTGTTAAGTGGTTGGGGATCCCAGGCATGTTGTGGGGTAGATTGGTGTCGGAAGTGCATCGCTATGCACAAAGGGACAGTCCCCCGGACGTATTAGTCATCCATGTAGGAGGCAACGATTTGGGCTTAAGAGCCATGGTAGATATCTTGCGTGACATCAAGCTCGATGTAGAGCGGTTAAAGCAAGCCTTCCCTAACATGATCATTGTCTGGTCTGACATGGTGGCTAGGATGTCATGGAGAATGGCCAGGTCGGTAGAGGGTGTGAATAGGGCCCGTAAGAAAATAAATAGGGCGGTTAGTAAGTTTGTGGTAAATAATGGGGGTGTGGCGGTTAGGCACCTTGAGCTAGAGTTTGAGACATGGAGGTATCTGAGAGCGGATGGAGTGCACTTGAATGAAGTTGGTATAGACTTATGGGCATTAGGCCTACAAGACGGCATACAGAGAGCACTCCGGGTGTGGAGGGGCACCCATGATTAAGGTGTTATTCCTGGGTGCTGTGGCGGGCGTTGGTCTGTGCAAAAGAAGGAAAATGACTAAAGTAAGAGTTGGTTTGGCAGAAAAAGTTGATATGGGTCCTTATGGTGGTTCCCGGTTAACGGAGGTTAGCCGGGAAGTGATAATGGGGCACTGCGGTCATTGGTTAGTCTCTGTGCCAGCTTGTCGGCTTGAGGCCTATGGTATATATTTGATGGGGCCGCAGTGCAAGTGTGTTATGGACATGTTTTGATTATTAAGAGATTGCGCAGACCAACGCTTGAGATATTCAGTTGCAGTTAATGTAAATATGTTTATATTTCTAATTAAAAGATTTATTTGTTTAAATAAAGTAGGCTGCTAAGGCCTTTTATTACTCCAATCTTGGTGTGGTCTTAGTTATTGGGGTAATGGGGTAAAAGATGGGGGTAAAAGGGTATGTTAAGCATATCTGTTATCCAACAGTCAAGGAGAGCCCGGAACAGCAGCATGCAATGCCTAGGTGCAGGGCGTGCATGACTTTGGGAGCAGTGGGGTTAACCAAGCTGGTAGGAGGGGTTGGAGTTAGCCGAGGGGGAGGTATTAAGGTAAGCCTTAAATTGGTAATCCCGCCCTGGGGGAGTAACAGAAGAGTGGAGGAAAGTTCCCGCCCACCCTCCCCTTTTATCGGTGAAGGGAATTTGCGTTTGGAGGATGGTGTTTTATTCTCTTACAGGTTGAAGACGAGGAGAGATCCTGGTAGAGCGGACGTTGGTCTGTGCAAAAGAAGGAAAATGACTAAAGTAAGAGTTGGTTTGGCAGAAAAAGTTGATATGGGTCCTTATGGTGGTTCCCGGTTAACGGAGGTTAGCCGGGAAGTGATAATGGGGCACTGCGGTCATTGGTTAGTCTCTGTGCCAGCTTGTCGGCTTGAGGCCTATGGTATATATTTGATGGGGCCGCAGTGCAAGTGTGTTATGGACATGTTTTGATTATTAAGAGATTGCGCAGACCAACGCTTGAGATATTCAGTTGCAGTTAATGTAAATATGTTTATATTTCTAATTAAAAGATTTATTTGTTTAAATAAAGTAGGCTGCTAAGGCCTTTTATTACTCCAATCTTGGTGTGGTCTTAGTTATTGGGGTAATGGGGTAAAAGATGGGGGTAAATGGGTATGTTAAGCATATCTGTTATCCAACAGTCATGACAAGTCCCATACTGGAGAGTAAGTACAAACTTAATGGGAGGAAAGGAACGGCCATCAGCTCTGCACTTACCAGTGGTCGGTGTTGGTGTCCCCTGCTCACACGGCAGGCTCTATGTCTGTGCCTATGCCTCCCACACTCCGGACAGGTCACATGCTTGTCTTGCAGAGGGGAAGAGCCCGGGGCTGTGTGTCTGCGCGGAGTAGGCACTGGCACGTTTCTCCCCCCTCACAGCTGCCCTGCAATGTGTCACACCGCCCCGCCAAACTTAAACAGTGCAGGAGACTCGGCCAGAGCACCGGACAGTGCAGGCAGGCGAGGGAGACACCTGCACGGGAAACCCATTACAGAGTCATAATAGGAGACTCCTCAGCTGGGTCTGAACACTGTGTCGGGGCTCAGGCAAACTGAATCCCAGACACGTGATTCAAAACCCGTACTGTCCAGGTGAATCCCGGATGGGTGGCAACCCTAGGGGGGGGGGAGACGAGAGAATTCACTCCTGCTGCTGAACGAGGAAGTAAAAATTCTACCACAATGTTAGAATTCTAAATAATATAGCAAGCTGAAGACAGCAGATATGTAAAACTTATATAGGGAGATTTGTTTCCTCTCTGTGTATCATCTGAGGCTGTTCACTTCGCTGGGTATATGTGAGGGTTTACATCCACTTTAAGTTTCCATCTTCGCCAGTCTTTACTGTAGCTACATTTAACCCCTTCAGTTGCATTAATCCTTCAACTGTTTGATTGCAGAAATGCTATAAATAACTTGAAGCTGGGCCTCAGCTAGGATTTATAGCTTGACTTGTAAGTGTAAGAAAGAGACGAAAAGCATGGTTGGGACCTGCACAGACTTTGGATCTGCGTTATAACAGCACTGGTTAGGGAAGTTTCAGAGTACCTCTCTGCCTAGTGGAGGAAGAGCATTTTAGGCATCTGGCCATAGATGCATTGGGTTTTTTTTGGTCAGACAGCTGGCTATTGTATTTGGACAGGCAGAACTCCTACTCCTTAAAGCGGAGCTCCACCTTAAACAAAAATATTAAAAGCCAGCAGCTACAAATACTGCAGCTGCTGACTTTTAATAAATGGACACTTACCTGTCCCAGGGTCCAGCGATGTCAGAAGCCGATCGATCGCTCGTCTTTCGGCTGCCCCCGCCGCCATCCTCGGTCAGGGAATCAGGAAGTGAAGCGTTGCGGCTTCACTGCCCGGTTCCCTACTGCGCATGCGCGAGTCGCGCTGCGCGTCTACACTGGTCCCCGTTGTGTTGTGGGAATTGTGTGTTTCCCACAACACAACGGGGGGGGGGGGGGCATTTGCAGCTAGCTACGGCTAGCTATGCCCGGAAGTGGGTGCAGATACCTGTATTATACAGGTATCTGCACCCCCCTCCCCCCTGAAAGGTGCCAATTGAGGCACCAGAGGGGGGGAGGAATCCAATGAGCGGAAGTTCCACTTTAGGGTGGAACTCCGCTTTAAAGCTGGCCATAAATGGATCAAAAATTGTCCGGTTCAGCAAGGACCTTTGATCCATCAATGGACATTCCTGCTCAAGAGGATTCGATCTAACGATATCCATCTATGGCCAGCCTTACACCTCTGAATAATTTAGCCATTACCTCTTTTCCCTGTGCCTATAGACATTTCCCCCAATTTGACAACTCTGTTAAACTCTTCCTATTAGCATGCTTCTGCCAGGGGACTGCAGGAGGCTGATACCAAGACAAATCCAGGTAGTTACATTGCTTACAGTAAAAAAAAAAAAAAAAAGTAAAGTGATTGTAAACGATCACCTTGTAAAACAACCCATTCAGTTTAAAATAGAAATAAGTTCAAAACATTTTGTATAGATATAAAAAACAAAAAAAAAATACAAATACCTTTTTCAAAAATGATCACAGTCCCTCTGTTCTCAGCACTGTATAAGAGCTGGGGGGGAGGGGGGAGCAGCACACTGAGCTTGCCAGTGAATGGCTGTACAACGGGGGAGCATCAAGACAAGTCTGATAATTGGAGGAGAACAGGCTGAATTTCCAGCATAGCTAGAGAACTGACCATCGTGTGCTCTTCTGCTTAGTGTGGTCAGTTTTTATTAGGAAAGCAGATGGACTGTCAGAAACACCAGGGATTTCACATAAAGGAAGTAATACAAAGACACTAGGATAGTTTTTCGTACAAGTACATGGTACAGCAGGCACATATCAGGAATATGAAGTGTTGGGGTAACAAACGCTTTAAGGATGTATAAATTAACTTAATGCTTTTTTTTTTATAGTTACTTGAAATTCAGCTTTACGTGATTATCCTCTCTATGGCTTTAACAATGTTTTCTTAAGTTTAGGTACCTTTTAAATTGTTTGATAAAATGTTGTTATAAGCTAGAATTCCCCTTTATGCTTGGATCCTTACCTGGAAGAGCTCTTTTGTATATATTTCAGTAGGGTATTAAGCTGGCAGATTGGAAGAAGGATTTAACAATTAACATCCAAAGTAATAAACAGCACCTGGTCTAGGCTTACTGTGAAAGGTATCAAATCACTCAATACCTCTCATAATAAGTAAAATACCTCTCCAGGTGCAGATAATCACTTTGTGAATGATTATTCCTGCCACCAATAGGCCAGTATTAAGTACAGTCATCAAGTCTTGATTTACTACAGGTAGCAGTGATGTTTACCACCAGTCTGGTTATGACTGGCCTGATTATGATCACCTGCAGAAGTGAGAAAGATGACTCCGGGCCCTAAAACAGAGCTGGCTGTCATTATTAGCAGCTGACATCTGCAGAGGGAAGGGGTTGCCTTAAGCCCCGTAAACACGATCAGAAAATCGTACGAAAAATACAGATTTTGAAGTGAACGTACGATAATCTGATCGTTAGTACAGAGCTTTCGAGAGCCGATCATGACAGTTTATCCAATATTATCCAATCAGACATGCACGGAATTTTTTGTACAATGCCAGATCGTATGATTTTCATTTAATCAGTACAGCTGTCGTTCCAAAAATTCAAAACAAATGCATTACAACACATAACATCACTTTCAAATTTTTATTCTGTCGTCCGAGAATTTTTGTGACTTTAGTAAACTCTTTAGATTAGATCTAAGATTAGCATGCAAAAAAAAAAACAGACGATGATTCGTCCGATAATCTCATCATGTGTACCGGGCAATAGTCTTGAACTAGGTAAGGGCTTACAAATGCAGCATGTTTTCAGGTGTATACTGTACGTCTTGCATTTGAGACCAGTTTGAAACACTTCTGAGATCAGTGAGATTTGCATCAAGCTACTTTTGTATTTCCATTGACTTGTATGCAGAGAAAAGCAGTTTTGATGAGAATATAAGCTTGTGCATAAAGAACCTGCTGAAGTGCTAGGGTGCAGATATGAGGGGAGGATTATCAGCGCAGCCCCCCCTCGGATGCCCACACTGGACCACCATGGACGCCACTAGGACCACCAGGGATGTCGCCACCAGGTATGCCACCCTAGACCACCAGGGATGTCAATCAGTGCCCACAATGGATGCCAATCAGTGCCCACAATGGGCATCACTGATTGGCAGGCATTATTGTTTGGCACTGATTGGCATCCATCTGTACCATTAATAAGTGTACATCAGTGTCTATCAGTGCCCATCCATGCCCATCCGTGCCACCTATCAGTGCCCATCCATGCCACCTATCAGTGCCCATCTGTGCCGCCTATTAGTGCTCATTCAATGCCCATCCCTGTCGTCTATCAGTGCCTATCCGTACTGCCTTTCAGTGCCCATCAGTGCCACCTATGTGTACCACCAGTGCTGCATATCAGTGCCGCCTATCAGTGCTCCATTAGTGCCCATCATCAGTGCCACCTCATTGGTGCCCATCAGTGCCGCCTTATCAGTGCCCGTCAGTGCAGCCCCATCAGTGCCCATCAGTGAAGGAGAAAACTTATTTACAAAGTTTTGTTACAGAAACAAAAAAAAACATTTTTTTGCAAATTTTTGGTCTTTTTTTTATTTTATTTTTTTAGCAGAAAATAAGAACCGCAGAGGTAATCAAATACCATCAAAAGAAAGCTATATTTGTGGGAACAAAATGATAAAAATTTAGTTTGGGTACAGTGTAGCATGACCGCAAAATTGTCACTCAAATTGCGACAGCGCTGAAAGTTGAAAATTGGTCTGGGCAGGAATGTGTGTAAGTGCCCGGTATTGAAGTGGTTAAAAAATAAGAGCACTGTGGTTAAAAACACAAAAGAATGTGACAAAAAAAAACAATACACTGCTAAATGTTTGGGCTGACCTTACAGCTATGCATTGGAGTAACAGATGGTTCCTTTAGAATGGGACCCCAATGCACAGCACAAGAGGTATTGACAGACCTACACTAGAGTACACCACAATGCATATAGCACATGCATATTAAAAGAAAAGGCATGGGTCCATTTTCTTGTATCTTTTCCAAGTGTTGGCAGCCCATTTTTACTGATAGGGCTGCCATTTAATACACCGCACGTATCCAATGATATCCAGTTGCCTAAGCTGCATTTAATAAATAGTCATAGTTAGTCAGGTTGAAACAAGACACAAGTCCATCTGGTTCAACCAATAAAAAAAAAAATTTAAAAATATCCTATATACACAATCCTATTCCCACAGCTGATCCAGAGGAAGGCGCAAAAAAAAAAAAAAAAAAAACAGCAAGGCATGATCCAATTTGCTACAGCAGGGGAAAAAATTCCTTCTGGATCCATCGAGAGGCAATTGGATATTCCCTGGATCAACTTTACCTATAAAATGATTCCTTTGCTTAAACAGTCTGTATAAAAAGCTCATCCTGCTAGTTTAGTTTGATATAAATGCACAGCACATCCTGATAAGCTACACACTCCAAATAAAGAATCAATACACGTAAAGGAGGTCATTCAATTAAATAGTCCGTATCAAAGAAAGCAATTAGTAGCGTCAGAATCATTTTTTTTTAAGTCCTTAAGTGAATTTCCAGAGCATTCAGATATAAGAAAAGAGACTAGACTTTAGTTTTCCATTGGATTAGTGACTTGCTCAAATTCTCAACTCAAAATTTTGCCAGGTGGATGAAGTGAGTTAAAAATGCTCCTCAACTGCCTGGTTTTGCTGCCTAACAGTGACCATGTGAAAGGGGTTTTATTGCCCAGTGAAATACATCACCTTGCCTGAATTAAAAAGAAAAACATAAATTAAGACTTTACTATAAAAATATATGCAGGGATATATTTTTACAATTTGTGCCTATAGGTACACAACTTTGAACACCTTTAAAGTAATTGTAACGTCTCAAGGTTTTTCACCTTAATGCATTCTATGATATTTTTATTACAAATTATGTGAGCAGACTGCAGTTCCTCTTTAATTACAATGACTTGTGTCGCAATTGTATATGCTATATTATTATTATTATTATTATTATTTTTATTCTTTTTTTCCCACACAAGTGGAGTTACCCAAGCCAAATATTTCAGAGTCCATACATTCAACATTACCCAAGCTGGCATCCAGTCCTTTCCTCATTCAGAAACCTTCTCACTCAGAACAAAAAAACAAGTGAACAAAATATAGCGGCATATGTGTGACCTGCTAGCAGCTTCACAACTAGTCTTATTTCCCTGACAAAACTAGTTCATGCCCAGGCCCTAGTTGAAAAGTGTTGGTGTGGTCTCACTGATGACCAACATATGGCATCAGTGCTCTTAAAGAGAAAATTCTGTAATCAGTGTTGCTCTCCTTTATACAGCGGGTAAAATAAGTATTGAACACGTCACCATTTTTCTAGGTACCGTATTTATCGGCGTATAACACGCACCGGCGTATAACACGCACCCCAAGTTTAGGAGGGAATTTTAAGGGAAAAAAAACTTTTAGGAGGGAAGTTGAAGGAAAAAAAACTTACATTTAAATGCCCATCATTGCAGCCTTCTCAGTGCAGCCTTGCCCCAGTGCAGCCATGTCAGTGCAGCCTTGTCAGTGCAGCCTTGTCAGTGCAGCCTTGTCAGTGCAGCCTTGCCCCAGTGCAGCCTTCGATCTTGTGATCCCCTGCCATCCTGGGCTTCAAAATCGCCAACCGCAATTTGAAAATGGCGCCGCCGGCGCTGAAATACACAGAGCCGGTCCTCGGCTCTTCTCGGCGGCTCTCGTTCACTTTCGGCTCCACTCGTAGTCCCGCCCGGGATGGGCGTGACTGAGCGGAGCTATCCGAACCTAGCCGAGTACACTCGCCTAGGTTCAAGCGGCGCTCGAGTGAAGCTGAAAGTGGCCGAGAAGAGCCGAGGACTGGCTCTGTGTATTTCAGCGCCGGCGGCGCCATTTTCAAATCGCGGTCGGCGATTTTGAAGATCTGGCAGCTCAGGATCGCAGGGGATCGGCGTATAACGCGCACCCGCGATTTTCCCCTGATTTTAAGGGGAAAAAAGTGCGTGTTATACGCCGATAAATACAGTATATATAACTCTAAAGGTGCTATTTAAATTAAAAATGCCCCCCCCCCCCCTTTTCAGTGACAACACATGCAATAATACATACAAAGAAACCGAAACCAAAACAAATACATTCAGAAATTAGGTTATGTGTAACAAAATAATATACTTCAATAATACTTCATACAAAATCCTTTGTTGGTAATGACAGCTTCAAGATGCCTCCTGTATGGAGAAACTAGTCACATACATTAACCAACAGTTGAAAAAGTAAAATTAGTGAAGTGCACATTTCACAGTAGTGCTCATAAAAAATTTGTTAATAACGCAAAAGTAGGTTGACAAAAATGTGTTTAAACACATCTGTTCATAAATAAATGACCATGAAGAGAATTTGAAAATATCTTGCAATTCCACATAAAACATAAATGACAGTGCTCTTGAAAAGTGCAAAAGATGTGCAAAAATTTTAATTTTTGCACTTTTCAAGAGGACTGTCGTTTATGTTTTATGTGGAATTGCAAGATATTTTCACATTTTCTTCATGATCATTTATTTATGAATAAATGTGTTTAAACACATTTTTTTGGATATGATAAAAAAAATGTCATAGTAAAATATTGTAGAATAGATTAAATCATAAAACATCTTGTCCACCCAGGATATTGAATATGAAAGTTGATAGCTTGACGCATTTCACGGCCCTATAGCCGCTCATCAGGAGCAAAAACCGTGGGATGCATCTATAAATAAAAAGCATATATGTCTAGATAATCTAACAAAATAAAAAAAAATAATAAAAAAATAAAATAAAATTATGGGAAAATAAAAATATATAGAAAAAATTCTAAAAGATTATAAGGATTGAATAGTATATTATGGGGTAGGGGACCCACTTATTACGTCTAACTTACAGCTGCATCTGCGTACTGATGGTGTGATATTGAGGATCGTAAACCAACCTAAGAAGATTATCACCTCCGGGAGCTGTGGCGGCGTACCAGAGCAATGACAACTAACACAGACAGCATCTGAAGCAGGTGAGTGTAAGTGAGATGACCCTAATGTGTGGTTGAGATTGTGACCCCAAACGGGACCTATGTGGAAAAAAAGATATATATATGGGATGTGTTGAGAGTAATCAGATTAGAAAAGCAAAGGCAGAACATCAATATCAAAAAGGACCAGCCTGGTCCTATTTTTTCTGATTTTGTTAGATTATCTAGATATATATATGCTTTTTATTTATAGATGCATCCCACATATATTTCTCCTGATGAGCAGCTATAAGGCTTACGAAACGCATCTACCTATCAACTTTCATATTCAATATCAATCGTGGGTCGACAAAATTTTTTATGATTTAATCTATGTCTACAATATTTTACTATGGAATTTTTGTTATCATATCCAATTTTTCCCATTTACTTTGATAGAAACTTAGTAAGGTCAACAGGTTACATAGGTATTAATTGCACCACCTTTATGTATATATGTATCAACTGCTACATGTGTTTGTACCATATATGAATTTTATTGGATTGTGAATCATTATGTAATTTATTTTGAATGTGATATAAAAGTTTACTGTTATAAAGGATCTATGCTAAAAAATGTTACATAAGAGACTATACAATATAAATAAATATAACTTCTGAGTCATTATACCTTTTTAATTTGCTACTGTGTGCTTCATATAAAGTCCCACATCTTGCCCCCTCTTTCATTAAAGACCATGTTTAAATATATAAAAAGAGCAAGAAAAGAAAAAGAGAGAAAAAAAAAAGGAAGAAAACGACATGGGCCTGTCGACAATATATAAAGGAGTATGGGTTTTAAGGTCAGGTGGGGGGATTCTAGGATAGTAGGTTTGCAAAGTCAGGATTTTTCATAAAAGATATCGGGGAGAGCCATACATCTTGGAAATGAGAATACCAGTCATGCAGCTGCGCTGATAGTTCTTCCATTCTCATAAGCTTATTTAATTCAGTTATCCATTCTATTATTGAAGGAGTGTGCTGGGATTTCCAATATCTTGGAATTATCACCCTGGCAGCCACTAAAAAGAAAAGAAAAATCCCCTTCTTAACTTTTGAGGCAGATTCTTGGAACATAGATAATAGTGCTATTTGGGGAGTTTGGGGCACTGTCTCTGAGGCAAAAACGCTGTATAATTTAAAAACATTGTCCCAAAATAGGCGCAAGGCAGGGCAGCTCCATTTTATATGTTGCATGGTGCCTGATATATAGGGCATTGCCAATAGGCATTGCCAATAGGGATGGGCTTGATGTTAAGGTCCAACATAAGTTCGACTCAAACATTGGGCTTTCACCGAAGAGCGAACATTATGGGGCGTTCGCGGCAAATATGAGCGCCGCGGAACACTCCATAATGCACTGCGAGATTGCAGTGCATTGCTATATGATGATTGGCCAAAGCATGCACCTGACCTGCATGCTTTGGCCAATCACAGCGTGCTCTGCTAAGAGAGCCATAATTGGCCAAAGGCAGGGTGCCTTTGGCTAACCATGGCTCAGGGGGACTAAGTCCACGCCCCACACTATATAAGGCTGCTTACACAGCGGCCGTGTGTAGTGTTGTTGGCGTGGACAGAGAGAGCTTGATTTAGGTTAAGCAAGCAGGTTATTCAGTTAGTGCCAATGTATTTGAGATAACTCAACACACAGCCATTAATGTCTAAACCGCTGGCAACAAAAGTGAGTACACCCCTAAGTGAAAAATGTCCAAATTGGGCCCAAAGTGTCAATATTTTGTGTGGCCACCATTATTTTCCAGCACTGCCTTAACCCTCTTGGGCATGGAGTTCACCAGAGCTTTACAGGTTGCCACTGGAGTCCTCTTCCACTCCTCCATGACGACATCACAAAGCTGGTGGATGTTAGAGAACTTGCGCTCCTCCATCTTCCATTTGAGGATGCGCCACAGATGCTCAAAATGGAAGACGTTTGGGACGACCAAAACCCTTCCTAGAGCTGGCCGTCCGGCCAAACTGAGCTATCGGGGGAGAAGAGCCTTGGTGAGAGAGGTAAAGAAGACCCCAAAGATCACTGTGGCTGAGCTCCAGAGATGCAGTCGGTAGATGGGAGAAAGTTGTAGAAAGTCAACCATCACTGCAGCCCTCCACCAGTTGGGGCTTTATGGCAGAGTGGCCCGACAGAAGCCTCTCCTCAGTGCAAGACACATGAAAGCCCGCATGGAGTTTGCTAAAAAACACCTGAAGGACTCCAAGATGGTGATAAATAAGATTCTCTGGTCTGATGAGACAAAGATAGAACTTTTTGGCCTTAATTCTAAGCGGTATGTGTGGAGAAAACCAGGCACTGCTCATCACCTGTCCAATACAGTCCCAACAATGAAGCATGGTGGTGGCAGCATCATGCTGTGGGGGTGTTTTTCAGCTGCAGGGACAGGTGAATGCGGCCAAGTACAGGGATATCCTGGACTAAACCCTTCGACAGAGTGCTCAGGACCTCAGAATAGGCCGAAGGTTTACCTTCCAACAAGACAATGACCCTAAGCACACAGCTAAAATAATGAAGGAGTGGCTTCACAACAACTCCGTGACTGTTCTTGAATGGCCCAGCCAGAGCCCTGACTTAAACCCAATTGAGCATCTCTGGAGAGACCTAGAAATGGCTGTCCACCAATGTTTACCATACAACCTGACAGAACTGGAGAGGATCTGCAAGGAGAAATGGCAGAGGATCCCCAAATCAAGGTGTGAAAAACTTGTTGCATCTTTCCCAAAAAGACTCATGGCTGTATTAGATCAAAAGGGTGCTTCTACTAAATACAGAGCAAAGGGTCTGAATACTTAGGACCATGTGATGATTCAGTTTTTCTTTTTTAATAAATCTGCAAAAATGTCAACAATTCTGTGTTTTTCTGTCAATATGGGGTGCTGTGTGTACATCAATGAGGAAAAAAATGAACTTAAATGATTTTAGCAAATGGCTGCAATATACCAAAGAGTGAAAAATTTTGAATACTTTCCGTCCCCACTGTATGTGTGTGTGTGTGTGTGTGTGTGTGTGTGTGTGTGTGTGTGTGTGTATATATATATATTGTAAGATTGGGGTATCAGACTCAAACGGTAGGTGCATTATCAGTGGGTACTCCAGTACAAAACTGTATTTTTAAGGGCCTGGTAGCCCACTTTTATTTAAAAACACGGAAAAGTTCACAAAGACATCAGTAGCCCTCGCAGGGGGTTCCACCATTACTGTATCTTGCACACTCAATACTTTAGCCTCCTGGCGTACATTCTTGCCATATGGCTGATTCCGGCCTTAGGTCTGCTCCTCAGACCCAAAAGAGTTTCCTAGAGTGAAGCTCTCTCCTCGCTTACTCCTGCTGCTTACTACTTGCTGCTCTGTCACCAAGTACGTCTGCCTCCTGCAGACATGCATACCCTGGCTGCCTCCTGCAGCCTCTGACTCCTCTCAGAGGAATGGGAGTCCACCTGACTCCCATGCACAGACTTCCTGTCTGTTGGGTGAAACCCTGAGCCATAGCCAGGTCACAATTAAATAGCCCAGCACACAGCTGTGCAATCAGCGTGCCTTTCTCTCCAAAATCTGGTGTAAACCAGCAATCTTCCAGGTAGCACAGGGTCCTACTGCCACAATATATATATATATATATATATATATATATATATATATATATATATATATATATATATATATATATATATATATATATATATATATATAATTCTGCATCCAGTGTAGCCTATATCTACAGTGCATTCTGTGGTGTACTGTTTCTAATATACTTCAGGTAGTGTATTAATGTGTGTGTGTGTGTGTATGTGTGTGTGTGTATATATATATATATATATATATATATATATATATATATATATATATATATATACATACTCTGAATCCAGTGTAACCTGTATCTATAGTGCATTCCGTGGTGTACTGTTTCTAATACACTTCAGGGGGTGTACACAGTATCTAATACAGTGTCTACTACACTTCTGGTGGTGTACACAGTATAAAATACAGTGCAGCTGTTGTACAGTTTCTAATACAGTGCAAGCAGTGTACACTGTATCTATTACAGTGTGTACAGTTTCTACTGCACTTCTGGTGGTGTACACAATACAGTGCAGCCGTAGTACAGTTGCTAATACAGTGCAGGCGGTGTACACAGTATCTAATACAGTGTGTACAGTTTCTACTACACTTCTGGTGGTGTGCACAGTACACAATACAGTGCAGCCATAGAACAGTTGCTAATACAGTGCAGGTGATGTACACAGTATGTAATACAGTGTGTACAGTTTCTACTACACTTATGGTGGTGTACACAGTATCTAATACAGTGTAGTGTGATGTTGCAAAACAAAATATACAGTACATCATGTCTGGAAGGCCACCAAGGAGAGGCAGACGCTCACAGGCCACTGAAAGAGGGCAAGCAGCCCCTGTGTCTACAGTCAACAGTGCTGTTCGTGGTCATGGTGCATTCTCTGTAGGTGGCCATGGGGCACGCTTGTCCATTTTTTCTGCTGCTGGCCGTGTTATTGAGCCAGAACTTGCAGAAGAGTTGGTGGAGTGGATAACAAAGTCGTCCTCATCTTCCTCATCCTCTGTCACCCAGGTCCGGAGTAGTTTGCCTTCCAACGCAGCTGCCAAAGTGGCCTATTCCACCGGCTCCTTGTCCACAGTCTTGCCTTCTGTAGCCCCACCATCATGCACGGAGGAGTCCCCAGAATTATTAGACGACAGTGTCGGGTACATGCTGCTGGAGGATGCGGAGCGATTTGAAGGCCCTGTTGGTTCCCAGGTTGAGGAAGGGAGTAACGTGAGCCTAGAGAGAGGGGGTGCCCAAGAAGGTGAGGTCACTGACTGTACTTGGGTGCCTAAGAGAGGAGGAGGAGGCACAACTCCAACGAGGCAGGATGTCCTCTAGGGGGCAGCTTAAGGGCAGCCACTCTTTTGCATCACACCGCAGAGCTCTGCAGGTGCAGAGCGCTGCTGACTCCCCACTGACTTTTAAAAGTTCCTTGGTGTGGGCCTTTTTCGACACGTGTGCAGCAGATCGCACCGTTGCTGTTTGCAACCTATGTCTAAAGCGGATCAAGCATGAGGAAAAACATACTTGACCAGACATATGACGAACTGCCATGCAGTCCATTGGCAACAGCACTTGAAAGACCCACATCAAAGAAAAAGGCGGACTTCTCTTTGCTCCTCATCTGAGATCTCCAACCCGACTTTAACTCCAATCCTCTCAAAAACCTGCACTGAGAGGAATGAAGGTATAGCAATAGGTGTCCCAAATATTTGCAGCCAATCTGCTAGCAATACACCACCATCTGATTTTAGCAAGCAAATTTCTCTACCCGAGTTGCTGAACCTTAAAAAGAAATTCAGTCCCAGCCATCAACATGCTCAGCGTCTAAATGCTAGCTTGGCCAAATTGCTAGCACTGCTGCCTTTTCAGCTGGTAGACTCTGCCCCCTTTTGTGAATTTGTGGAATGTGCTTTACCTCAGTGGCAGGTTCCAAAATGCCATTTCTTTTCACGGAAGGCCATTCCGGCTCTCTACCGGCATGTGGGAGGCAATGTTTTGGTTTCGTTGGACAGGGCGGTCAGCAGTAAGGTGCATATTACCGCTGACTCATGGTCCAGCAGGCAAGGGTTCAGTGTTGTTGGAACTTGTTCCACCACCATGCCTCCAAAATGCTAGTGGTGATTCTGCCACAGCTCTCTCCTCCACCCCTCTTCTTCTTCCGCTATGGCCTCTTCTACAGATTTGTCCTCTGAACCAGCGGTGCTCCGTAAGCATTCAAGGGGCTACACAAGCAGTCAGGCTAAAAGATGCCATGCAGTGCTTGAGTTGGTCTGCCTAGGGGACAGGAGCCACACTGGGGCAGAGATTCTGTCAGCTCTGCAGGGGCAGGCTCAGAGGTGGTTGGCGCCATGCCAGCTTCAGCCAGGAATTGTTGTATGCGACAATGGCACCAACCTTCCCTCCGATAGGGACACTTGACCCATGTTCCATGTTTGGCACACGTCCTAATTTTGGTGGTGCAGCGGTTCTTCAGCAGGTACTCAGGCTTACAGGATCTCCTGAGGCAGGCCAGAAAAGTCTGTGGTCATTTCCGCCGGTCATACAATGCCAGTCCTCGGCTGGCTGACATTCAAAGGGAATGCAACCTGCTTACCAACCGCCTCCTTTGTGACATGCCCACCAGGTGGAACTCAACGTTGGAAATGCTGTAGCGGCTGTACACACAGCAGAGGGCCATCAATGAGTACCTGTGCAAGTATGGCACCAAGACAAGGTCAGGGGAGCTTGGCTTCTTTTAAGCACACCATTTGCTATTGATCAAGGATGCATGCACTGTCCTGTCACCATTTGAGGAGGCCACAAGGGTGGGTATGCAGTGACAATGCATGCATCAGTGACACTGTCCTTCTAGTCTTCCTGTTGGAGCACACACTTCTAGGAATCATTGACAGGGCACTTGAGGCAGAACAGCGGGAGGAAATGGAGGACTTACTTAGCTCTCAAGGCCCCCTTTATCCAGATAGCATTCCTGTGGGCCCACCAAACACACAGGAAGAAGAGGAGAAGGATTGTGTCAGCATGGATGTAGAGGATAACACTCAGCAGCAGTCTTCAAGGGATGGTTTTCAGCCCCCAGAAACCCAAGAAGTTGTACGTGGCTGGGAGGAGGTAGTTACGGATCATGTGATCTTTAGTCACCCAGAGGACTCAGAATCAAATGCCTCTGCAAACTTATGCTGCATGGCCTCCCTGATTCTGAAAAGCCTGCAAAAGGACCCTAGAGTTTTTGGTATCAAGGAGAGGGATCATTACTGGCTGGCAACCCTTCTTGATCCATGTTACAAGGGTAAGGTTGCAGAACTCATCCTGCCTTCGCAGAGGGAGCAGAGGATGAAACATCTTCAGGAGGCCTTGAAGAAAGGTTTGTGCAACACATTTCCAGACCCTGGGAGGTTACAACTTCCTGGTGCTGGACAACGTGTTCCTGAGGCTTCGTTCAGTCAGAGGAAGAGCGGTGGAGAAGGTGGCCGGCTGACCGATGCCTTTAAACAATTTTTTAGTCCTCAGCGCCAAGGTCTGATCGGTTCAAGCAACCATTGCTAGCGTCTGCATTACATGGTGCAGGAATATCTAGGGGCAAGAGCAGACTTGGAGACCTTTCCAACAGAGCATCCACTGAGTTACTGGGTCTTGAGGATGGACCACTGACCAGAACTTGCTCAATATGCAATTGAGCTACTGGCTCTCTTGCATCCAGCGTGCTTTCTGAATGCACATTCAGTGCTGCTAGTGGGTTTGTAACGGATCAAAGAGTGCGCCTGTCCACAGACTACCGTTGATAGGCTCACATTCATAAAAATGAATCAGTCTTGGTCAGCAACTATCAAGCACCTGATGCTGATGTAGCTGATTGAATTTGCTATGGATGTGGGATCCCTTGAAGACTGCCTATGTTGACCATCCTATTCCTCCTCAATCTTGATGATGCTAGCTTCCAACAATATTTTTGGTTTAAGGCACCACCACCACTACCCAAGTCCCAATTTTTCTGCCCCTGTTTAACAGGGGCATGAAATTACAATTTTTGATCTAATATTTCACCTCAGGGCCTGTTCCTGCGCCCAACAAGAGTATCTGTGAGGGGTTACAGTGTTGTGGCACCACCACCACCACCCAAGGTCCAGGGTAGATAGTGCCAGGGGGCCCCCCACGCCATTTAAAAAATAATTGAGTGCGGGGTTCCCCTTAATATCTATACCAGACCTGAAGGGCCTGGTATGAATTTTGTGGGTGACATCTACGACATTTTTTTTTGGTATTTTTGATATTTTTATCTATATTGCCGGGATCCAACAATACATTACAGCCGCGAGCAGTTTTAAATGACATTTTTTCCTTTAGAAATGTAATTATGCTGTTATAAACATGGGAAAGATGCGCTACTTTACAGGCATACTAAGGACACCCCCAGGTACAATATTTAAAGGAATAATTCATTCTTATTGTTTCACTTTAAACATTATTAAAATCACTGCTCCCAAAAAAACAGCAGTTTTTAAAACTTTTTTTTGCATTGATACATGTCACTTTTTATGGCAATAACTTGCATATAAGCCTTTAAAATTAGCACTTGATTTTTCACGTCCGTGCCCCATAGACTTTAACGGTGTTCAGGCGTTCAAACAAATTCTTTGCCTGTTTGCATGTTCTGCTGCGAACCAAACCAGGGGGGTGTTTGGTTCATCCCCAGTTGCCAACATTGGTCTGATGTATTTGGAAATATTTTGTGTAGTGTCCAAGAACAGCGATACCATCTTGTGATGACTTTGCATTTTGTTCCTCTATTTTACTCGCAACAGAAGATTTATGAGTCCATATACAGGATTTACAGACTTCCTCCACAAAAATGACTCCTAGCTCCTTTTTCTATTCCACAAAATAAGAAGGTTTGTCAGAAAAGATCTCGGTTAGGAGAAAATTGTGGAGAAACTGTATGTGTATGTGGGTCAGGTTGTGTACCTAAAGATTTAAAAACAGTAAAGGGGATGATTAAGGTCGCCTCTTGTTTTTTAATGAATTATAGAAGTTACCAAGTTGGAAATACAATAGGCACCAACTTGTGTGACAGGGCAAAAACTCATTTGTGTCAAGGGTTTCAGGCCTGTTGAATCAGTAACATCAGTCATTAGGAAATGGATTTAAGAAGTAACAAAAGAGGGAGGAGGCTTTAATCGCAACCCTGGAGGGAGTTCAGGGTTGCATGTGAGTGGCGTTAGTGGGCCTATCATAGGAGTGTGCAGCCTATTGCATTAGGGTGTGCACCTCAAACCAAAGCTCAAACACACATGCGTCTGTGTGGGTATGTATGTATATGTATGTGTGTGTGTGTGTGTGTGTGTGTGTGTGTGTGTGTGTGTGTGTATGTATGTATGTATGTATGTATATATATATATATATATATATATATATACATATACATATACACACACTCTTATAAATAAATGTTAACAAACATTTTAAAATGTATTAAAACATTTTTAATTAAAAAAAAAATGTATCAATGTAAACAAAGATAATTTTTTTTAACTTAATAATTAAGTAATCTTTTATCATAAAAAAGCTTTTAAATAAATCTAATCAAAAATCAAATAAGCAATTTTAAAAACTGCACAGTAAGTAGGATTTTTTTTAATAAGTGTCATGTTTTAATATCCTGAATTGTATTTACTGCTTTTAATAAATTTGTTAGATCCCCCAGCAACAATAGATTCCCTCAGCAACAATAGATCCCACAAGAACAAGACCTCTCCCCAGCAACAAGAGATCCCTCACAGCAACAATAGACACCCCCCAGCAACAATAGATCCCTCCCATTAACAATAGATCTCCCCAGCAACAATAGAACCCCCCCAGCAACAATAGATCACCCCACAAGAAAATACCCCCCCAGCAACAATAGATCTCCCAGCCTGTCGGCATATGGGAAGTGGTTAATATACACTTGGGATTTGTTTTTTTATACCAAAAACATGCTATATATATATAAATATATATATATATATATATATATATAAATCCGCACTTTGCTAACAAGCCAGGGGATTTATTTTTTTAAACCAAAGACATGTAACTCAACACACAGCCATTAATGTCTAAGAGCCCTTGCACACTGGGGCGGGGGGCGGCGTCGGCGGTAAAACGCCGCTATTATTAGCGGCGTTTTACCGTCGGTATGCGGCCGCTAGCGGGGCGGTTTTACCCCCGCTAGCGGCCGAGAAAGGGTTAAATACCACCGCAAAGCGCCTCTGCAGAGGCGCTATGCCGGCGGTATAGCCGCGCCGCCCCATTGATTTCAATGGGCAGGAGCGGTAAAGGAGCGGTATACACACTGCTCCTTCACCGCTCCGAAGATGCTGCTGGCAGGAGTTTTTTTACCGTCCTGCCAGCGCATCGCTCCAGTGTGCAAGCCCTCGGGGCTTTCACACTGGAATGAAAGCAGCGGCACTTTCGGGGCGGTTTGCAGGCGCTATTATTAGCGCAATAGCGCCTGCAAACCGCCCCAGTGTGCAAGGGCTCTTAACCAGCTGCTGCTATCCATGCTAGTCCGCTGCTTCTAAGTACTGATTCACAAAAGTTTTAGCAGAATGTTTAAAAAAAAAAAAGACAATCTCTGAGGGAAAGGGAAAAAAAACAATAACAAAAACAAACACACACAAATATACTGTACATGGCAATAAAACAAGCATAGTTAGTGAGATAAGACAAAGATAAACATCTCAGAACACTAGCAGACTCGTTCCATAAGAAAGGTTACAAAGACAAAACCATCAACACAAGCATAAACACGGCCTTGAAAACCCGAAGAGAACATCTCTTCCATTACAAAGAGATAAAAAAAACAATTAATCGTGTAAGTAGCGCCTACCCCGATTTTCCGGGACCTTGATGGGGACTAGGGATGAGCCGAACACCCCCCCCCCCACCCTTTCGGTTCGCATCCAGAACATGCGAACAGGCAAAAACTTTGTTTGAACACGCGAAAACCGTTAAAGTTTATGGGACACGAACATGAAAAATCAAAAGTGCTAATTTTAAAGGCTTACAGTATATGCATGGTATTGTCATAAAAAGTGTTTGGGGACCTGGGTCCTGCCCCAGGGGACATGTATCAATGCAAAAAAAAGTTTTAAAAACAGCCGTTTTTTCGGGAGCAGTGATTTTAATAATGCTTAAAGTGAAACAATAAAAGTGTAATATTCCTTTAAATTTCGTACCTGGGGGGGTGTCTATAGTATGCCTGTAAAGTGGCGCATGTTTCCCGTGTTTAGAACAGTCAGAGTGCAAAATTACATTTCTAAAGGAAAAAAAGTCAGGTAAAACTACTATCACTAGCGCCGGATATAATAAATTGTTGGTCCGGCAATACACATAAAAGTTCATTGATAAAAACGGCATGGAATTTTCCCACAGGGGAACCCCGAACCAAAATTAAAAAAAAAAAATGCCTGAGGGTCCCCCTCAAAAGCCATACCAGACCCTTATCCGAGCACGCAACCTGGCAGGCGGCAGGAAAAGAGGGGGGGATGAGAGGGTGCCCCCCCATGAACCGTACCAGGCCACATGCCCTCAACATTGGAAGGGTGCTTTGGAGTAGCGGCCCCCCCAAAGCACCTTGTCTCCATGTTGATTGGGAAAAGGGCCTCATCCCCACAACCCTTGCCTGGTGGTTGTGGGGATCTGCATGCGGGGGGCTTATCAGAATCTGGAAGCCCCCATTTAACAAGGGGACCCGCAGATCCTGCCCCCCCTGTGTGATTTGGTAATGGGGTACAAATGTACCCCTACCATTTCACAAAAAAGTGCCAAAAATGTTAAAACAGACAAGAGACGGTTTTTGACAATTTGTTAATTTCTTCTTCTTTCCGGCTTCTTCTTCCATCTGGTCTTCCTTCGGTGTTCTTCTTCTTCTTCCTCCATCTTCTTCTTCTTCCCCCGCTTCTTCCTCCACTGCTTCCTCCGGTCTTCTCGCCCGACATCTTCATCCGCACGATCCGCCTCAGTGGGAGTCTTCCGCTGTGTGACGCTTCTGTTGAGGTGACAGTTCTTATATAACGAAGGGCGGGGGCCACCCGGTGACCCCGCCCCCCTCTGACGCATGGGGAAAGACATAGGGAAGTCCCCGTGCATCAGAGGGGCGGGGTCACTTGGTGGCCCCGCCCTCCATTATATAAGAACTGTCACCTCAACAGAAGCATCACTCAGCGGAAGGCTCCCACTGAGGCGGATCGTGCAAAGGACGAAGCGAAGAAGAAGCCGGAGGAAGATGCCAGACGAGAAGACCGGAGGAAGCAGTGGAGGAAAAAGCAGGAGAAGAAGAAGAAGATGGAGGAAGAAGAAGAACACCGAAGGAAGACCAGAAGAAAGAAAATGGAAGAAGAAGAAATTAATAAATTGTCAAAAACCGTCTCTTGTCTTTTTTAACATTTTTGACACCTTTTTTGTAAAATGGTAGGGGTACCATTACCAATACCAATTCACACAGGGGGGGCCAGGATCTGGGGGTCCCCTTGTTAAAGGGGGCTTCCAGATTCCGATAAGCCCCTGCCCGCAGACCCCCACAACCACCGGGCAAGGGTTGTGGAGATAAGGCCCTTCTCCCCATCAACATGGGGACAAGGTGCTTTGGGGGGGAGCGCTACCCTAAAGCGCCATCCCAATGTTAAGGGCATGTGGCCTGGAACGGTTCAGGAGGGGGGGCACTCTCTCGTCCCGCCTCTTTTCCTGCGGCCTGCCAGGTTGCGTGCTCGTATAAGGGTCTGGTATGGATTTTTGGGGGATCCCATGCCAGTTTTTTTTTTTAAATTTTGGCGCGGGGTTCCCATTAAAATCCCTACCAGACCTGAAGGGCCTGGTATGCATTTTGAGGGGGACCCCCATGCCATTTTCTTTTAAATTTTGGTTCAGGGTTCCCCGGTGGGGAAATTCCATCCCATTTTTATCAATGAACTTTTATTTGTATTGCCGGACCGACAATCCATTATAGCCAGCGCTAGCGATAGTAGTTTTAAAACTACTATCGCTAGCGCCGGCTATAATGGATTGTCAGGAAAAGAGGGGGATGAGAGAGTGCCCCCCCTCCTGAACTGTACCAGGCCACATGCCCTCAACATTGGGAGGGTGCTTTGGGGTAGCGACCCCCCAAAGCACCTTGTCCCCATGTTGATGGGGAGAAGGGCCTCATCCCTACAACCCTTGCCCGGTGGTTGTAGGAGTCTGCGGGCGGGGGGGTTTATCGGAATCTGGAAGCCCACTTTAACAAGGGGACCCCCCAGATCCCGCCCCCCGTGTGAATATCTAATGGGGTACAAATGTACCCCTACCATTTTACAAAAAAGGTGTCAAAATTTTTTGACAATTCCTTTATTCATTTCTTCTTCTTTCTGGCATCTTCTTCCATCTTCTTTCTTCTGGTCTTCCTTCAGTGTTCTTCTTCCTCCATCTTCTTCTCCCGCTTCTTCCTCCGCTGCTTCCTTCGCTCTTCTCGTCCGGCATCTTCCTCCGGCTTCTTCTCCGCTTCGTCCTCCACACGATCCGCCTCAGTGGGAGTCTTCCGCTGTGTGACGCTTCTGTTGAGGTGACAGTTCTTATATAACGGAGGGTGGGGGCCACCCGGTGACCCCACCCCCCTCTGACGCACGGGGAAAGCCATAGGGAAGTCCCCGTGCGGCCTCTACCCCAAAGCATCCTCTCAATGTTGAGGGCATGTGGCCTGGTACGGTTCAGGACGGGGGGCGCTCCCTCGTCTCCCCTCTTTTCTTGCAGCCTGCCAGGTTGCGTGCTCAGATAAGGGTCTGGTATGGATTTTTGGGGGGACCGCACGCCATTTTTTTTTAAATTTTGGCGCGGGGTCCCCCTTAAAATCCATACCAGAACCTTCAGGTCTGGTATGGATTTAAGGGGGACCCCCACACCATTTTTTTTTTTAAATTTGGTTCAGGGTTCCCCTGTGGGGAAATTCCATGCCGTTTTTATCAATGTGTATTGCCGAACCAACAATTCATTATAGCTGGCGTTAGCGATAGTAGGTTTACATTACTTTTTTTCCTTTAGAAATGTCATTTTGCACTCGGACTGTTCTAAACACGGGAAACATGCGCCACTTTAAAGGCATACTATAGACACCCCCCAGGTACGAAATTTAAAGGAATATTATACTTTTATTGTTTCACTTTAAGCATTATTAAAATCACTGCTCCCGAAAAAGCAGCCGTTTTTAAAACTTTTTTTTTGCATTGATACATGTCCCCTGGGGCAGGACCCGGGTCCCCAAACACTTTTTATGACAATAACTTGCATATAAGCCTTTAAAATGAGCACTTTTGATTTCTCCCATAGACTTTTGAAGGGTGTTTCGCGGCTTTCGAATTTGCCACGACCACCCCAAATTGTTCGCTATTCGGCGAACGGGCGAACAGCCAATGTTCGAGTCAAACTCATGTTCGACCCGAACATAAAGCCCATCCCTAATGGTGACTACCGGGGGTAGGGATGGCTGACATACATTCTCAGGGTGCAGGTTTGTGGGCATGGTGGGTGATGAACAAGGAAGAAATTGGGCGCTAGTCACTTTTTTGCTTTAAACGAGAGAAGTTTATTTCTCAAACAGGAAAAATGTGGGAGAGAGGGCAAAGGACACCCTTAATAACGATCAGCAATAGGCAGATTGGCAGACTCCTTAGACAAAAATAGGTGAGGTAAGGTAGACAGCAGTGCAGGAAAAAGAGCCTTTAAGCTAAACCACCTCTAGTAACTTAAAGTGGAGTTCCACCCAAAAGTGGAACTTCCATTCATCAGATTCCTCCCCCCCTCCGGTGACACAGTTGGCACCTTCCAGGGGGGAGGGGGGTACAGATACCTGTATATTACAGGTATCTGTACCCACTTCCGGCATAGATAGCCGCAGAATCTGCGGTTATTTACGCCACTTCCTGCTCCCTCCCCGCTGCCTGCTGGGAAACACACGGTTCCCAGAGACAGCAGGGACCATCCGTATTGCGCTGCGCGACTCGCGCATGTGCAGTAGGGAACCAGGAAGTGAAGCCGCACGTCTTCACTTCCTGATTCCCTTACCGAAGATGGAGGCGGCAGCACCCGACGACGGAGAGACGGTTCGGCCTCGGGTGCCGACATCGCGGGCGCCCTGGACAGGTAAGTGTCCATGTTTTAAAAGTCAGGAGCTGCAGTATTTGTAGCTGCTGACTTTTAAAAAAAAAAATTTCGGCGGAGCTCCGCTTTAACTACTCACTGCATCATACTGAATTCTTTTCAATGAGTTCTCTCTTGAAGCTCTCCCAGCCACCTCATGGATCCCCGGTCCATGAAGAGTCACCTCTGGTGCTTCTCTAGAACTCCATCCCTCCTAGAATTGTATTCAGATCTTTGGCAGGCTTTCCTCTGCATAAACTTGAACACCCAGATAGGCCTCAGATAGGCCTAGCAGCGGGCAGCCATTTGGATAGGCTTCAGGCTTCAGGCCTAGCAGCCAGGAACTATACACACATCCACCCAGGCCGAAGCCCTGGGTGGGAAGACTGACCTTGATCACCTGACTTCTTTCTATTAAATAGCTTTTCCCAGCATGCTTAGCAGCAAATATGATTGGCTGAAAAATGTATGTTTATTCATAACTTGAGTATACTGTAGCTTATCATACTAATGTCAAAGGCAACAGTGTCACCTACTGACAAAAAGGGAGATGCCACACTTTAATGGAATTAGCACAGAAGTCATTTAACCACAAAACACTACAAATTAGCCAGGCTGGTTACCACCCAGCATAACTAAATTTACCTATAGCCCCATTCTAGGGACTAGGGTGCTACATGTACATCTAGTAACCACATACAATCCAGCACTAGAAGGCATAAAAAAATAACCAAAAGATTTACAACCCATCATAACAGCGGATACAACTCTGAAAGAAATATCCGAACAACCCACAACACTGGAATTTGCAAAGACATACCATCAAGCAACATAAAGAAGATGCACACCTGGGTGACATCATTTCTCACAACAGGACCACACTATTTCATGGGTCAGATGGTAGGTGCACCAACTAAAAACAAAGCGTTACTAGACCTACTGATTACCAACAATACAGACCTGATCACGGATGTGGAAATAAGGGGCAATTTAGGAAAAAGTGTTCACATGTTAATTAGCTTCAGTAAAAATCACACAAATAGGAAACATAACTGGAATACAAAGACACAAAATTTCAAAAGCGCCAACTTCCCTAAACTATGAACCTTGCTAGAAGATATAAATTGGGATAAAATCAAGGGGCGTGGCCTGGACATGGCTGAATAGAGACGTGTGGTGTCTGAGCTCCCAGTCGTCTCACCCCCATTCTGGCAAATCCAGCTGATATTCTGAACTATGCACTCCTCAAGAAAGAGAGCGGTGAAGCAGAGCAGTAAATCAACTAAATCCGCTCCACAACCGCCCTCATCCAGCGAGCTCAGAAGGCGATTCCAGCTCTCCCTCCTCGGCTCACCGGAGTTCAAGATGGCGACGCCGCGTGGAGAGCATTCAGGGAGACTGACGGCGCGCGGCTCCCAGTCACCGCTCGAAGATACACAGCTCACAGACACCTATGCTGGCTTCCCTCCGGATCTCCACGCTGGGCGCAGTGAGTTATCACAACCCTTTCCCCAAGTGTCAGGAGGAGATGCAGAGCTACGCTCTATCCTATTAGCATTGCCTACTAAGGCGGACATCACTGCCCTCATAGCTACGGTGGAAGCTACACTAGTTCCACTAGACTGGAAACAGGGGAGAGCTCCCTAGCAGCCTTAGAATGCCGAATGTCGGCAGTAGAAGAAACCCAAGATACACAAGCAGAGGCACTGCAAGAGCAGATATTGCGCTTAGAAGAGATGGAGGACCGAAGTCGCAGGAATAACCTGCGACTCCGAGGACTCCCAGAAGCCACGGGGCCTGAAGACCTAGCAGATATGGCAGTAGCAATTTTCCGTAGCCTACCAGGTATAGATCTGCCAGACCGCATTGTGATTGACAGAATCCACCGCGCCTTGGGTCCTAAATCAACCGACCCTCTGAGACCCAGAGATGTCGTTTGCAGAGCCCACCATTATATACATAAGGAACAAATACTGCGCAAGGCTTGGGAAGCAGACGACCCAGAATTGGATGGCGCCATGATCAAGATCCTTCCAGACCTTTCTCGTGCAACCCTACAGCGGCGTGCGATTCTAAAGCCACTTGGAGCAGAGCCAATAGATGTCCCGAACTGGCTGGGCCCTCTCCCGAGACTGCCCATGCAGGGAATGGTAAACAGTTTACCACCAAGACAACAAAGAAACCGCCGCCGGCCTAGAGCATCTTCACAGGAGGACGCACGTGAGTCTTGAGCTTCTGTAATGCCGCACTACTTTCAAGTTCAGAGAAATGATGCACAAGTTATATCATTACTAACTGATTGCGTTTAATCACTCTTTACCTACACTGGTAGTTACTCGCCCACCTTAATAACATAAGAGTCTGGAACTTAACTGATTCTTGCTGTAGAAGCAGATCTTTCGGACAGCTACATCAAGCAGACGGAATTTCCAGTCTTACCCCTAGAGGTACTATTTTTCAGCAACCCACTTTAAGGTCCAGAGACCCTGAACTTAAGGGGGGACGAGACACTACGCAGAGACCACAAGAAACTGCTGCCATAGTCTGAAGGATTGATGAGCAGAGGGACAAGAACATTCACATCTCTCTCCCAAGGTCTGTTGCACATATATCTACAGAGTGTCCAACAGCTTACACAGATTAACAGACTACAGGATCAGCAGTAACATTGGTCGGGTTATATAAATATGTCATATATGATCACTCGCCCTCACAGGCTTGGTTTAAGAATTGGTCTGCAGAGCTTTATTTTAGTGGCTCCATGGGGAAACATATTGGCTTCTAAACAGTGGAGCGATGAGGTGTCTACCCTGCAGCCATAACACTATGACTGGAGAAGCAGGATCTCTTTTAGAGACATGTTACATGTTAGCGCAAAGAAAGAGTTTATTGTTTTATGTTGTTATTTATTCCTAGCCCTAGTAGTAGTAAAGATCCACTAAGTCATGATAACTAGCAATGGGTCGATATACTAGACAAGAAGAGATAGGGCGAAGACACTACCTCATCTTTTAGTTTGTAACATTACAAGGAGATGATTATATTGTCTGGTCGGTTCACATTATGGAGCTTATCTGTTATTATGGTTATAGAGTTGCATAGTACTGTCTATAGTTACATTGGTCAGACATGCTGGAGTGGAGGGACGGACGGGAGACTCTACTTATGAGCCTTGTCCTTCCTCCCTCCCGATTAGGTTAACATATACTCCTGGAGGGTAGAATTTCTGCCACCTGGGAGTTATATGCAAAAATAAAACCCCCACTGTTTTAGGGGAACGTAACAGACAAGACACTAGGCCTTGTCTGTATCTCACAACTTTCTACTGACTCTCTTTCTACATTTCCTACTTTCACTTTCTTTTCTATATTTCCCTTCCCGCCTTTCCCTCTCCCTGATTTATCCCTATCCCCCTCTTCCCCCCCCCCTCTCCCTATTCTAAAACAATATGGCGGCCAGTAAAATTAAGGTGATGTCCCTAAATGTAAAAGGACTTAACATACCAGAGAAGAGACGTATGCTAATAGATGACTTAAAGAGAAACCATACCGATCTAGCCTTCATCCAAGAGACACACTTTAAGTCTAATAGATTACCATACTTACAAAACAGACACTTCCCTATAGCCTACCACTCCATGAACCCGGACTCCAAGTCCAAAGGAGTCTCCATTCTAATTTCAAGTAAGATCCCCTGGCAACACCAGAGCTCAATAATAGATCCGACAGGACGATATATCTTCCTAAAAGGCACAATTGGCACTGTCAAGGTAACACTTGCAACTGTATATGCCCCTAATGAGCAACAAGCCACGTTCCTGCGAGAGACATTAGAGAAACTAAATGATTTCCGAGAAGGACAACTGATTATAGGAGGTGACTTCAATACTCCACTGATCCCCTCAACAGACACGTCGTCGGGCAAAACATTGATTCCGCCGAACCAACTCAAGCGTATAGCTAAAACACTTCACAAACTACAATTAATAGATGTTTGGCGATTACAGCACTCAGGGGAAAGAGACTTCACATTTTACTCCCACATGCATCAAATATTCACCAGAATTGATTATTTTATGATTCCGCATACACAACTACATGCGGTTGAACAGACTTCGATTGGAAATAGGACTTGGTCAGACCATGCACCTATATTCCTGAGCTATCGCTTATCGGACATTTCCTCTCCCAGACATCGATTCTGGAGGCTTAACTAAAGCCTTTTACAAAACCCAGAAGTTCTGACAGACGTGACTAAGGCACTAATAGGGCGTACACACGGTCGGACTTTGTTCGGACATTCCGACAACAAAATCCTAGGATTTTTTCAGACGGATGTTGGCTCAAACTTGTTTTGCCTACACACGGTCGCACAAAGTTGTCGGAATTTCCGATTGACAACCACGCGGTCACGTACACCCCGTACGACGAGACTAGAAAAGGCCGGTTCAGAACCAAGCGCGGCACCCTTTGGGCTCCTTTTGCTAATCTCGTGTTAGTAAAAGTTTGGTGAGAGACGATTCGCGCTTTTTCAGATTCGTGGCTTTCAGACCGTTTTCTGCCGTTCAGTTTGTGCTTGTGGGTTTGTATCTGCTCTTCAGTGCGTGCAGCAAGTTCCGCGTGACTTTAAGTAGTCATTGTATTCTTGTTCGTTCGTTACTGTTTTTCAGTTCGCTCTTCACAGGCCTTGCTGTTCTTCAGTGCGTTCTGTTACTTCGTTCTGCGCAGCCGACCGTTTTCTAGCCATGTTTCGTATGCGTACTCCTCGTAGAGTTCGTGCTGTGCGGGGGCTTGATGTTGGGGTCCTGACCTTGACACAAGTCCAGTCCATGAACAGGGTGGGGAGGAGTTCATGGACCAAGAATTGGTTGCTTCAGCGTGACCAGTTCTGTCATATGCCTTTGCTCCGTGAGATCCGTGAGAATAATCCTGATGATTTCAGGAACTTTCTCAGGATGACGGACCCCATGTTTCACCGTTTGTTGGCTTCGCTGACCCCCTATATCAGCAGGCAGGATACCTGCATGAGGCAAGCCATCACTCCGGAGCAGAGGTTGGTCGCTACCTTGCGGTATTTGGCCACAGGCAAAAGCCTGCAGGACCTCAAGTTCTCGACAGGCATCTCCCCCCAGGCTCTGGGGATCATTATCCCAGAGACCTGTTCTGCCATCATCCAGGTCCTTCAGAAGGAATATATGAAGGTAAGATTTTTATCCTTTTATATCACATTTTATTGTATTGAATGTTTGATAATATATTGTATTTCTTTCCTCATTCCCTAATTCCCATGATTGTAATATGCTGTGAATGTCCCCTTTGTTCTCATGCATGCTGGATTTTTATGTAATTATTATTTTATGTCCTTCATACATATTTGCCCTTCAATAACCTCCCCAGCATGGTGTCTCGTGCCCTATATTCACCTCATGTAGTCACTTAACAATGTGTTTTATCTGCTCCATAGTAGTGCTTTACCCCAAACACCCCCTAAAATGTTTGGTAATGTTATTTTTGATTTAAATTCAGGCAGAGTGCCAGAGGCTTTTTTTTGTGGTGTCCCCAAATTTTTTGTAACCCTCCCTCCCCCCAACTGCTAAGTCAGCTGATCACAATTCTCTATCCTCAATCATCTATCTGCTGACTTTGCCAATCCCATACACACTATACCCATCTCTTTACTGGTCAGATTTATGGATGAATTCCCCAAAGCATGTAGTGCAAGGGCCTGCCTGTATACTTTACAATGGTACTGTTTAAAGTTTTTGTATCCTATTATTATCTTGATAGGTAATAGCAGAATGTTCAAATGTGCTCAAATGTGTACAGTGTGTATTTATATCTTTGTATTCAGACACTTCTTACCTGTCCAGTGGTCTGCCAATAGTGTAACCAAGGAGGGGCTGTTCCAAGTAATACCCATTATTTAGGCATTCATCTCTCAATGAAGTGAAGAGGGTTACCTGTCCAAGAGTTCCCCCTCCCCTATAATGTTAGAAATGGCCCATGAGAGGGGGGGGGGGGGGAATATGATAGGTGTACCTTATACTTTGGTGTTGTTAAATTCCCCTTAATAAATGCTATCTGGAGGTTGCCCCATAATGTTTGTGTCTAATCTGCTTGCCATGTTTCTGTGAAAAAATAGTAATGTTTATTGTTTTTTCCTCAACAGTTTCCTTCAACGCCACAGGAATGGCAGACTGTGGCCTCCCACTTTGCCCAGCGGTGGGACTTTCCTAACTGCGGAGGGGCAATTGATGGGAAACACGTCCACATCGTCCCACATCGTCCCACCACCCAACTCGGGGTCGTACTATTATAATTACAAGGGGTTTAATAGTATAGTGATGTTGGCGGTGGTGTCGGCTAATTACGAGTTCCTGTATGTGGACGTGGGGAAGAATGGCCGGATGTCCGATGGTGGAGTCATCGCCCAGACGGAGTTCTACAGGCGTCTCCAGAATGGCAGCTTGGACTTGCCACCTCCAGAGGACAATGTTGAAGGTCTCCCATTTGTGTTCGTTGCTGATGAAGCGTTTGTGCTGGGGGACCACCTGATGCGGCCATTCCCGGGTTTTTAATTACCGGCTGGCCAGAGCCCGAAGAGTGGTGGAGAACACATTTGGAATCCTGGCCAGCCGGTTCCGATTATTTCTGACACCCATCCATATGGCGGAGTATAAACTGAACCATATAATACTTGCCTGCTGTGTTCTCCATAATTTTTTAAGAAAACATTCAGCCAACTATGCTGGCTCAGTTGGGCCTGAGGCCGGAATCCAAAATCCATCAACACTGATGGCGCTTGAAAGTGGCCGTCCTGGCTTGCCCTCCCTGAATGCCTGTGATGTCCGGTTACGATACCTGGAGTTCTTTGCGGGTAGGGGGGCTATCAATATGCCAGACAATCTGTGAAACCTTTTTCAAATAAAAAACAACCAAAAGAAATTCTTTGTGGACATTTACTGCTTGTGTTTGTTTTAGCTGACCCTGACAGAAATGTGTTGAGTGCAGAAAATGTCGTGATTGGGTAACCTTATAAAAAACACTGTTGGCTGGTACTTCCTAAATGCAAAAACACATTTCACTACAAGTGCACTTGCAACTGCACTGAAACTGCACTTGTAGTTCAAAGTGTATTTGCCCTTAGGAAATAACCCCCATGTTTGCATAAAACAGCAATTACATCACCCCAAAAGTGTTGTAGTGTTGAGACAATAATCCACACATTCTTGAGTAACCAACTTTTTTATAGCTGCACAATCACATGTGCATTTACCAAAGGTTTTTAAAACAAACCAACATGTTTGTTGTATAACAATTTTTGCTGTAGCATAATCAAAAATCGAAATGTCCTTTTCTGATAAAACAGGCCTGTGTAAAACCAACAAGAAAGCCAAAAAACTTGAACTTACAAAGTTCACATATGGTAAAACCTGAAGGCTATATCAGACATGAGTATTTAGGAACTGTGTTTGATATAGCGTTCAGATGGGGGGAAATCACCCCTGGAAAAGCCAAATTTGGAACATGCACACCAAGTTCAGAATGTCAACATGTGCTATCTGCCATCAGGGGGGATCAAGGGACGTGTTTTGGGGGTGGAAGCCCTTCCTCACCGCTACTTTATAATTGAGGAAGGTGTTGCACCCCCAAAACGCGTCCATTAACGCAAAAATATTTAAAAGATTGGACCACAATCCAAAAAGGTGATTTTGTGGCCTTTTAAATTCGCCCCAAAACATCAATGATGTTATTATTTTTTTTAATAACATCACTGATTTGTTGCTGTATGTTGTGCAATTCGAGATTACACCCCATGATCTCCCCGATCAGGATCTGGGCACTTTCTGAAGTAAAGCGTTCTCTCTCCCTCACATCATGATCACCTAAAAAGAGATAAAGGAAACAAAAACATGTATCAAAAATCTGCCACCATCCATCTCTTTTACCTGAGCCTGTGGTCGCAGACACTCACCTGTTGTGGTGCCAATCTCCACCACATCTTCTTCTTCCTCCTGCTCTTCTTCTTGGGTTGGGGGTATTTCACCTTCTTCCATAGGTGGGGGGTCTGTGGTCTCCTGGGATGAGGGGTGTCCTCCGAGTCTTTTCTCCCCTATGTAAAACAAAAATGGTATACTTAGCACACAGATATTTGATGGCAGAACTAGAAATAGGAAACATTGCTTGGAAGTGGGGTACAATTGTCTATTTTAGCCGAGTTCCAAGATGTAATTTTCTTATTGCCCTTTGTCAAGCTGCAATACTTTACCGGTTTAGTACAAAGTTCACAGATGGAGACCCCCCTATAGTATACACTGGAGCACCTGTGTGGCCCCCCTAATAAAAATGGTGTTCAGGGGTCCCACACTAGTGCTCCAGTGTCCAGATGTGAAAACAGCTGCTCAGTGTCCTCTCCTTACACACAATCTAGTTGGCATTTCATTCTAGTAACAAACCCATCTACACAAACAAATATTTTAAAAAATCAGATGTATAAAAATCCGCCCACTCATACACCCAAAAACGCTGCGCTGATGGCAAACACCTAAATCTGAGCTGCTGCTTAAATAATAAGTATACAGTAAAAAATTGATTCACCACAAACTCGCTCCCAGTGAACTCAAAATAGCAGCGCTAAAAGCAATCCCTAATCAAAAAGTGAGATGTAGTGAAGAGTGATATGCTGATGAATCAACCTGTGTAATGATTACATCACGTCCTCACCCTTCATCATTAATGTGCATACAATGATATGCTCAAAAAATCACAAACGAATGGTGCATATAAACCAATTAAGTGAATAACATATCTGTGCACATACAAATATAACGTGAAAATTATAACTAAGTGAGAGCCAATGTGAATTAACTCGCAAAAAATTGTATCTATAAAGTGTGTCCACAAACAATCCAAAAGTAAAATAGTCCAAAACAAAATCCGTGACGTGTTGTGGTGCAAATCTTCTACTTAAATGAATCTTCCACCGCACCTCTGTGACTGTGAATCCACTCCCCTTAGGCGAATACACTCACCAGCTCCTTTTGCCCACACTCTCGTGTCAGAGCCAACAAGCTTTTATCCCACACTCACAGGGGATATGATTGATCTTCAGTGGTAAACCTGTACACCTTTACCTCTCCAAAGTGTAATGCCCAAGAGCTCTCTCCACATGAAAAAAGAAAAATAATCCAATGGTGCAATAACGTAATAAAATTTATTAAAAATCAAAAGCCCCTTCACCATTGCACTCACATCCTTAAAAATCACTGCAGGCTCAAAAGTAACACAGCACAGCAAGCTGTCACAGCATCAAAATGAAATCAGTAAACCAGTGTGTGGTGGTCACGGCGGACCCAGGTACTGCGCTCTCAAAATACCCGTCTCACCCGATCCCTGGTGTAGATGTGACCGGCTTCCACCTTTCCTCGTATGGCGCTCCCTGTCACAGCGTCCTACGTCACTCAGAAATGATTGCCGTGTAGCCACGCCCCGACATGTTTCGTCATAAAGACTTAGTCATGGGATTGGCTACACGGCACGGCAATCAGTCTTTTATACCCATAGCTTCCGATCCGGGCGGAAGTCCCATAACTGCGCCTGCGCGCTTTCAGTGTTTGATCCGAGCGGAGATCGCAATACTGCGCCTGCGCGTTCCCTGTGTCCCCGCTCGCACCATTTCACACTGTTTCTATATAGCAAGGTACACATTGTACTTGTAAGAGTCACATTACTGCAAATATCAGAACTGTTTCATCCTATAATGTTTCTCCCGATGTTGTAACTAACATTAATGCTGTTCTAATAAAATATTTCACCTCCACGTGAAGCTACGGGCTAATTCTCCCATATATATAGATAAAAACTCCATAAAAAATCCCTTGAACATCACAATAAAATATAAAAGAGTTGCTCTGGTGAATCATAATGTTAAATATAAAAAGACCAGTCAACTAATACCATCCTATCATCGAGCAGATATATAACGCTAACCCAGCCTATAACTCATACCTTCCCCTAAAAACTGGATATTTTACTAAACAGGATTATGTCTAACGATACCTTTATCTCACAGTATATACATGAGCCCCCACTGCAACATCAACAAACTAAAAAAATTAAGTATAAAAGAATCATAAAGAAATAAATAAAAAATATATAAATGAAAAAAATAAATATAAAAAATATATAAATAAAATAAAAATAATAATAATATATAAATAAAAAAATATATAAAAAAATTTAAATTAAATTAAATTAAAATTTAATTAAATTAAAAATAAAATAAAAAAAATAAAAATAAAAATAAAGCTAAAATTAAAATAAAACTATAAATAAATAAAAATAAAATAATAAATAATAAATAATGAATGAAAAATAAAATAAAAAATAAAAAATAAACAAAAAATAAATGACTAAGAAATAATCAAAAATATATAAATCAATTAAATCAACCCTAATAGTCGTTGATGAAGCAGTTGAGGTCCAACTCTATGTTAAGGCCCCTCGGAAAAAGGCACTTGAGCAGGAATATCCATCGGGTCTCTCGTTGGGACAAGTCCCTCACCCGATTTGACCCTCTCCAGGTAGGGTAAACAATGTCAATCCCACAGAACTGGAGAAGAGTAGGGTCCTGATCATGTTTCTCTTTAAAATGGAGGGACACGCTGTGATATTTAAATCCATTCCTAATATTGGACATATGTGCAGAAATCCGCACCCTTAGGAGTCGTTTGGTGCGTCCAACATAAAACAGACCGCAGGGGCACCACATTAAATACACCACATACGATGAGTTACATGTAATGAACTCCCTTATTTTAAAGGTCTCATTTTCGTAGTTGGTGATACTCTTCATTCCTCGATTACTTATTCTGGCTGTTTTACAGCATATACACTTCCTACATGGGAAAAACCCATTTAACTCTATCTTTATAGACTGGCGCCCAGGGGGATCAAGGATCTTTCTCACCACCCTATCTCCAAAGCTGGGGGCCCTTCTATAGATAAACTTAGGGAGTTCAGGTAGAACCTCCCCCAAATGGCGGTCTCTACCCAGAATATACCAGTATTTCTTGAAAATATCTTCAATTTCTTTGTATTGACAATGAAAATTCGAGATGAATCCCCACTGGTGTTCATTAGAGGTGCGTAATTCTCTTTCTTTGCTTTTTAAGCACTCTTCTCTTGGGACATTGGCTACCTGTTCTATGACACTATCTAGGGATCCTTCAGAGTATCCCTTTTGCATGAATCTCTCCTTTAATATATTGGCCTGTGTATAGTATTTTTATTTTATTTATATTTTTTTTATATTTATTTTTTTCATTTATATATTTTTTATTTATTTCTTTATGATTCTTTTATACTTAATTTTTTTAGTTTGTTGATGTTGCAGTGGGGGCTCATGTATATACTGTGAGATAAAGGTATCGTTAGACATAATCCTGTTTAGTAAAATATCCAGTTTTTAGGGGAAGGTATGAGTTATAGGCTGGGTTAGCGTTATATATCTGCTCGATGATAGGATGGTATTAGTTGACTGGTCTTTTTATATTTAACATTATGATTCACCAGAGCAACTCTTTTATATTTTATTGTGATGTTCAAGGGATTTTTTATGGAGTTTTTATCTATATATATGGGAGAATTAGCCCGTAGCTTCACGTGGAGGTGAAATATTTTATTAGAACAGCATTAATGTTAGTTACAACATCGGGAGAAACATTATAGGATGAAACAGTTCTGATATTTGCAGTAATGTGACTCTTACAAGTACAATGTGTACCTTGCTATATAGAAACAGTGTGAAATGGTGCGAGCGGGGACACAGGGAACGCGCAGGCGCAGTATTGCGATCTCCGTTCGGATCAAACACTGAAAGCGCGCAGGCGCAGTTATGGGACTTCCGCCCGGATCGGAAGCTATGGGTATAAAAGACTGATTGCCGTGCCGTGTAGCCAATCCCATGACTAAGTCTTTATGACGAAACATGTCGGGGCGTGGCTACACGGCAATCGTTTCTGAGTGACGTAGGACGCTGTGACAGGGAGCGCCATACGAGGAAAGGTGGAAGCCGGTCACATCTACACCAGGGATCGGGTGAGACGGGTATTTTGAGAGCGCAGTACCTGGGTCCGCCGTGACCACCACACACTGGTTTACTGATTTCATTTTGATGCTGTGACAGCTTGCTGTGCTGTGTTACTTTTGAGCCTGCAGTGATTTTTAAGGATGTGAGTGCAATGGTGAAGGGGCTTTTGATTTTTAATAAATTTTATTACGTTATTGCACCATTGGATTATTTTTCTTTTTTCATGTGGAGAGAGCTCTTGGGCATTACACTTTGGAGAGGTAAAGGTGTACAGGTTTACCACTGAAGATCAATCATATCCCCTGTGAGTGTGGGATAAAAGCTTGTTGGCCCTGACACAAGAGTGTGGGCAAAAGGAGCTGGTGAGTGTATTCGCCTAAGGGGAGTGGATTCACAGTCACAGAGGTGCGGTGGAAGATTCATTTAAGTAGAAGATTTGCACCACAACACGTCACGGATTTTGTTTTGGACTATTTTACTTTTGGATTGTTTGTGGACACACTTTATAGATACAATTTTTTGCGAGTTAATTCACATTGGCTCTCACTTAGTTATAATTTTCACATTATATTTGTATGTGCACAGATATGTTATTCACTTAATTGGTTTATATGCACCATTCGTTTGTGATTTTTTGAGCATATCATTGTATGCACATTAATGATGAAGGGTGAGGACGTGATGTAATCATTACACAGGTTGATTCATCAGCATATCACTCTTCACTACATCTCACTTTTTGATTAGGGATTGCTTTTAGCGCTGCTATTTTGAGTTCACTGGGAGCGAGTTTGTGGTGAATCAATTTTTTACTACAAACAAATATTTGGCATCCAAGTAGGCCCAAAAAAAATGTTGGAAAATGCATATGGCCTAAACAATGGTGTTTTAGAGGCCCAAAGAAAAATGTTTGATACGAACGAATAATGGGCCCATGAACATTAAAGTTGCCCTTTTAAACATTACAATTACTAAAAGCATATGGAGCAGAACGAACGGAATAAAGACAGAAAGAATAGGAACACAACACAACTACTTACTTTTTTGCAGCACTCTCCGGATCTTTCGGTACTGCTCTGGCTCTCTTAATTTCAGGTCCGACCACCGCTTCCGGAGCTGATCTTTTGATCTTCGGACCCCGAAATTCCTCTCAAGACTCCTGACCACTTTCGCCATGATCTTGGCCTTTCGGATGTTCGGGTTGGGGTAAGGCCCATACTTCCCATCATAGTCGGACTTCTTCATGATGTCGACCATCTCCAACATCTCCCCAAAGGACATATTTGTGGCCTTAAAACGTCTCCTTCTGGATCGGGACGTGTCCGGATCCGGGCTTTCCTCCTCCTCGTTCCTGCAATTAGCACGCACCTGCTGTGACTCCGCCATGTGCTCTTCCCCCACTGCGCCGAACGAAAAGGGGCGGGGAATAGACTAGAAAGAACATCAGGGGCGGGCGGAGTTACACGCATGCGCAGTGTATATAAAGCGTAACACGCGTGCGTATTACGTACGATCTGTGAGCGGAGGAAGGAGCATTGGAGGCGCCGATCGTAAGAACGAAGGTAAGAGACAAACTTGTGCCTATACTGCTTCTACATTGAGGCCTATATTGTAACAAGATTAGGAGAGTTTTGTCTGACATTAGGCTTTGGCTTGTGTTGTGTCTTGCAGTGAACATGGATATGGTACTCAAAGATAATGACTTCATGTCAGTATTCGTAGATATGCTAAGGGAGCTGCCATGTCTGTGGGAGATTAACCACCCCCATTTCAAGAACCAAGCAAAGAGGAAGGCAGCACTGGTGCAATTGTTGGTAATTGTGAAGCAGGTGATCCCCACGGCAGACATCATCTATTTCAAGATCTTAATTGGTGGCCTGAGGAGCACATATCTGAAGGAGCGCAAGAAAGTCCTGGATTCACAGAGATCAGAGATCAGCAGATGACATCTATGTCCCCAGGATGTTGTCCTACGACAGGCTGCATTTTCTGGCAGGCCAGACTGAACCCAGGCCATCCCTCTCCAGTCTTCCTTCCACGCTTCCTTCCCCCCCGGCTGAGGCTTCTGACGCCCAACCTGGGCCTTCCAGGCCACATGTGGAGGAGCCCAGATTGAGCCAGGTATAGCATTCCTCTAAATATTTCTGCTTGTCCAATCAATGATGTTAACTAGATGTTAGTTGGGAGTACTAATTTAGGATTGTGATTGATGATGCAAAACATAAAACCATGTCCCTTTTTCATACACAGGGAAGTCTCAGCCAGGAGGTGGCCGGGCCGAGCCGGCTGGCTGATATCAAGGTCCCTCCACCCCCCCTGAAAAGAGAAAGTGGCAGGAGGAGGAGTGCCCTAGAGGAGGCTACCAGAGGAGTCTTTTGGAGGGCTACAGAGGTCCTGGGAGCACGACAGACCATGGAGGAGGACATTGCTGCCGTCATTGCATATAAAATGCAGAGGATGGAGGAGGGCCAACAAGTAATGTGTGAGGCCCTCATATCGGAGGTTCTGGAGAAAGGTATGAGGGGCCAAATTACACCTGAGACACACCTTTGCGATGGTCCTCCTCCTCCTCCTGCAGGTCCTCCTCCTCGTCCTCCCTCTCCTCCCGGTCCTCCCAGTCCTCCTCAAGGTCCTACTCTTCCTCCTGCCACATCTCCAACTGCACAGCCACAGCCCGGAAGGAAGCGTGAAAGGAAGACCAGAAAGTGAGGACCCTGGATCCAGTCTGGTCGGCCAAAAAATGCAGCCTCTTGTGGTACCACAGCCTGGGGACACAGATGTCATCTGCTGCTATCCGAGTCTCTGTGAATCCCGGACCAGACTGTCCTCCCTTATATATGGACTCCTCAGGCCACCAATTTTGATGTTGAAGAATTGATGTCTGCCGTGGGGGTCCCAGGCTTCACTAATTTCTCATGTTGATCCAGTGTTGCCTTCCTCTTTGTTTGGTTCTGATCCCTTAACAAAGGATTTTTGTTTTGAATTATACTCTCCTATGTGTTTTACTTCAAAAATGATGGTGTGTTTGTGAGGATTCAGGTACATTTCAAATATACAATGTGAAATGAACAAGGGACACCAACAACAAACAATCTCCTGGAGATTAATTAATAAAAGATATCAATGGTGTTGGGGTAACTTGACACACAAAACACACACAAAAATATTCTGGAGTAAAAATAAAAATAACATTGAACAAAGCCTTGGAAAAAATATAAACATTACAGAAAAAAAAAAGGCGTCAAATAAAAAAAACTGTCAGATGTGACAACTAATAACAATATATTGAGGGAATCCTAATAAAAAAACACAAAGAAAACTTTGTGAGAAGTGTGTGTGAATATGAGCAGCAAAACTACTTAATTCTTGTCACATTATAAAGAAGAAGAGAGTGCGCTGTATTAAACCATTTTTAACATTGCAGCGTGACGAAAGTGCTGTATCCATTGCGAACGCTAAGTTTACCAGAACGAGCTGTCCCGTGTCGGAATTTCTTCTGAGCATGCGTGGCACTTTGTGCGTCGGAACAGGCCACACACGGTCGGAATTGACGCGATCGGATTTTGTTGTCGGAAAATTTTATCTCCTGCTCTCCAACTTTGTGTGTCGGAAAATCCGATGGAAAATGTCCGATGGAGCCCACACACAGTCGGAATTTCCGACAACACGCTCCGATCGGACATTTTCCATCGGAAAATCCGACCGTATGTACGTGTTTGGAAAATGTCCGATCGGTGCGTGTTGTCGGAAATTCCGACCGTGTGTGGGCTCCATTGGACATTTTCCATTGGATTTTCCAACACACAAAGTTGGAGAGCAGGAGATAAAATTTTCCGACAACAAAATCCGATAAGCCTTTATTTCCAAGAAAATGACCTCCCAGACTGTGACCCGGGGACATTATGGGAAGCCCACAAGGTAGTTATGAGGGGGATCCCCATTTCTCATGGGGCCCGAATAAAGAGAGAGAGAAATAAAATGCTGACACAACTCTTAAAGGAACTTACCACTATGGAAGCTAAACACAAACACGCCCCCACTCAATCATCGGAAACCCAACTGTCCACCCTTCGTCGCAAGATCACTGATCTTTTACATTACAGGGCAAAAGCGGCCCTACAATGTGGTCGCAAAAAGACATATGAGTCAGGGGATAAGTGTGGGAAATTACTAGCTAACATAGTTAGAAGTCACAAATCGGTGACCTATATCCCTCACATCACCGCGGTGGGAGGCAAAAAAGTAACCCTGCCCGCACAAATAACTGAGGAATTTAGACATTTTTATGCCAAGTTATACAACCTACCACGGGAGACCCCCCCCCACTACTGTGTTGGAAGATTATATTAAATCCTCCCAAATGTCAACTCTCGCCCAGGAGATCAGGGACGAGTTGGACTTACCCATAACTCTGACGGAAATACAAAGTGCCATAGGGACAATGAAACCAGACAAAGCCCCAGGCCCTGACGGCTACACACTACAATATTACAAAACTCTTTTACCAATACTAGGACCCCGCATGGCCACACTATTTAACAAGATTGGAGCAGGTGCAGTTTTCGCTAGGGAAACATTAGGGGCCGATATCTCAGTAATTCACAAGGAGGGGAAGGATCCGGCAGCATGTGGGAGTTACAGACCCATATCATTATTGAACCTAGACCTTAAGATATTCACTAAGGTCCTAGCTGCTTGGCTGGCGCAACACCTCCAACAACTTATCCACCTAGACCAAGTTGGATTTATTCCTTCTAGAGAGGCTAGAGATAGCACTACAAAAGTGCTAAATTTATTACATGTCACTAGATCCAGGAAAACCCCATGTGTCTTTCTTAATACTTCGACCGTGTCAGTTGGCCATTTATGAATGCGGTACTCAGACACATAGGCCTGGGGGAGGTGATGCTCAGCCAAATAGCCGGTATTTATTCCACTCCCACAGCGCAGGTAAAAGCGAATGGGGTACTGTCAGACCCCTTCCCAATCACAAATGGGACGAGACAGGGCTGCCCCCTGTCCCCTATCCTATTTGCTCTCTCTCTCTAGCCTTTTCTCTCCAAAATTAGGTTGAACCCTGATATACACGGAATATCAATCGGCCCCATGCAGCATAGATTATCAGCCTATGCAGATGACCTACTTTTCTCACTGACTAATCCAGTGGTGTCCTTACCCAACCTCCTAAAGGAATTTGAAATACACGGGAAGCTGTCAAATCTAAAAATTTACTTTTCAAAATCAGAGGCGATGGGTATATCTATACCACCCAATGTCCTTACAAATTTGCAATCAAATTTTCGGTTTAGATGGACCACCTCTGCCTTGACATACCTGGGTACGAAGATACCGCCAGATCCGGCACTAATATATGACAGCAATTTTCCCCCCCTATTAACCAAAATCAAACTGGTATTGGAGGATTGGAATAAGGGATTACACTCCTGGTTTGGGAGGTGTAACTTAATCAAAATGTGCATACTACCCAAATTCTTGTACCTCTTCCAAGCTCTACCAATTAAAATACCACCCACATACTTTAAGCGAGTGCAAACTCTTTTCACTCGCTTTGTTTGGGCACATAAAAAACCCTGCATCCCCAGATCACAACTATCCTTACCCAAACATTACGGTGGAGTGGCACTCCCAGACATACAGAGATATTACTACGCAGTACATCTGGGCAGAGTGATAGACTGGATTCGACATAAAGAATCTAAATTATGGGCTCAATTAGAGCAACATCAAACGAATATACCTTTACAGTCTGCATTGTGGTGTTATGACTCCCTTCCATTAGAACTAAAAGCACATCCCTTCATAGGCAACACTATAAAGCAATGCCTTCAGGCTACTTTACAAACTTCATTAACGACCACGGAATCCCCTCTGACCCCGATCTTGGGAAACCCTAAATTTCCTCCTGGGATAGGTTCTGGACAGTTTCAGACATTGAGGAGCGTTGGATGTGATAGAGCTTTGCAATTTGTGAGACAGGAAAGATGGCCCTCTATTGAGGAAGTAATGGACCCGGCAGGTCCGTTCGCACTAATATTCTGGAATGCAGCTCAAATCCACCACTTCCTATGGACGATTCCGAACCCTCAATCTTACACTAGACCCCTAATGGAGTTTGAGGAGCTATGCTCAGACACAGAATCGTTACCACAAGTACTGTCCAAAATGTACACCCTATTAAACACACCTACACAGCCACCTTGCCTGCCATGCATCACAAAATGGGAAACAGACCTTCAACGTACTTTCACAGCAGTCCAGAAACAAAACATGATAGTTCCCTTAAATCCTCCATTTGCACTAAAATACAGGAGATGAATTTTAAAATCTTAACGAGGTGGTATTTAACACCTAATCGCCTACATACCATGTTTACTGAGGTGTCTAAATATTGTTAGCGCTGTCAGAAAGAAGTGGGAACGCTTCTACACGTGTTTTGGTCATGCCCCAGCTTGACAAATTTCTGGACTGCGGTACGTTCCATTTCTCAGAAATTCACTGACTTTCAGATCCCCAACAACCCGGCATTTTTTCTACTTCATGTATCTTCCATGCCACTCAAAACCTATAAAAAAATCAATTCTACGACACCTAACAAATGCAGCCAAGTCCTGTATACCCAAATTGTGGAAACAACATTCCCCACCAACCATAGCAATGTGGTTGAGGAAAATAGAAGAAATCAACAAAATGGAGGATCTAATAATGACAGCCCAAAACAGACAAGCAAAATATCAAAAAACCTGGTCACTCTGGAATATGTTTAAATATTCAGAAGAAGGGAAAACTCTCTTTGAGACCCCAAATTAATAGACCCAGCTGACAGAAGATAACTCACAGAGCTAACGACCTCAGTTCACCCCCATTAGACCCCACCCATTCTTCCCCTCCCCCTCTGTCCCTATCCCCACCTTTCCTCGTCCTGCCCTTTCCTTTTCTTCTCTTTTACTTATTTCTCTGTTTCTTTACTTCATCTACTGGTCACTGTCTCCTGACTGAAGGTGCCTAAGTTTTTTTTTTATGTTTAGGCAATGACATATGAATAGTGATCTAGATTGCTTTATACAGCCACTGAAATTATAGTTCTGAGCTGTAGTAACCTGGTTAAAGATACATATGTGGATTCTAGTAACATACAACAGAACTTGTATGTTAATATTCAAGATATGCTATGTATTAATACGATATAATGTTGGGAGGCTGCGACCCCCCCCCCCCCTCCCTCTTTTGATTGTATTCTTCGGGCTTTACCCTTTTTTCTCAAAAAATAATAAAATATATATTTGAAAAAAAATAAATAAATTGGGATAAAATCTTAGGAACAAAGAACACAGAGGAGAGATGGGTTTGCTTTAAGAGCATATTAAATAAGGGCATTAGCCAGTGCATCCCATTGGGAAATAAATATAAAAGAGCAAACAAAAGTCCTGGATGGCGTAATGCATATAAAAACAGAGGAGAAGACCTTTAAAAAATACAAGGCTGAGGGATCATCATCAGCATTCAGACTTTACAAAGAATGCAACAAGAAATGTAAGGGTGCAATTAGGGTGGCTAAGATAGAACATGAATGACACATAGTGGAGGAGAGCAAATAAAATCCCAAGAAATTCTTTAAGTATATAAACAGTAAAAAAAGGGAGGACAGACCATATTGGCCGCATAAAGAATGATTAAGGAAATCCGGTTACAAAAGATGGGGAGATGGCAAGGGTATTGAATTTATTCTTCTCCTTAGTCTTCATGAGGCAATCGGGGGGCTTCAGTAACCAAAACAGCAGTATTTATCCTCACGACACATCACAGGAAGCACCCTCATGGCTAACAGAGGACAAAATTAGAAATAGACATGGAAAAAGTAACATTAATATATCACTGGGAACAGAAGGCTTGCACCCGAGGGTCCTTAGGGAACTCAGTCAAGAAATTGTTCCTAATTTTTACTGACAGTCTACTGACTTGAATGGTACCAGCTGAGAAAAGCCAATGTAGCACCAATATTTAAAAGGGCCAAAATACATCCCTGGGAATTACAGACCAGTTAGCCTAACATCAATACTATGCAAGCTCTTGGAGGGGATGATAAGGGACTATATACAAGATTTTAGTAATGAAAATGGTATCATTAGCAGTAATCAGCATGGATTCATGAAGAATCGTTTTTGCCAAACCAATCTATTAACCTTCTATGAGGAGGTGAGCTGCCATCTAGATAAAGGAAGGCCCGTAGATGTGGTTTATCTGGATTTTGCAAAAGCATTTGACACAGTTCCCCATAAATGTTTACTGTAGAAAGTAAGGTCCATTAGGTATGGACCATAGGGTGAGTACATGGATTGAAAACTTGCTACAAGGGTGAGTTCAGAGGGTGGTGATACATGGGGAGTACTCCCCCAGGGTTCTGTGCTGGGACCAATCCTATTTAATTTGTTCATAAAGGACTTGGAGGATGGGGTAAACAGTTCAATCACTATTTTTTTCGGGTGGTACTAAGCTAAGCAGGGCAACTTCTCCACAGGATGTGGAAACCTTGCAAGAAGATCTAAACAAATTGATAGGGTGGGCAACTACATAGCAAATGAGGTTTAATGTGGAAAAATGTAAAATAATGCATTTGGGTGGCAAAAATATTAATGCAATCTACTCACTGAGGGGAGAATCTCTGGGGGAATCAAGGATGGAAAGGACCTGGGGGTTCTAGTAGATGATAGGCTCAGTAATGGCATGCAATGCCAAGCTGTTGCTAACAAAGCAAACAGAATATTGGCATGCATTAAAAAGGGGATTAACTCAAGAGATAAAGCGATAATTCTCCCACTCTACAAGACTCTGCTCTGTACAAATAACAACAAATTCCTAAAGCGCTCAAAACTGGCAGTCAAATGATGATGTATTAGAGATAATAAAACAGACCCCCAGTGCAGCTGCCAATCGTCGGCATGTTTCCATCAGCTGCTGGGTGCTGCCACCGCCATTGCGGGTAAGGGTACCCAGCTGTGTATCGTTACAGCTTCACGCTAGGAACCTTACTGCACATGCGCGAGGCCTCGCACCTCTCTCCTTCTGGCCCGGCGACAGGGAGAGGAGGAGGGAGGTGGAGGGAGCCCCACGGTGATGTCATGGGCCGCGGCCCGGACCCCCAGAAGTGGAAGCAGGATACCTGTCAAAGACAGGTATCCTGTCTTCCCTCCCCCTCGAAAGGTGCCAATTGTGGCACCGGAGGGGGAGAGGAGACAAATGAGCGGAAGTTCCACTTTTGGGTGGAACTCCGCTTTAAGTTGTTGCGATCATATGTACAATTTTAGTAACACATGCCAAAGTTGCAAAATTGGATTAAGACTTTAAGATTTGTTTTACCTTCTGTCATGAAGAGGTTATTCAGAAAGGAAGAAAAATAATAGGAGAAGAGTATTCTGCACCTTAGCTGGAGTAGGTCATGTTGGAAGGCCTCCTAATGATAGGTGATAATAATTACTGTGCTGTAGAGCTGGTGTACATGGCAATATAAAGGCCAGCACACAATCTGTTCATGAGTTGTTCCATTTTCATTCTCGTGGATTGTAAATATTTTTCAGCATGATGCTCTTTATTGTTTGCAATGGAGCCCCTACCCTACCTATGCTCACACTGCTTGCAAACATCACTCATCATGAACACCCTTTGACTACAGCTGAGTTTGTTGTAGCTCAGTAGCACTACTAACTTTTACAAGATTGATCTTTTTCTTTTTGTCACTATATTTTTAATATCAGCTGTTAAAAACAATTTCAGTAGCTCAACTGGGTGAATTATCTCCAATTAATGCAGAATGCTATTTAATCACATGGTAGAAATTATTCTCCTCTCTTTAGACTCAAATGAGAGCAGGTTAATTACTCATTTCAGCTAGAGCTATGTGGGCAATTTTTATTATCTTTACCTTGCTACTTAAATTGATAGTGACCAATCACTAAACAAAGCAATTGATCGCTAAGCATATTGAGTAAAATGGCTCCTTGCTGAGTTAACAGCATGAGTAAGAGGTAGTAGCAATTATTCTTGTACGATCACACAATTGCCATTTGTGCATGAACAATAACTTCTACACAGTAGTTGCTTAGCGATCACTACTCTTGGGAACCATCCACATACCACACAGCAACACACTAGTAAAACGATTTGGGGTTAGCGCTACCATTAATTCAATATAAATAAGTGTAAAAAAAAAATTGCGTGTAAATCTATTAAGCTGCGAACATTCTACTAGACATATAGTGTAAATACAGATAAACAAAAATAATGTGGCGCTCAAAATAGTGACCAAAAAAAATATATAGCAGTGGTCATCAAGATGGGGGATAATAAACTTGTTACTAGCACTTATTTCAAACCAACCAACAGGAATTCTTATATTCCTGTCGATAGTTGTCTTCATACTAACTGGTTGCGCTCTGTCCCTCGGAGTCAGTTTCTGAGACTCAGATAGAACTGTACTAATCTGTGGGATTTTGAAGCACTGGCAATTATAATTAAAAATACATTTTTTAGAAAAGGGTTACTGTCAACATGACTTAGATCAAGAAATTCATAGGGTGCGTGAATTAGACAGAAACAAATAACCCAAATAAAAATAGCAGTTTTAGGGACCCAAGATGGTCCCCCTTTACGTGCTTTTCGATTCAACATTGTCAAATCAAACATATTTTTAATAAGCACTGGGACGTTTTAAAAATTACCACATTATAGGACCCCTATTACCTAACAAAGCTAAGCAAAGTTATATACAGGGATCTCCATCTCTCAGTTAAAAATTGCCCCCAATGTTATAAACCCTCCTTCTACACCAACGTTTTTTCACAATATGACTGGTTATTTTCGCTGTAAAAGTGTGTTTGCCTTAATAAAACTCAGGGCAGAAAGAAAGAATTTTTTAGATCAAACATTACTAATCGCTCTTATTCTATCAAGCTGTTTATTACGCGAGCTACTACCAACCTGGTATATTTAATTAACTGCCCTTGTGGTAAACATTATGTGGGTAGAACTATTCTGAGGTTTTCTATTAGGGTTAATGAGCATATCCCAAATATTAAAAATGGTAAAAAGAAACACAGCGTTGTCCAGCATTGTGCCCGATTCCACAATAGGGATATAACTGGCACCCAATTTCTAGCAATTGACAGATACGTTCCGCCCTGGCATGGGGGTTCTGCCAAGAGGGGAGTGTCACAGCTTGAGAAATACTGGATTTTTGAGTTTAATTCATATTTTCTGTATGGTATGAACGTGGAGTGGGACATTGATGCATTTATTAATAAGGCTTGATGTGCCCACTCTGTGTTGGCTGAATGTAGTGGCGTCACTAGGGTTGGTGTCACCCGGTGCCGAAAAAAATTGGTGTGTCACCCCCTCCTCCACCAACTACCTCAGTACAGACCCCCCTCCACTAACTACAGACCCCCTTCCATCAATATAGACCCCCCACTAAGTACAGACTCCCCTCCCTCAGTACAGACCCCCCTCCATCAGTACAGACCCCCGCTCAGTGCAGACCCCCTTTCCTCAGTATAGACCCCCCACTAAGTACTGACCCCCTCCCTCAGTACAGACTCCCCTCCCTTATCGCAGACCCCCCCATCAGTACAGACACCCTCCCTCAGTGCAGAGTCTGCAGACCCCCCTCCATCAGTATTAACCTCTCACCTCAGTGCAGACCCCCCATCAGTACATACACCCCCCCTCAGTGCTGACCCCCATCAGTGTGGAATCCCCCTCTCAGTGCAGACCCCCCATTAGTATAGAATCCCCCCTCAGTGCAGACCCCCATCAGTATGGAATCCCCCTCTCAGTGCAGACTCCCCCATTAGTATAGAATCCCCCCTCAGTGCAGACCCCCATCAGTATAAAATCCCCCCTCAGTGCCAACCCCATTAGTATAGAATCCCCCCTCAGTGCAGACCCCCCATTAATATAGAATCCCCCCTCAGTGCAGAATCCCCCATTAGTATAGTATACCACTCAGTGCAGACCCCTCCATTAGTATAAAATCCCCCCTCAGTGCAGACCCCCCATTAGTATAGAGTCCCCCCTCAGTGCAAACCCCCCATTAGTATAGAATCCCCCCTCAGTGCAGACCCCCCCCCCATTAGTATAGAATCCCCCCTCAGTGCAGACCCCCCCATTAGTATAGAATCCCCCTCAGTGCAGACCCCCCATTAGTATAGACACCCCCTGCACATGTCCACCCACATATACATAAAGTTTACAGACCTCAGAACAGTGCGGACAGATAAACACAGCCGTGTGTGTCCCTGGGGCTCCTCCTCCTCCTCTTGTGTGGATGTAAACAGAGAGGAGGGGAATGGCGGCTTCAGTCCGCTGTGCTGAGGGACACAGCGCAAGACCTGAGGCGCAGATCAGGGCAGCGGGCAGTGTTAGCATTGCGTGCCGCTACCTATGGGTGTCACCCCTCTGGCGGGTGTCACCCGGGTGCGGCCCGCACCCCCCCGCACCCACCTAACAACACCACTATCTGAATGCATTCCATGGGACATCCAGTCAGAGTGATTTTTATAATATTCTGCCCGCTTTCAATTTGGAATTTGTGTTGCGTGTCTTGCTGACAAATTATTCTGACATTTTTCTGACCTATATTAATTTTATTACTATTAAGTCATTTTTTTGGGTTAGATCTGTGTTACAAAATATACAGCATTCTGCCATCCAGATATAGTCATAGATAATTTATGGCAGAATTCCTATTAGTATTAGTGGGACAAATATTATAGTATTAGTGGGTGCAAATATGAGGTGTAATATGTTTGGTTAAGCTAATTGCTATATACTTTGAGCTTAAATATGCAGTTTGTGTTAGTTTTGCAGAGTGAGGGTACTGCCTTTGATAATGTTGACCACCCGCTCCTTCTCAATAAACTCCATTCCCTTGGCCTCCAAGATTCTGCTCTATCCTGGTTCTCTGCCTATCTATCATCTATCACAGTGCTCCTTCAGTGTTACCTACAACTCTGTCTCCTCCTCTCCATTGCCCCTTTCTGTGGTGGTCCCCCAAGGCTCTGTTCATGGACCCCTTCTCTTCTCTAACTACACCTCCTCCCTTGGTCACTTGATAACTATCACACGGCTTCCAATACCACTTATACGCAGATGACACCCAAATCTATTTACTATTTACTCTATTTAGTCTCCTCTTGCATTACTAACTTACTAACTGACATATCAGCATGGTTGTCGCACCACTTCCTAAACTAAATCTCTCTAAAACTGAACTAATAATATCCCCCCCCCCACCCATGCCCCCCTCCATTACTTTTCCATCAAAATCAACAATGCAACCATCAGTCCCTCCCCTCACGCCAGGGTACTAGGTGTAATCCTAGACTCTGACTTGTCATTTCAGCCTCAAGTCTAATCGTTGTCAAAAGTTTGTAGAATTCACCTCCGTAACATCTTTAAAAATTCGCCCCTTTTTAACAAATGAAACCATCAAGCTCCTCATTCACTCCCTTGTTATCTCTCGCCTTGACTATTGCAACTCCTTCTCATTGGCCTGCCTTTCCATAGGCTATCCCCTCTTCAGTCTATCATGAATGCTTACCAACCGCTCAGTGTCTGCCAACCCTCTCCTCCAATCCCTACACTGGCTCCCAATCACCCAGCGAATTAAATTCAAAATATTAACCACAACATACAAAGCCATTCACAACTCTGCCCTGAGCTACACCACCAACCTTGTCTCCAAATATCGCCCAAACCATCCTCTTCACTCTTCTCAAGGCCTCCTACTCTCAAGCTCTCTTGTCTCCTCCCATGCTCGTCTCCAGGATTTCTTCAGAGCCTCTCCCATCCTCTGGAACTCGCTACCTCAACCTGTCCGGCTATCCTCTACTCTTGCTACCTTCAGGTGATCCCTGAAAACTCATCTCTTCAGGGATGTTTATGACGTCTCCAACTAATCTTTTACCACTTCCATCAGCTCATTCCCCACAGCTACAACCTTTTGTACCACCTGCCCCACCCTATTAGATTGTAAGCTCTTCTGAGCAGGGCCCTCTTAATCCTGTTTTCCTTTGATATTGTAAAGTGCTGCATAAACCGCTGGCGCTATATAAATCCTGTATAATAATAATAGTAATCCATGGGATCTCTTAATCCCTCTGCTCTCGTTTTACCCATTTTTTACTACCACTATTATCCCTTTTTATATGTAGAGATTTGTAGCACATAGCTGTCAAATTGTTCTTTTAAACTTTTCATTTAAGATTTTTATATTCTTCATATGTGAGGATGAGAGCGTGCTTTATTGTCACACCGCTGCTCAGGATGAGGCTTGGGCCGCACTGTGTCATGTTTGCGCTCTGGCCAAATCACAATGGGAATTGAATGCGAGGTGTGGAAAGCACACTGACGCTCTATTGTCATACGGCAGCTCAAAGCGAGGCTTGGCCCGCATTGAGTCATCTGTTTGCTCTTGTCAAATTATTATGTGGTTTGAAAACAAGAAGTGGAACGCACGCCGGCGCCATATTGGAACACATTTGATTTGAATATCCAGGTGTCCCTAATCGCAATTTTTGACATAATTCCTCATTGGTGAAGATGTCTATATACAGTGGGGCAAAAAAGTATTTAGTCAGCCACCAATTGTGCAAGTTCTCCCACTTAAAAAGATGAGAGAGGCCTGTAATTGTCATCATAGGTATACCTCAACTATGAGAGACGAAATGTGGAAACAAATTCAGACAATCACATTGTCTGATTTTTGAAAGAATTTATTTGCAAATTATGGTGGAAAATAAGTATTTGGTCACCTACAAACAAGCAAGATTTCTGGCTCTCACAGACCTGTATCTTCTTCTTTAAGAGGCTCCTCTGTCCTCCACTCATTACCTGTATTAATGGCACCTGTTTGAAATTGTTATCAGTATAAAAGACACCTGTCCACAACCTCAAACAGTCACACTCCAAACTCCACTATGGTGAAGACCAAAGAGCTGTCGAAGGACACCAGAAACAAAATTGTAGACCTACACCAGGCTGGGAAGACTGAATCTCTAATAGGCAAGCAGCTTGGTGTGAAGAAATCAACTGTGGGAGCAATAATTAGAAAATGGAAGACATACAAGACCACTGATAATCTCCCTCGATCTAGGGCTCTATGCAAGATCTCACCCTGTGGGGCCAAAATGATCACAAGAATGGTGAGCAAAAATCCCAGAACCACACCGGGGGGACCTAGTGAATGACCTGCAGAGAGCTGGGACCAACATAACAAAGGCTACCACCAGTAACACACTATGCCGCCAGGGACTCAGATCCTGCAGTGCCAGACGTGTCCCCCTGTTTAAGCCAGTACATGTCCGGGCCCGTCTGAGGTTTGCTAGTGAGCATTTGGATGATCCAGAAGAGGATTGGGAGAATGTCATATGGTCAGATGAAACCAAAGTAGAACTGTTTGGTAGAAACACAACTCGTCGTGTTTGGAGGAGAGAGAATGCTGAGTTGCAACTAAAGAACACCATACCTACTGTGAAGCATGGGGGTGGCAACATCATGCTTTGGGGCTGTTTCTCTGCAAAGGGAACAGGACGACTGATCTGTGTACATGAAAGAATGAATGGGGCCATGTATATATTTTGAGTGCAAACCTCCTCCCATCAGCAAGGACATTGAAGATGAAACGTGGCTGGGTCTTTCAGCATGACAGTGATCACAAACACACTGCCCGGGCAACGAAGGAGTGGCTTTGTAAGAAGCATTTCAAGGTCCTGGAGTGGCCTAGCCAGTCTCCAGATCTCAACCCCATAGAAAACCTTGGGAGGGAGTTGAAAGTCCGTGTTGCCCAGCGACAGCCCCAAAACATCACTGCTCTAGAGGAGATCTGCATGGAGGAATGGGCCAACATACCAGCAACAGTGTGTGACAACCTTGTGAAGACTTACAGAAAGCGTTTGACCTCAGTCATTGCCAACAAAGGATTTATAACAAAGTATTGAGATGAACTTTTGATATTGACCAAATACTTATTTTCCACCATAATTTGCAAATAAATTCTTTCAAAAATCAGACAATGTGATTGTCTGGATTTGTTTCCACATTTTGTCTCTCATAGTTGAGGTATACCTATGATGACAATTACAGGCCTCTCTCATCTTTTTAAGTGGGAGAACTTGCACAATTGGTGGCTGACTAAATACTTTTTTTTGCCCCACTGTATACTGCAGTGGTTATACATGAGCCTCACACCCCAGATGATGTCCAATCGGACGAAACCCTTCGGATGATGCTCCTGAAACTACTGCACATTGCTTTTTTACAACCATATGTTACTAGCCTTTTATGGAACATTTTTGATTCCCTACTGAATGCTTGTACAATAAACCCACTATACAGTGTTACACTATGTGTGGTTTTTATGTTTTTACATCCATTTTCATGGATCACCAAGTTCACCTTTGATGTGGATCACTGCACCTTATGAAGCTCATCTTTTGACGGTGGATCCTCTCTGTCGATACCGGAAGTGGCCCATTCACAGATCATCAACTTTGCATGCTAAATCCTGTTGAGGTTATTCCTCATGAATGCCTATCTGACTCCTATGCTGTACAGTATACAAGTCCACCAAGTCTGTTAAGCATGCCACCTTATCCTTTGTTTATACACAAGATTTTGTTTGATTTCACCAGGAGGAGTGTGAGAGATTTTTCCCTACACAGGATTCACCTTTGAGCTGCACCATCTTGTTTATTCAAGAACTTTTGAATGTTTTTGATTCATTTACGTTTGGAACATTCACCTTAAAGTTCATTTTGTTTATATACAACATATATTGTTATATTCATTGATATGATATTGTTGTTTTCAGTATAAATAAATAAATGTCTAATAAATCTTTATATAATTGGAAATAAAATAAAAATTATGTTAAAATTAGATTATTAAAACCAATTACAGTGTAGTGAAATGTTATTGTGTGCAAACCTGGATTAATTTAATTATATTTCAAATGTACAGAACGCTGGAGATTTATTTATGAATTTACATATAACATACACAGTGTTCTATTTTCTTTGTATAATACGTTTTCCACACTCCCCCTGATTTATTTTCTTCAGCAAAATGGCAGCCTCTAGCAAGAAGAAACAGGAGCAATTCTTTAATTCTGGAGGCAATTTACAGCACACGCTAATGTTGGTAGGATAATTATTCATGTGGAGTCCAGTGCCACCCCCCCCCCCCCATCCATACATCCGGCTCCCCAATCTACATACAGGGCACAGGACCATGGATTCCAGTGGGGGGGGGGGGGGGGGGGGTTGAAGCACATGTCAATTATCCACATTTTGTCATGTTACAAGCAAAAACATACATTTATTTTATTGGGATTTTATGTGATAGACCAAAACAAAGAGGCACATAATTGTGAAGTGGAAGAAAAATGACAAATGGTTTTACATTGTTTTTACAAATAAATATGTGAAAAGTGTGGCGTGCATTTGTATTCAGCCCCCTTTACTCTGATGCCCCTAACTAAAATCTAGTGGAACCAATTGCCTACAGAAGTCACCTAATTAGTAAATAGAGTCCACCTGTGTGTAATTTAATCTCAGTATAAATACAGCTGTTCTGTGAAGCCCTCAGAGGTTTGTTAGAGAACCTTAGTGAACAAACAGCATCAGGAAGACCAAGAAACACACCAGACAGGTCAGGGATAAAGTTGAGCATCTCACTGAGCACTGTTCAATCCATCATCTGAGAATGGGAAGAGTATAGCACAACTGCAAACCTACCAAGACATGGCTGTCCACCTAAACTGACAGGCTGGGCAAGGAGAGCGTTAATCATACAAGCAGCCAAGAAACCCATCGTAACTCTGGAGGAGCTGCAGAGATCCACAGCTCAGGTAGGAGAATCTGTCCACAGGACAGTCCTGCACTCCACAAATCTGGCATTTATGGAAGAGTGGCAAGAAGGAAAGCATTATTGAAAGAAAACCATAAGAAATCCTGTTTGCAGTTTGTAAGTAGCCATGTGGGGGACTCAGCAAACATGTGAAATTAGGTGTTCTGGTCAGGTGAGACCAATATTGAACTTTTTGGTCTAAAAGGAAAACGCTATATATGGCGGAAAACTAACACTGCCAATGACTCTGAACACACCATCCCAACCGTGAAACATGGTGGTGGCAGCATGTTGCAGGAATGTTTTTCTTTACCAGAAACAGGGAAGCTGGTCTGAGTTGATGGGAAGATGGATAGATCCAAATACAGGGCAATCTTAGAAGAAAACCTGTTAGAGTCTACAAAAGACCTGAGACTGGGACAGAGGTTCACCTTCCAGCAGGACAACGACCCTAAACATACAGCCAGAGCTACAATGGAATGGTTTAGATTAAAGCATATTCATGTGTTAGAATGGCCCAGTCACAGTTCAGACCTAAATCTAATTGAGAATCTGTGGCAAGACTCGCAAATTGCTGTTCATAGACGCTCTCCATCCAGTCTGACATACTTGAGCTAATTTGTAAAGAATGGGCAAAAATGTCCCTCTCTAGATATGCAAAGCTGGTAGAGACATCTCCAAAAAGACTTGCAGCTGTAAATTCAGCGAAAGGTGGTTGTACAAAGTATTGACTGGGGGGGAGGGGTGGGCATCTGAATACAAATGCATGCCACACTTTTCTTTTTTTAAACCAAAAAGGTGTTTATTGAACAAGTTTACATAGCTTCCATTGTACAAGCATCATGCAGCAACATACATTTATGTGAATAGTACATTCCAATCATCATTTATTACCGAAAACTCTATAACATTCCAGTGCTCTACCACTCTATGGTCAATAATCTTTTAAAGGGTGGGCGTGGCCTAGCAGGGCATGTGAACAGTCGTGTTCGATGGAGCTCCCGCTGTTGATCCTACAGAGAATCCTATCCTCGCCACACACAGCACCCGCAAACACACGGTACCGACCCCTAACAGTCACCAGAACCTGACAGACCCGAAAACGGCATCTAGAACGGGTATGATGACTCGGGGGAACCGAGGAGACGCCGCAGCTTCGGCCTCCCAGGAATTCCAAGATGGCGCCGGGCACCCTCAGCCGCAGAAGACTCCACGAGGCCAGGACAAGAAACCGGAGCAAGGGGGTAAGCTACCTAAACTCCCTAAAACAAAAGACCAGCCCAAAGACATGATATATTATGCTCAGAAAATGGCAGGCACCCTGGAAGTTACACTGGCTGATTCACAGCACACAACAGTGTCAGCGATACAAGCAGACAGAGATACTGCAGACAGGCTGGAAGACACTGATTCCATAGAATCTGTTCCGGATCCTATGCCTGCCTTGTTTGATATGCAGACAGAGGACAGTCCCCAACCATCACTGAGTGATATTCTGCAGGCTGTTCATAAATGCACAGCATCGGTGGATGATCTCAAAGAGAAATTTGGGGGTCTGCGGGAGACAGTCTCTCTACTACGCCATGATTTGCAAAAAATCAGGGAGAGAACCACTGCAGTAGAAGGGAGAGTGAGCGACATGGAGGATCATATGCCTCATCTGAACAGAGAAGTGAGGGTGGCAGCTCAGCAGGCCCACCAGGCGTTTGATAAAACAGATGACATCGAGAACCGCCTGAGACGAAACAACGTTCGCATTGTGGGGCTCCCCGAGAAGGTGGAGGGAAGGGACCCCACTAATTTTGTTGAAGGCTGGCTGCAGGAAATCTTTGGGAAAGAGGCGTTCTCACCCCTATACGCGGTGGAAAGGGCACATCGGGTGCCGCCGCGTCCTCTTCCACCTGGCAGTCCCCCGAGGTCAGTGCTTGCCAGACTCCTGAACTACAGGGATCGTGAGGTGGTGCTTCGATTGGCCAGAGAAAAGGGAGCAATACACTTTAATGGAGCTAAAATATCCTTCTACCCGGACTTCTCCGCAGAAGTGCAGCGAAAAAGGTCTAAATTCATGGAGGTCAAGAAAAGGTTACAACGTCTACAGCTAAAGTATGCCATGCTTTTTCCGGCTAAACTGCGCATCACAGCAGGAGATCAAAATCACTTTTTTGAAAACGCCCAAGATGCAGCGGAGTGGCTAGACCGCAATGAGCAGGGCCTCCGAAGACCACGAAGGGAAAATGGAGACGGATGACGTAGTCAAATCCACACTAATTGGGCAGGAAGGGCGCCCTATCACTTGTGCAGTCTTACCGAGTTCAAAAGAGGACTTATGATAAAAATTCCACCACCAGCGAATGGCAGTTTAATTGCAACATGTGTTTGAACAATCATAAGTTTAACCGCCTATTTGGCGTGCGTGTCAGTGCAGTGTGCACATTCGACCTACTGTTCAGGTTGCTGTGGCACAGATATCTTTGCCCTGTTGGCAAAAAGTTGAAGGTTAACGATCAAAACCTGTGGATACTGGGAATCTTCTATTACGCCAAGTTAGAAAACACAGGAACACTGAGCACAACTTATCTATTGGTTCAACAGCATAATCGCAGGAAAGCGCAGTGGCGCAGATGTTTGTTTATCAGTTTTTTACTACATCTCCGGTGTACGGGTCTCTTTCACATGGCCCATAAGGTGCTAAGTCGGGTGACGACCACGTCTGAACTCAATACAGCTCACATCAGGGGCATTAGGGGAAATGTATATGAGGATGCAGGAATGTTTTATATGCATAGATTAATTCATAATGATTTGGTATGGCTAGTACACCTATAATGTCTTGGAATGTGCGGGGGGTAAATGATCCTTTAAAGAGAACAATGATATCTACAGTCATGCGCAGGATCCACCCTGCCATAATTGGCCTGCAGGAGACTCACCTGCAGGACAATACGGTTAGCTTTCTGCAGTATGCATGGGTGGGGAAAGCGTATCATTCCACTTACTCTGCCTTTTCCCGTGGAGTGAGTGTACTGATACACAAGGCCATAGCATACCAAGAGCTAGACTCTTTGGTAGATATATCCGGTAGATTTATATTTCTCCATTGCAAAATATATACAGTTACCATGATCATGGCATTTATATATATACCACCCCCGTTCTCGCGGGAAGTGTTGCAGCTACTGGTTTCATATGTGACTAATAAACCTGACATTCCAATACTAATTATGGGGGACTTTAACTGCTGCCTAGACCCAAGAATAGACAGACATCCTCCTATGGTCCCACCTAGGGGAGGTCGGGGAACTGCTCTTAGCCGTCTCTTAATGGAAATGGGATGGACTGACTTGTGGCGGGTTCGTTACCCAAACCACAAGCAGTTTTCATGCTTCTCCAAGACACATGGTTCTCTGTCCCGTATAGACCTCTGTATCGGCACCCAAGATATGGTGGGATACACCTCGAGGGTGGAGTACTACCCACGGGGGGTATCTGATCATTCCCCACTGGTCATTTGGCTGAACGCGCAACCCTCCAGTCTATTATCTAAGGCCCCATGGAAACTAAACGCCTTCTGGCTTAAACTATTCACTTCACATGAACGGATAGAGGCTCAGATCCATAAATTTCTTAGAATACATAGACAGCACACAGATATCCTGTACTAATGGGAACAGCTTAAAGCATATTGTAAAGGATTATTTATTCAGGAAATAAATGTGGTTAAACAAAATACCTCGGTCCTGCTAGAGCAGGCGGAGGACTTGGTGAGTCGATTAGAGTTGGCATTTGTGAATGACCCCACTGACTCTGCAAGGGAGGCATGGATCGCGGCTCAGGACTCCCTAGACCGCGTGCGATCCTCCGCTGCAGAACATAAGAGATTTTTCTCGAAACTGGCGTTTTATGAGGAGGGGGAAAAGACAGGCCGCCTATTAGCAAAAATTGCAAAATCACAACAACAATCACCGGCTATAGGAGCCATACGAGCTGCCAATGGCAGGATAGTCAATGCTCCTGATGATATCATCTCTGAGCTGGCAAATTTCTATAGGGATCTATACAAATCTAGAGAGACCTACTCTGATGATGATCTAAATGCTTTTATGGCTAACATAAATCTACCCACACTATCTGATGAGGCGAGACGGCACCTGGACGCTCCAATCACTATAGAGGAGCTCCAGGTGGCGGTGAGTTCTTTCCCTACCTGTAAGGCGCCAGGGGAGAATGGTCTCCCAATGGAGGTATACTCTCAGTATGGAGAGGAACTGTTGCCTGAACTACTAAAGGTTTTTAATACCAGCTTGGATAGGGGTAGATTGCCAGATTCCATGACCAGAGCAAATGTGATTTTACTGCTTAAGCCAGGGAAGGATCCCGTCGACCCGGGTTCGTATAGGCCCATATCCTTACTCCAAAGTGATGTAAAAATCCTTGCTTAGGTCCTGGCAATTCGAGTCAATGGGATAATATCCTCAATCATACACCCAGACCAGGCTGGCTTCATGCCGCAAAAGTCCACGGCTACAAATCTTCGAAGGCTATATATGAATATGCAAATACAGGCTGACAATGAGGGACACAGAGCTCTACTATCCTTAGACGCCAATAAAGCGTTTGACAGTGTTAGCTGGAGATACTTATGGGCGACACTGGACAGATTTGGCTTTGGTCGGCGGTTTGTGGCATGGACAAAATTGCTATATGCGGCTCCTCAGGCCAACATTAGAATAGCGAATAGGATGTCAGACGCTTTTGCTCTGGGTAGGGGGACGAGGCAGGGTTGCCCGCTGTCCCCCCTGCTCTTTGCGATCGCTATAGAACCTCTGGTGGCTCAAATAAGGGACAGTCCACGCATAGTAGGATTCAGGTATGGTGACTTGCACGAAAAGCTCATGTTATATGCGGATGACATGTTGCTATTCCTGGGAGACACTAGTCAATCACTACTGGGGGTAATGGATATAATAGAGCAATTTGGACATTTCTCGGGCCTGACTATAAATTGGTCTAAATCGGCCCTGATGATGCTGGATGAGAGCCGGGATGTGAATCTGCCTGACTCTTGCCCCATTCCAACCACCACTGGATTTAAATACCTGGGCGTCCAGATATCCCCTTGTGTTGGGGACTTCTGCTCTTTAAACATATTCCCACTGCTATCCCGCTTCCGTGACAAAATAAATACATGGAACAACTTAATGATGTCACTAGCGGGTAAGGCAAATCTCATTAAAATGATTTTAATGCCCCAGCTATTATATTTCCTTCACAACTCACCAGTAGTGATACATTTAAAAATTTTCAGAGTAGTCAATACCCTTTTTCGAAAACTGCTATGGCACAACAAAGCACCCAGAGTCCGGATAGAGCAGTTGCAGTGTCCAAAGGATGGCGGAGGGTTGGCGGTCCCCAACCCTTGGCTGTACTATATTGCGGCGCAGTTGCAACACCTAGTGGGATCTATGATGCATGAACCAATGGGCTCAGCAGCGCGACTGATGCTTTTTGCTACGGGCGCTGAGACCATTCCTATGGGTCTAGAGGCACAAATATTCGCGAAGTCTAACAAAAAAAATCCGACACTATCCCTGGTACAGAAAGTATGGAACAAAAGTAGACAAATACAAGGGGTGCAGGGCTTTACAGAATACAGCCCAATATGGGGAAATCGCACCTATGTGGAACTGACTAAGTTACAGTGTGAGCCCAGATGGAAGGCCCACGGGGTGACCATGCTTTCTCACATATTTAAAAACGGTAAACTGATGTCCTTTACAGAACTGCAGAACACATTTGGGCTCCCAGACACTATGTACTACCCCTATATACAGCTTCGGCATGCAGTTGCGGCGCAGGGAGACGCAAGTAAGTGGGAACTTTGTCCCACGCCAGTGTTCCATGTGTTGCAATCATCCAGTGTAACTAAAGGGATCATTTCCACGTGTTACCAGATGTTACTTGCCAAGTACCTGGATGCCCACCCATGTAAGGCAATTGACGCATGGAGAAGGGACCTAGGTCAGATAACTGAGGATCAATGGGAGGAAGCATTACAGGCCATACCCACGTGTTCCCTCAACGTGGCACAAAAAGTGTCCCAACTTTATATTATACTTAGAGTGCACTACACTCCATCCAAGTTGCACAGGATGGGCAGAGTGGCGGACCCCATATGCTGCCGATGTCGGCAGCACAATGCGGATCTTATACATCTTCTGTGGCGATGTCCAAAGCTCCATCGGTACTGGCATGAGGTGATTGGTACACTAAATGGAGTGTTCCAAAGGACAGTACCGGTGGATCCTATGCACTGTTTGCTGGGGGTATTGGATGAGGTAATCCCAGAGGAACAAACTAAAGTGGCTTTCTCCAGGGCTTTATTCCAAGCTAGAAAACTTATACTAATGGCATGGAAGTCTGCAGTACCACCCTCTGTCAAAATGTGGATAACACATATGGGTAAAACTCTAATTATGGAAAAATACATATATCAACATAGAGGCTGCCCACATACCCCAGTCCAGGGGTATCCAACCATGGTGCCCAAATCCTCTCAAATCTATTAGAGCTGCCTCTATGTTGGTAAATGCATTTTTCCATAACCAAGGTGTTACCCATATGCGTTATCCAAGATTTCACTGAAGGCGGCGAGGTCGATTTCCAGCCAAGCAATATAAGTTTGCGTGCCTGGAACAGTGCCCTAGTGAGTGCTATTCTAGTCATCTCTTCCGGGACAATATCTTCTAGGACTCTTAAAATACAGTGAATTGGGTCTAGGGGAATGTTAGTCTGGAACACTTGGTTAAGTGTTCCCATAACCTCACTCCAATACCTATGGAGTTTTGGACATCTCCAAAGTAGATGAATGAGATCACCTTGATGTCGTTCACATCTACTACATAAAGGATCAGGCCTTCTACCCATATTATAAAGTTTAAGTGGGGTGTAATGCACTCTAAGTACTATATATAGTTGGGATACCTTTTGGGCCACGTTGAGAGAGCATATATTAGTGGATTGTAGAACTTCTTCCCATTGATCTCCCGTAATTGGACCTATATCCTGCTCCCATAGGGATGGTGCCCTAGTCGGGTGCGCTTTCAAAAGTTGCATCAATAGCATTTGATAAAAATATGAGATGAATCCTTTAGTTTCTGTGCTGGAGTGTATCAAATGAAAAATAGGGGTGGTTGACAGAGTCCAGGGAGCAGCTTTTCCCTGTGTGTCCACCGCATGTTTGAGCTGGATATAGGAAAAGTACATAGTATTTGGCAAGTTATATTTATTTTGTAGCTCTAAAAACGTCAGCAGCTTGCCATCTCTAAATATATGGGATAAAAGGATAACACCAAATGAGCGCCATTTGGGACCCTGTTGCAGCTTTGCTAACTCGACGTATGAGAGATTCCCCCATATTGGGCTATATTCCGTGAAACCTGTCACTTCCTGCAGCTGCCTTCCCTTGTTCCAAATTTTCTGTATTAAAGTAAGAGTGGGTGTCAGTTTATTGGACTTGTGAAACAACTGGGCCTCAAGGCCTATCGGGATTGTTTCCGCTCCTGTCCCAATCAGCATTAACTGCGCCGATGAGCCAGTAGGGTCCCGGGCCATGGAGCCAACCAAATGTTGCAGCTGGGCTGCTATATATTACAGCCAAGTGTTGGGTACTGCCAGCCCTCCGCTGTCCTTAGGGTTTTGTAGTTGTTCCAACTTGATTCTAGGTGTGCCCGCATTCCATAGTAATCTTCGGAAAAGAGTGTTAACCACCCTAAAAATCTTTAAGTGTATCACTACTGGGGAGTTGTGTAAGAAATAGAGTAGCTGTGGCATTAGTATCATTTTTATTAAATTTGCCTTACCCGCCAGTGAAAGTTTGAGCCTGTTCCATGTATTAATTTTGTCTCTAAATCTGGATAGCAGGGGATGTATATTTAAAGGACAATATTCGGATAATTTAGGTGAAATTTGTATGCCTAAATATTTAAATGATGACGTTACCGGAACCGAGCAGGAATCTGGCAAATTCACCACTCCCCCCTCGTCCAGCAACATCAGAGCCGACTTAGACCAGTTAATTGTCAGGCCAGAAAAGTGGCCGAATCCAGTAATGATTTTTGTCACTTCCGCCAAAGACATTGTGGTGTCCCCCAGGAAAAGCATCATGTCGTCAGCATACAGCATAATCTTTTCGTGGAGGTTCCCATATTTAAAACCCGTGATCCCCTGACTGGCCCTCACTACAGCCGCCATTGGCTCAATGGCAATGGCAAAGAGCAGGGGAGACAGGGGGCATCCCTGCCTTGTGCCCCTGCTCAGAGCAAACGCATGAGACATACTACCTGACATCCTAATGGTCGCCCTTGCTATGAAGCGACTTCCAAACCCAAACTTTGATAGTACCGCCCATAGATATCTCCAGCCCACACTGTCAAACGCCTTATTGGCGTCTAGGGAAAGCAGAGCCCTGCTCCCCTCATTATCTGACTGCAGCTGCATATTTAAAAATAGGCGTCTGAGGTTGGTGGCAGTGGATTTTTGCGGCATAAACCCGGCCTGATCGGGATGTATTATGGAATCAATGATCCGGTTGACCCTAAGCGCCAGGACCTTAGCCAGGATTTTAACATCACTTTGAAGTAAAGATATAGGCCTATATGAGCCTGGGTCAACCGGATCCTTTCCAGGTTTCAATAATAAAATTATATTAGCTCTAGTCATGGAGGTTGGTAAACTGCCTTCCCTAAGCGAGTCATTAAACACTTCCAATAGGTGTGGCATTATCCACTCGCCATACTGGGCAAAAACCTCCATGGGGATACCATCCTCTCCTGGAGCCTTGCACGTAGGAAAGGAGCATGCCGCATGTTGTAACTCTTCCAATGTCAGGGGAGCTTCCAGTGATTGTCTAGCCTCCTCAGACAGAGAGGGCAGATCAATCCCTGAAAGGTATGCCTCTAGCTCGTTATCTGTGTAATCGTCCCTCGCTCCATAGAGATCCTTGTAGAAGGATGCTAGCTCTGATAAAACTTGATCCGGGCCATTGACCACCTTTCCACTGGCCGTGCGAATCGCCCCAACTGCCGGGTACAGTTGTTGCGACCTGGCTATTTTTGCCATTAGACGTCCCGTTTTTTCCCCTTCTTCATAAAATGCCTGCTTGTTAAAGAACCTTTTGCGTTCTGCGGCGGAGGTTCTCAAGCGGTCCAGTGAATCCTGATCCGAAATCCACGCCTCCCTCGCAGACTCTGTAGGGTCGGTAACATAGGTAAGCTCCAGCTGACGCACCTGATCCCCAACCTGCTCCAATAGTGCTGAGGAGTTTCTTTTGACCATGGCTATCTCAGCAATAAACACTCCCCTAAGGTAGGCCTTAAAGGCTTCCCAGTTTTGAATACTACTTGTTAAATGTTTATGAGAGTTAAAGAATATTTCTATTTGGTTAGAAATTCGTTCTGGGGAATTAAACAGTTTCAGCCAGAAGGCGTTGAGTTTCCATGGCGCCCTAGGTAATGAGGTTGGGGGTTGGGCAATCAGCCACACAGCCACAGGTGAATGGTCAGATACTACACGAGGGAAGTACTCTATCTTAGAAATACATTCTAGCAAATTAGGGGTGCCTATACTAAGGTCTATACGGGACAGGGATCCGTGAGTTTTAGAGAAGCATGAAAACTGCTTTACATTAGGGTTACGTATGCGCCATAGGTCGGTCCAACCTAATTCCATAATTAGGCGACTGAGCGCTGTACCCCTGCCACCCCTAGGAGAAGGGACTGGGGGATGCCTATCCAATTTAGGGTCTAGGTAGCAGTTAAAATCTCCCATGATCAGCAGTGGGACATCAGGTTTGCCCGTAAGGTACGTCAGCAACAGCTGCAGCACCTCCCGTGAAAACGGGGGTGGAATATATATAAAGGCTATCAGCAATGTTAAGGTATACAACTTACAGTAAATGAATACAAATCTACCATCACTATCCACTAGCGAGTCCAGTTCCTGGTATGCCAGAGCTTTGTGTATCAGTACACTCACCCCACGAGAATAAGCAGTGTGAGTGGAATGATAGGACTTGCCCACCCAGGCATACTGCAAGCAACTCACATTGTCCCTCAGGAGGTGTGTCTCCTGAAGGGCAATAATGGCCGGATGGAATTTGCGCAAACCAGAGGAGATCATAGTCCTTTTTAAAGGGTCATTCACTCCGCGCACATTCCATGATACTATGGGTGTGGATACCATTGCAAATATTCAAAAATACATTGAAAAGAGATTCTTCTGGAGGTCAGAGCAGTTCTGGTTACATGGTTGCCCAAGAGCATTGGATTGTGTTGCATCGAAGAGCACTTTTTCAGTAAAAGATTGTCCCAATGGAAGCTCGGTGTTTGTTAAGGGTGGATATTCTCGCGCAACTGCGCGGCAAAACAGTGAAAAACAAAAGTAGAAATAAATTGTGTTGAGAGCCCTGGATCCAGCCATACCGTAGCACACACATCTAGAACTGTCCAGAGACTGTAGGGTATGTGGTCTGTTCTGAAGATTAACGCCAACAGGGCTTTGTAACAGTAGCCATGCAACCCATGACTTCAAGCAGCTTCTAAACACCCGGCACGGTATCATCCCCCGTGAGGGTCTGTGCTTCTAGTGAAGATAACTGGTTGTGAAAGAAATAACGGTATTTCTGCGGTACTATTATAGTTCCTCTTCAGACTGATAAACATAAAAGGGAAATGAACGCCCTGCTTTCACCTGCATTTCTTCTGCCATGTCTGGTTTATCCGGCTCCATCATCCCGGCCCTGGCGGCGCAGAGCTTGCTCGTTTTGATCCAGCCATGTTGCAGCATCTTGCGCATTTTCAAAAAAGTGGTTCTGTCCGTTGGCCGTCACTCTCAGCTTGACTGGGAACATCATTGCATAGGATAATTGCAGCCTTTGTAGCCTCTTTTTAACATCTGCAAATTTTGATCACCTGCGTTGTACTTCGGCTGAGAAATCTGGGTAAAATTAGATTTTGGTGCCGTTATGTTTAATGTTGCCTTTTGTCATTGTCATTTGTAATTCAGGAGCCTGGCCAACACTGATCTTGGGGGGGTTCCCAGGGGGGAGAGGGCGTGGGGGTACTCTATGTGCCCTTTCCACTGTGTAAATGGGAGGGAAAGCTTCTTTACCAAAAACTTCCTGTAGCCATTCTTCAATAAAGGTTGTGGGGTCACGTCCTTTCACTTTTTCAGGGAGTCCCACTATGCGCACATTATTGCGTCGCAGACGGTTCTCAATTTCGTCAGTTTTACTAAGGGCTTGAAAGGCATTTTGAGTGGCCATCCTGACATCTCTGTGAAGGGGGGGCAACTGGTCCTCCACGTCGCTCACCCGACCCTCAACTGCTGTGGTTCTGGAGATCTTGGCGCATAAGGGACACTGTTTCTTTCAGCCCTCCAAATTTCTCCTTCAAATCATCAACTGAGGCAGTACATTTGTGCACAGCATGCAGGATTTCACTCAGAGAAGGCTGGACATTGTCCTCTGTGGGGGAGTCAGATGGATCAGACATGAGATCCTGCTGCAAGTCTAATGGCACTGTGTCATCTAGCATGCTTGTATCTTCCCTGCCAGCCAGCTCAGAGGTGTATAAGGGCTGGGGGGAGCCATGCAGAGGGGAATCAGAATGCCCAGCCAGCTTTTGAGCATAATAAAGCATGTCCCTGGATTGCTCCTTGTTTTTAGGGAGTTTGCTGGACTTACCCCCCTGTTCGGATTTCTTCTCTAGGCCGCGCTGTGCTTTAGAAGGCTGAGACTGGCCGGCGCCATCTTGGTCAGCTTGGGACTCCCAGGCCTCGGTCTCCATTCGGTTCCCCCGGGTCATCATCAGCTCCAAACGGTCAGCTAACAGCACCGGACGTCTCCAGGAGGTATCAGGCAGCTCTCTGGGGCAAGATGGGTGAAAACGATGGTGAGGAGAGGATATTAGACAGGATCATCAGCGGGAGCTCCGTGCAGCAGGTCTGCTCACATGCCTCGTCTGGCCACGCCCCCACGCCACACTTTTCACATATTTATTTGTAAAAAATGTTGAAAACCATTTATCATTTTCCTTCCACTTCACAATTATGTGCCACTTTGTGTTGATCTATCACAGGGGTCTTCAAACTGCGGCCCTCCAGGTGTTCAGGAACTACAATTCCCATCATGCCTAGTCATGTCTGTGAATGTCAGAGTTTTACAATGCCTCATGGGATGTGTAGTTCTGCAACAGCTGGAGGACCGTAGTTTGAGGATCCCTGATCTATCACATAAAATCCCAATAAAATACATTTACATTTTGGTTGTAACATGACAAAATGTGGAAAATTTCAAGGGGTATGAATATTTTTTCAAGGCACTGCATTTTCCTTGCTAAAGAACATTATTTTTTTTATCAAGTTGCTATGGGTAAAGTTCCACTTTAAGCAATTAACCTTTTGCTGCTTTTTGTCTTTATTCTTGTATTTCATTTTATTTTGTTGTTGATTTGAGGTCAGCGGCCACTTTTCATTATTTCATCCACAGCAACCTTTTTTTGCTGGAAGGCGTCTCTTAAAAAAATAGGCTTTAGCTTCAAGGGATTTGGGGTTTTCATTTATTTGGGGGGTATAATGGTCTTTATTTTATGTTGATATGGCCTTGATATTAGATTAAACTGTTTGTATCTTTTGCTGCAAGGCTTACCTTTGAAAAAAATTGACTTTTGTTTTAGGGGTGGAATTTTTTTTAGTTTTTGTTTTATTTTATACTAAAAAAAAGAAAAAAAGTGTACCTAAAGCAGTATTACATTATGTCAGTCACATTCACTTCACCCCCCCCCCCCCCCCCATTTCCATAGATAAATAATATTTTGGCATACACCAGTTATCCCTATTAACCCTGATTAAAGTCCTGCTGCTGGCCAATTTTATCCTGCTGTATCCTCTGCAGTATTTTAATTCTTGTAGTAGAACCCCAGCCTGTGTTCTTTGTCTCTACTAAATTTGGGCCTAGCCTTGCACAATACAATTGTCCTGCTGCTGGCCAATTTACTCTGCTGTCTCATCTATGGTCTCCTAATTCTTGCAGTAAAACACCTGCCTGTATACTTAGTCCCTAGTACAATTCGGCTTTATGTACCCAATTAAAATTGTCCTCTTAATGATCAATTTTACACTGCTGTATAATCTACAGCCTCTCCTCTGCCGAGCCTTAACTTGAGACAACAATCATGTGACCACTGTCACAGAGGTTACATTATCAAAGCCAATTCTAACAGCTACTGATCTTTAGTCCATTTCAAAAGCTGTCTTCAATGGCTTGGTCTTTGTCTAAGTACATAAACATCAGCTGCCCAGTGACGCATATGTGCATAGTTGCCATCTGTCCCGGATTTCCCGGGACATTCCCGGGACTTGGACTCCATTCCTGAATTTGTGGTGTCCCGGGAAATGTCCCGAGAAATCCGGTTCTCGATTTTCGCTGCCGCCGCCGCTAGAGGACGCCTGATGTGAGGGGGGCTCTGCCGGGGACACCTGATGTTAGGGGGAGTTCCGCTGGGGACACCTGATGTGAGGGGGGGCTCCGCTGGGGACACCTGGTGTGAGAGGGGGCTCCGCCGGGGACTCCTGGTGTGAGGGGGGCTCCGCTGGGGACTCCTGGTGTGAGGGGGGGCTCCGCTGGGGACATCTGATGTAAGGGGGGATCCGCTGGGGGCACCTGATGCAAGGACAGACTCTGCTGGGAGCACCTGATGCAAGGACAGACTCTGCTGGGACACCTGATGCAAGGACGGACTCTGCTGGGACACCTGATGCAAGGACGGACGGCTGGTGGCAGGCGATGTGGCAGGTGACACGCTCAGGGATCCCACTGATTCTGCACTATGGTGAGTTGAATGATTTCATTTTATATTACAATGTAATAATAGAAATAATGCACTTCAATCATCCTGACACCATAACAACCATGGTGCCGGGATGATTGAAGTGCTAACACCAGGTGCTTGGAGTATCTTTATCTGCTGTTAAACTTTCTAGAATACACATATTTTTATTGTGTAGGATCTGGGGCTGCTGTCCCGTCATTTCCCTCTCCCCCTCTCCCCCTCTCCCCCTCTCCTGAAACAAACCCTCCTACATTAGTTGTCTCTGTTTATCTGCAGTCTTCTCTTCTCTACATTCATTCAAAGTACAGAATTTATAAAGCTTGTCTGAAAACAAGGGGTGGGGAGCTGTAATTACACTGTGCAGTGCTCTGAGAGATGATTGGAGAGAAGGGCCACACCCCCTTCCCACAGCACACAGGAACAGAGGTGAGGTTGTCAATCTGGTGGAGCTCCCTCCCCTGTCATCTTTTTTCTCTGGGTGTCAGGAAAACTTGTCAGATGTGTCTCATGCTGATAACAGAGGATTGAAGCAGCAGACAAAAATGACACTTATGCCTCGTACACACGTTCCGAATATCGTACGACCGATCGTACGACCGTTCTCGCAAGTAGAAATTGAATAGCTAAATAAAGTCACAAATTCTCGTACGACAGACAAAAAAATCGGAAGTGATGTCATATGTTGTAATGTATTTGTATTATATTTTCGGAGGACAACTATACTGACTAGACGAAAATCGTACGATCTGGAATCGTACGAGGAAAATTTTCGTGTATGTCCGATCGAATAATATCGGATGAACGGTCGTGATCAGCTGTCGAAAGTAGTGTACACACGATAGGAATATCGTACGATCCTTCCTTGGATGAGTGTTTTCGTACGATATTCGTATCGTGTGTACGGGCCATTAGTCTTGGTTCACATCTATGCGGTTGCAGTTGATGCAGTTTTAAGGCGCGTTTTGTGGTGCATTTTGCGTTTCTAGACCTGCGTTTTTGATGCATTTTTGCATGCAGTTTTCATGCGTTTTGTATTTTCTTTTTTCTCTTTAAACACACTGTATATACAGTATCTCACAAAAGTGAGTACACTCCTCACATTTTTGTAAATATTTTATTCTATTTTTTCATGTGACAATACTGAACACTTTACTACAATGTAAAGTAGTGAGTGTACAGCTTGTATAACAGTGTAAATATGCTGTCCCCTCAAAATAACACACAACGATTAATGTCTAAACTGCTGGCAACAAAAGTGAGTACACCACTAAGTGAAAATGTCAAAATTGGGCCCAATTAGCCCTTTTCCCTCCCCGCTGTCATGTGACTCGTTAGTGTTACAAGGTCTCAGGTGTGAATGGGGAGCAGGCGTGTTAAATTTGGTGTTATTGCTCTTACTCTCTCATACTGGTCACTGGAAGTTCAACATGGCACCTCATTGCAAAGAACTCTCTGAGGATCTGAAAAAAAGAAATGTTGCTTTACATAAAGATGGCCTAGGCTATAAGAAGATTGCCAAGACCCTGAAACTGAGCTGCAGCACGGAGGCCAAGACTATACCTCAATTTAACAGGACAGGTTCCACTCAAAACAGGCCTCACCATGGTCGAACAAAGAAGCTGAGTGCACTACTCAACATCATATCCAGAGGTTGTCTTTGAGAAATAGATGTATGAGTGCTGCCAGCATTGCTGCAGAAGTTGAAGGGGTGGGGAGGTCAGCCTGTCAGTGCTCAAACCATACGCCGCACACTGCATCCATTTGGTCTGCATGGCTGTTGTCCCAGAAGGAAGCCTCTTCTAAAGGTGATACACAAGAAAGCCCACAAACAGTTTGCTGAAGACAAGCAGACTAAGGACATGGATTACTGAAACCATGTCCTGTGGTCTGATGAGACCAAGATAAACCTATTTGGTTCAGATGGTGTAAAGGTGTGTGGCGGCAACCAGGTGAGGAGTACAAAGACAAGTGTGTCTTGCCTACAGTCAAGCATGGTGGTGGGAGTGTCATGGTCTGGGGCTGCATGAGTGCTGCCGCCACTGGGGTGCTACAGTTCATTGAGGGAACCATGAATGCCAACATGGACTATGACATACTGAAGCAGAGCATGATCCCTTCCTTTCGGAGACTGGGCCGCAGGGCAGTATTCCAACATGATAACAACCCCAAACACACCTCCAAGACAACAACTGCCTTGCTAAAGAAGCTGAGGGTAAAGGCGATGGACTGGACAAGCATGTCTCCAGACCTAAACCCCATTAAACATCTGTGAGGCATCCTAAAATGAAAGGTGGAGGAGCGCAAGGCCTCTAACATCTGTGATGTCGTTATGGGGGAGTGGAAGAGGACTCCAGTGGTAACCTGTGAAGCTCTGGTGAATTCCATGCCAAAGATGGTTAAGGCAGTGCAGGAAAATAATGGTGGCCACACAAAATAGTGACACTTTGGGCCCAATTTGGACATTTTCACTTAGGGGTGTACTCACTTTTGTTTGCCAGCGGTTTAGACATTAATGGCTGTGTGTTGAGTTATTTTGAGGGGACATCAAATTTTCACTGTTATACAAGCTGTACACTCACTACTTTACATTGTGGCAGTGTCATTTCTTCAGTGTTGTCACATATAAAGATATAATGAAATATTTACAAAAATGTCAGGGGTGTACTCACTTTTGTGAGATAATGTACCTGGTAGCTAAGGAGCAGGCGGAGAAGCCATCGCATCCTTAACAACCGATGAGTCATCAGCTGTCAGCGGAGTTCTCCGCTGACAGCTGAATGTAAAAAAAAAAAAATTGCGGCAAAAAACAAAACAAAACAGTGCTTCGGGTCTGGTATGTATTTAGAGGAGAACCCCATGCCAATTTCTTTTTAAAAAATTACCTGAGGTCCCCCCCCCCCACCGCCCCTCCAAATCCATACCAGATTGTGTTTTTTGGTGCGACTCCATTGAAGTCTATTACATGCAAAACACAATCTGCTGCAGAAAAAATAGTCCCCAACCATTTTCAGTAAACACAGCAAAACGCAGCAAAACGCACAGATGTGAACTACATCCATAAGAAACTATGTTAAATGGACTGTAGTGGGTTTCTGCAAAATGCACCAAAAAATGCATAGGTGTGAACGTAGGGTAATGCTCTTAATTGAGACAAGTACACACTACAGAGGGGTATGCTTTTTTTTCATATTTCATGTCTTAGGTTTACAACTATTTTAAAGGTATTTCTGTGTGCCCTTGAAGCCACATAAAAAGACACTCTCGCTCTATTGGTGTTTTTAAAAACTTTTTTTGGAATGATACATGTCTCCCAGTTTTTTGTGCCTTTTTGACAGTAGTTTGCCTATTGTCTCTAAAAATTGCAGGAATTTAACACCAAACAAAACCTCCCCATAGACTGCAGTGTAATTTATTTCTATGTTTGGGTTAGCAGAATTGCAATAAAATTGGCTGAACCTTTGGCAAATCAAACCCAGGCAAATTTGCCCATCCTTATAACTCCTCTGCTCTATGAGCATTGAGCACACATGAGCATTGCAGTGCCATTCAAAGTGAATGAAACAGAAAATTACAATGTACTGTACTGTGTTTTTTCCATGTGTTGTGGTCCACTGGCAGCCCATTCATAATGAATGCAATACATGTTAACAAATGTGTACATTAATGCACCAGAAAGCTTAAAGAAGTGGTCTCAAAGTACCGGCCTGTGGGCCATTTGCGGCCGGCGGACTGGTTATAAATGGCCCGCCGAGCAGGGCGCTCTCTGATGTGTGAAGTTGGGGAGGTGTGGGCGGCCGGGCATCCATCGCTACATGGCAGTGAACAGCGAGGGGCCGGCCGAGGGCAGATAAGCCCGAGAGCCCGGGACTCGGGAGAAGAGCTCCACCGTGGCACCGCCTCCTCCTTGACCTCGCCCCCTGACCCCGCCTTCCCTAAGAGGCAAGCGGGCGCAGCGTACCCCATGCTTCAAGTTCCTCTGCGCGCTCTGATGTGAGGCCCGAAGCTGGAGGACAGGCTCGCCGCTCACTGGGGGGCATAGAGCTGTCACAGAGGACAGGAGGCACAGGCTGCTGCGGGAGCCACTGGAATGGGACGGATCGAAGCAGGAGACTGGCATCATGGTATGGAAGGTACTGTCTGTCATCATCATACACACCTGCAGACAGAGACTGGGACAGAGGTGGGACTGCAGGAACAGGGCTAGGGGTCTCTCATCTCCCCCCAACGCCCCCCTCCCTCCTCTCTTAGCCCCCCTCCCTTCTCTCTCAGCCCCCCTCTCTCTAAGCCCCCCTCCCTTCTCTCTCAGCCCCCCTCTCTCTAAGCCCCCCTCCCTTCTCTCTCAGCCCCCCTCTCTCTAAGCCCCCCTCCCTTCTCTCTCAGCCCTCATCTCTCTCTAAGGCCCCCCTCCCTTCTCTCTCAGCCCCCCTCTAAGCTCCTCTCCCTTCTCTCTCAGCTCCCCCTCTCTCAGCCCCCTCTCTCCAAGCCCACCTCCCTTCTCCCTCAGCCCCCCCTCTCTCCAAGCCCCCTCCCTTCTCTCTCAGCCCTTCCCCCTCTCTCAGCCCCCCTCTCTCTAAGCCCCCTCCCTTCTCTCTCAGCCCCCTCCCTTTCTCTCTCAGCTCCCCCTCTCTCAGCCCCCTCTCTCCAAGCCCACCTCACTTCTCCCTCAGCCCCCCCTCTCTCTAAGCCCCCACCCTTTGCTCTCAGCCCTTCCCCCTCTCTCAGCCCCCCTCTCGCTAAGCCCCCCTCCCTTCTTTCTCAGCCACCCTCTCTGTAAGCCCCCTCCCCTCTCTCTCAGCCCCTCCCCTCTCACCCCCTCTCAGTCCTCCCCCCTCGATTAGCCCCCCTCCCTTCTCTCTTAGCCATCCCTATACTCTCAGCCCCCTCTCTCTCTCTGCCATCCCCCTCTCCCTAAGCCCCCCTCTTTTCTCGTCCACCCATCTCTCTCAGCCATACCCCCTCTCTCAGCCCCCCTCTCGCTAAGCCCCCTATCTTCTCTCCTAGCCCTCCCTTTTCTCTCAGCCCCCCTCTCTCAGCCCTCCCTATTCTCTCAGCCCACCTGTCTCTATCAGCCCACCCATCTCTATCAGCCCCCCTCTCTTAGCCCTCCCTCTCTCAGCCCCCACTCTCCTAACCCCCCTCTCTTTCAACCCTCCCTCCTACCTCTCTCAGCCCACCCGTCACTCTCAGCCCACCGGTCACTTACAGCAAACTTGGCTCATCTAACACAGAGCAAACACTGCCAAGCATCTGGCAGTAAACAATGACTGGTAGCAAGCAGCAACTACAACTGCATATAGTTTATTGTTTTTGAAGTTTGAAAGTTTGCATGCGGCCCCCATGGGATATAAAAATTTGTCATGTGGCCCTCAGGTAATTTGAGTTTGAGACCCCTGGCTTAAAGTTATATTAAACCCTAATATTTTTAAGTGCTTTTAGCCGCTGATCTAATTTCTTCCTCAGGATGCAGCTTCTTTATCTTTTAATCTTTGCCTATATTTCTGTTTAGGCTACTGCCATGATTGCTGTCTCAGGTTGCCTGTTTTAGGGTGTCTCCTTTCTCCTGCAGCTTCCTATGGAGCCACCCTTTTATGCAGGAACTAGAGCTGTGTCTCCTACACTATATGCATCAATGTAAACACAGAGCACTGTAGCCTAGGATCCAAAAAGCATACAAGAGGTGCTGGGACTTTGATATGAGTTCATAGTGAGAGGATAAAAAACATTCAGAGAGCTCACTGGCTCAGATTCGTTAATGCTTAGGATAAAACATCATTTTGGACTCTAACCCTTGGTGTAGCTCTTTGATTTGAGACACTCTTTGTGTAGCGCTGGTAGATTTTTAATCTACTGCTGATAGGTAAATCTAGTGGATTACTTGTTAGGTGAAGTTAGATTTGCCTCTGTTCCAGCTTGGCTGAGTTGCGTGTAGTTCCACACTGCGCTGGTGGGTGTTGTTGTCACCATGGGCCAGTGTTGGAAAGGCAACGTGTTGAAGCGTATGAGTGCTCCTCTGTCCCGGAGACAACTCAGTTGCATTCAGGGAGAGGGTATTTATTGTACAGACGCCATGTTTAGGGGTTCATTTTCAGCCACCTCCTGGCCCTCCTCGCCGACAGGTATGCATTAGGAGTACCACCTCGTGATCCTCCGATCCGGAGGCCCAACGTCGCTGCAGCGTGTGGGTGGGCCCAGAAGCCTGTCTGGGGCCTACCACAGCGGCAGAGGAATGGTCCTGGGCTGTCTATCCTGTGTGAAGAAGCTGGACAACTGAGGAGATCCCAGGGGAGGACCCGTCATGGAAGGATCATGCAGAGTGCTGGTCTGGAGAGGGGCCTGGTGACTCAGTTGGAGGACGTATCCTGAAGTAATCTTGCTGCATAGTACTGCCGGGTTGGCATAAAGGTTCAAGTGCTGTGTCTGATATTCACCGTAAACCATTACATCCTGTGGCAGAGGATCGTACGGGTTTTGCTCCAAACAAGTCTGTGGCAGAGACTTTTGTTCGTGCTACGTACTGGCTGCTAGGCGAGTGAGAGAAACCTATCCAGACGGGCAAAGATTGAATCCCACAAGGGGAGTATATTCAGTTACAAGTGTTCAATTCCTAATGATGTACCAAAGAATACTAAGAAAAGGTGTTTGAGCTTCCCTGCAATTTTCCTTCTACCTCTTTCCTGCTACTTCCTTTATTACCTGTTCATTAAAGCATTGGAAAAGATACTCAAGTGTCTGGTGCCTACATTGTCCGGAGGTAAACTCAACGGGACCCTAGACCCGGTGCTGGTTAAATAGAGATGGCGAAAGTGAAGGTAACAGCCCGTTTTAAACCAGCAGCTCCACCGAGAGTTAGTGCTACATTTGATACACTCAAACATCACTTCTACGGTCCGAGGCCACTGTTCCAATTCTTCATTTTATGAGAGCAGCCTGTTTATCACCCAGACACCCCATTGGGATGCTAAGTTTTTGTTACATATAATAATTAGTTTCTAAGTATATCTACTTAAAGTTCCAGTGGCATCAATCTACTTTTTCTTCCTGGTTCAGGCAGCCAGCCCCCTAATAAAGAAGAAATGAGGATAAAGGAGCGCCCGGTGATCAAAGAGGTAAGTCATTTGTATTTTATTTGAATTTTTTTAGCAATAAAAAGAGGCCAACACGTTTCAGGGGACTAAAGACTCCCCCTTACATATACATACAAAAATATTTAACCATTATACTGAGCATATAATTTTATGTACATTATAGAAGTAGTTGTCAATAGTACTGTCATAATTGTATGTGAAAAAAACACGTAAAGCTTTACATATATCTGCACATATATTTTTTTTTAGGAAAAAACTTTTTAAATTAACAATTAAAACTGGATTAAAACGTATTTAAAATAAAAAGACATCATATATTTGAGAAAGGAATTGGAAAAAAAAAAATGAAAAAGTGCATGCTGCAATACTGCTATACGATTGATATAGGAACTTTTAGATGCATGATATGTAACTGTGTTGGTTATAACATTCTTTACAAGCAGATCTCAGCATTAACCTGCTAGCTAGGGAAAAAAAACAGAGTTGGTCCTCCCAAGATCTTTAACCATATAACCATTTTTTATTGCCATTATATGGTTAAAGATCCTGGGAGGAACAACTCTATGGTTTTTTTCCTAGATTGAAAATTATCTGGTTTGGGCCCGGCATGGGCGGAGCCTAGCGGAGCAGACATGCATTGTTAGAGCTCCGCACCGCTGAGGAGAGAAGAGAAGGACAAAGCGGAACCTGCAGGCTCAAAAGGTATCCATTTGAACCTTTTTGCCCCAGGGAACAAACTGTGAAAGTTTGGGCAGGAAATATGGTACTGGGAGGAAGCCGTGGCAGAAATAAAAATCACCTCACAAAGAGCTCACAGGCACTCACTGCAACTAAAGCAGCTCCAGTCACCTCACAATATGCAGCATCAGGGCGCTCTCACAGACAGAAAATGTCACAGCAAGACTCTCCATTTGAGTCAGATACAGAACAAATCCTCTCACAAACTTCTCCACAAGCCTCCTCAGCATCCCCAGTAATATTATTACAATTTGAAAAGATGCTTCATAAGGCTTTAAAACAAACCTCAGACCAAATAACAAACAGCCTAACCAAAGAAATAAGAGAGCTGGGAAACCGCACCGCAGCCTTAGAAATAAAAATGGATGAAATTGAAATTACAACCCAAGAAAATATAACAGAATTGGAACAATTAAAAGAAGAGAATTTAATACTTCAAACTAAGCTCAAAGATTACGAAAATAGAGCCAGACGTTCAAACTTGCGCATAAGGGGAATACCTGAAACTGTGACAGACCTGCAATCTACTATTACTGCTCTATTACAAGAACTAAAGCCAGATATCCCTATTGAACGTTTAGAACTGGACAGAGTACACAGAGCCCTCACAGCCAAAAAGAAAGATGGACCCCCACGTGATATAATCACAAAATTTCATTATTACAGAACGAAAGAACAAATGCTAATTGCTGCAAGAGAAAAAAAGGAACTTATTTTTCAAGGACACAATTATCAAATTTTTGCTGACCTATCCCAACTTACTATTACTAAAAGACGATCCATGAAACCCCAACTAATGGAACTGCAACGCCACAACATTATGTATCAATGGGGCTTCCCCTTTTCAGTCAGATTGAACTACCAAGGTACAATTTACAGAAGCAGATCAGCAGATGAACTACAATAAACCCTTTTAAAATTAAATCTGACAGAACCCACAAGCAGCAACTCTCCCACACGCAGAAGAATGGCATCATCTTCACCTTCAGGCAGCACCCAGAAAATTTCAGAACAAAATGGGAATCATCATTCTCACAAAAGAGGCCGTTATGCCACATCATCCATGGACCAAGAAGATTCAATGGACTGACATCCTAATTCCTGATATCTCTTCATTTATTATACTAAGAGATGGTTCTCTATAAAAAACCTGTATTTATAACTGAATGTAACTGCATTCTGATAGTCACACACTGTGTGGGATCATGTTACATTCCAGTTATATTTCTTATTACTTCTGATTCATATAGCCTTAGAATATATAAGTGAAATAAGGAAATTCTTGTTCAGTTATATATTTTCAGGTAATAACAATAGATTTATTACTTTTTAGGACAAATATGTTCAATAATCCAGAAGTAATGGAAGCTTTTTCTTTCTTTTCTTAAAACAAATATATTATTACCTAACTAGTTCCTAGAACTATGTTTTTGTTTATTCTAATCTGAAGCAATACAACCTCAATTTTATGAGTTAACATATCTAAACAGTTACATATGAATAAAATATGTAATTGTTTACTCTAAAAGGGTTAAAATCCCAAAATAATTCAAACTATCTTCATCAATACCAAAGTTATTAACAGTACCTTTCTAACTGAATTATTTAGCCTAGGGCAAGACTAACCATATACAACCACCCTGAAATAAATAATTTCAACAAAAACTATATTCATCATCTATATTATATGAATCATCATTTTGATGTCTTTTGACATAGCACTTCTCTCCTGTAAGCGGAAGATCCGTGTACCCCCATTAGCCCTCCTCATTCTCCCAACCATATTATGTGGGAGTGTGACGAAGGCACTTATTCCCCTGAGAGAGATATTTATTCTCTTTCACGGGTAAATTGTGATTACTTGCAAAAAATAATTTATACAATGTATCATCTAATCTCATATGTTTTTTGTTTACTCTTTATTCCAGAATTCACTGGTTTCTTTTCTATCTTTTCATCTCTTCAGTCCACACAGGTTGATCTGCGCAGTCAGCTCTGCATAACAAAAAGTAAGTCAAAACTATTTGATCTGTTGCCAAGGCACCACTGAATATACTTTCCCTGAATGTTCAGGGAATAAATGTCCCTCAAAAAAGGACCAAAGCCTTCCGTACTTTCCATAACAAGAAGGCTCACATAGTATGCCTCCAAGAAACACACTTCACCAAAGATTCTACTCCAAAATATATTTCTCCTTTTTATCAACAAATTTACACGGCTTCTGCCTGTACCAAACAAAGGGGTACTCTAATTGCATTTCACCGATCCACACCATTCACCTTATCATCAGAAATTAAAGACCCAGAAGGTAGATACCTGATACTCATGGGTTATATAATGGATACAGCAATCACGGTGATTTCCTACTACGCTCCTAACAAACAACCTACACCATTCCTCTCACATATATTACAAGTGATTAATACACACAAAATAGGAACAGTGATAATGTGCGGGGATTCGAACCAGGTCCTCCTCCCATTTCTAGATAAATCACCTTTTACACCATCCAAAATAACCTCTAGATTACCTTTTTCTCAACTTCTTTCCAAATACAATCTGGTAGATTCGTGGAGAGAAAGTAACCCAATGAAAAAGAAATTCACTTATTTCTCGCACCCTCATCAAACCTTCACCAGAATAGATCATATTTTTCTAACAATAGGAATGATACCAGAAATTATTGCATCAGATATCATTCCGATTCCGTGGTCTGACCATAATGCAGTATACACTACTATAGCCTCAGCCATACCAAAAGCGCATGACCCAACGTGGTACTTACCGGACATAATGGCACTATTTAAACGGGAACGCAAAAATCTAGCAAAAAAACTAGAACTCAATTTTAATGCAGCCTACATATCATTCCAAGATAATCCATCTCAGAGTACAAAATCTCATCTGGAAAAATCTAGATTGGAATACGATCTATTTCTCACTGAGTCAGTTGATAAATCCCTCAAACGCTCCAAACACAATTTCTACATGAATACAAACAAACCAGGTACATATTTGGCTCGGGCATTAAATTCAACTAACAAATCTTTCAAACCAATACGTTTGAAATTATCAAAAAATGTTTATACTTGTAATCCAGTTAAAATAGTCCATAAATTTCACTCACATCTCGCAACTTTATACAAGACAAACAATGAATTTAATCCTACAGAGGCTGAATCCTTCTTCTCAAAAATAACCTTACCTGAGTTGTCTCAGAATCAAAAAAGCAGTTTGGATGAGCCTATAACTATAGATGAAGTTGCTAACGCCATAAAAGACCTAAAACTTAACAAAAGACCAGGCCCAGATGGATACTCGGCTTTATATTATAAAACATTCTCAGAAATACTCTCTCCCAGTCTCACTGAAACTTTTAACAAACTTCTAGAAGGACATTCTTTTCGGCAAGAAACACTAATGGCAATTGTTTGTATGATCCCAAAACCCCTTTCTGATGATACTTCCTGTGTGAATTATCGGCCTATCTCTCTGTTAAACCTTGATATTAAATTATTAGCAAAAATAATAGCAAAACGCCTCAATAGCATTATAGGAAAATTAATACATAGAGATCAAGTAGGCTTCATGCCAAATAGACAGGCAGGCGATAATATACGCAGGGCAGTGTTATTGGCACATATTGCTAAAAAACGGAAAATCCCTTTATGTTTTCTATCTCTCGATATTAAGAGGGCATTTGACACAGTATCCTGGCAATATATGCAATATTCATTACAAAAATGGGGTTTTGGACCCCACTTTTTAACATGGATCAAAGCATTATATAATAAACCCAAAGCCTATATAAAATATGCTGGATACAAATCTGATGCCTTTAATATTGAAAGAGGTACCCGACAGGGTTGCCCATTATCTCCCTTATTATTTGCCCTTATACTCGAACCCATGGCCCAATATAAAACAGAAAAACCGCGCTAAAAAGTGTTAAACACTAATGAATAAAGTCCAATTAAAGTCCAAAATAAATGATCAATAATCGTAGACTCCTCTATGTGATAAGGTTGAAAGAAGATGATTCACTTGAAATACAACTGTGTGGTGAAATGCTTACCAGAACGTAAGCCACATCAAACAGGTGGCTTAAACCCAGCCCGGGCCTTTAGAGAGCGATTCCAATTGGCAAGATCAGTCGCACTCGTGCAGCAAATCAGGTCAAATGGCAAACTAGTGTAGGCACACTCAGCTGAAGGCTTAATATCTCTGCGTGACCCAGAATAAACTTATGTGAACCTGTAGGGGTTCCTGCTCACCGGAAGGTCAATTGGAAATAACCCAAACAGAAATCCTGGTGGAGTCACCGCGATCCCGTCCTGGCAGACTCTTCACGGGCTCTTCACATATCTTCTCCTCTTCCGGTGTGTGTATGAAATGGGAGGGGATCGCGGTGACTCCGCCAGGATTTCTGTTTGGGTTATTTCCAATTGACCTTCCGGTGAGCAGGAACCCCTACAGGTTCACATAAGTTTATTCTGGGTCACGCAGAGATATTAAGCCTTCAGCTGAGTGTGCCTACACTAGTTTGCCATCTGACCTGATTTGCTGCACGAGTGCGACTGATCTTGCCAATTGGAATCGCTCTCTAAAGGCCTGGGCTGGGTTTAAGCCACCTGTTTGATGTGGCTTACGTTCTGGTAAGCATTTCACCACACAGTTGTATTTCAAGTGAATCATCTTCTTTCAACCTTATCACATAGAGGAGTCTACGATTATTGATCATTTATTTTGGACTTTAATTGGACTTTATTCATTAGTGTTTAACACTTTTTAGCGCTGTTTTTCTGTTTTATATTTGTATTGGTGTGCCCCACTTATAGCCGCAGCTGTATAGAAATATTTTTCATTACATATTTTTTTCACTGTATGTACCTAACAACAGTTATATTTACTTTTACTCACATTTTTAATTTATTTCAAATTTTTCTTCATTGTTTTTTCTATTATATTCCAAGCGCAATTTTATTTATTTTTCTTGTCCATGGCCCAATACATCAGAACAAACCAAACTATAACTGGCATTGAAGTAGGAGGTATTACACACAAATTATGTATATTTGCAGACAATATATTACTTTTTCTATCATCACCACAGGTCTCTGGTCCTAACTTAATACCAGCTCTTGATGGATTTGCAGCCCTATCCGGCCTTATGATTAATCCTAAGAAATGCCTAGTGCTTAATATTTCGCTCACAAACATGGAATTGATCCCGGCTAGGGCTGCACTCCCATTCACATGGGCAGAAAAATCAATCCCATATCTTGGAATTCATTTAACAGCATCTCATTCTGACTTATTCTCAACCAATTATCCTCCTGTATTAAGACAGATCACAAATCTAATAAAACAATGGTCGCAACTTCCTTTATCCTGGATAGGGAAGATTAATGCAATCAAAATGACTATTCTACCCAAATTGCTTTATCTATTCAGAGTCCTCCCTATTCCAATTCCTTCCTATTTTTTGAGAATAGTACAAAAAAGAGCAACTTAGTTTATATGGGGCTCTTCTAAACCACGTATACCTATACACACACTACATCTTCCCAAAAATAAAGGAGGCCTGGGATACCCTAATTTTACTAACTACTACAGAGCAGCACATTTGGCCAGTCTGTCCAAATACCATGCAAAACAGGAAATCCCATTATGGGTATTTATAGAGGCTTCAGAAAATGACCCTCTATTAATATCAAACTTGTTATGGTTTGATCCTAAAGACCGCTTTAAAATTCATAATCCCATAACTAAACACTTCTTATCTCTCTGGGATAAACTAAAAACCAAATATCAGTTACAATCTCCACACAATCCTCTCCTTTCTTTTATCAGAAATCCGGCCTTTTATCCGGCATGGATCTACCCAAATTCTTTTAAAGCTTGGACAACATCAGGCATTCAGACACTAAATGACTTCATAGCATCTAAATCATTCCTTTCATTCCCATCGCTTAGAGAAAAATATGATCTACCAAACTCTGAGATATTTAGATATCTCCAAATCAAAAATTTCTATACACCATTCCTAAAGGGGGATACACCATTATCCCAATTATCCATTTTTGAATCAATCTGTACAAAAGATCCATTTGCTAAAGGTACAATTTCATCACTTTATAATCAATTATATGGAGTAGTAAATCTTAATAGACCCTCTTACGTTCAGAAGTGGGAGGAGGACCTGGGACGAACTTTAGAAGACACGGACTGGTCTAACATATGGCTCACATCTAAGTCATCTTCACCCAACATCTTAGCACTGGAGACAAATTATAAAGTCCTAACTCGCTGGTACCTTGTACCTGCTAGAGTGGCAAAATATTCACCTAATACCTCAGCTCTTTGTTTTCGAGGATGCCCAGAAATAGGCACACATTTACACATATGGTGGACGTGCCCAGTAATCCAAACCTTCTGGAAGGAAGTCTTCGTGATTGCATCTAAAATATTTAAAAAAATAATACAACCAGATCCATATATAACTTTACTTAATCTAAAACCGGAATGGTTAACACTCTCTCAATTCAAACTTATGATCCAACTAATAATGGCTGCAAAACAAACAGTGGCCAAGGCATGGAAATCTCCTACATTGGTACTAGCAGAAACAATTCACAGAATGAATAATACAATGTCCCATGCTAAGATGGTAGCCATCGATCAAAATCAAATTCCAAAATTTGAAAAACTTTGGCATTCTTGGATAAAGCAACAGTTCCTGTCAAATTTCAATGACTCTGTCCTGTTGCCATGGTAACAGATTAAATGACTTACAGAGACACCCATTCTAAGGCTTCAAAGAGAACTAAAAAGAATAATAAACTGACGAGCGGGACAACCTTGTGGACCATACCTCTGCCTTTCTACCCTTTTTCTTCTTTCTCTTTCCTTTTCTCCACCTTATGATTAAAGCTCATTATCAGAATTTATTTGACCTATATACACCCTACCTGTAAACAATATGTATAGTAGGTATAAATCATTTAAATACCTACAAAAGTAACTAAGGAAATGATATATATCTTTAATTTAGGTTTACGTGAACCCAAGGTTTAATATTTGAAATTTCATGATATTTACCTATATAAACCCTACTGTAAAACAATGAGCTTACTTTATAGATCCTTGTAAACTTACTTTATGTATCTTTATAATATTGTATACTCAATAAACTTCTTTTGACAAGGAAAATTATCTGGTTCAAGGCGACACACACAGTAGTGGAGGCAGATTGGCTTATATGTAAGTATGGGATTAAATGCTATACTATGCCCCAACCTGAATTGAAGTAGTTTATATCAATATTTATTACTGTCGCTTTTATACCCAGTTTACGCATACATCCCCACATTCCAACATCCATGCCTTTGTTGTGGCTAACGCTTGGCCCTGGTGTCCCTGGTTGTCATATCCAATTGGAGGGGGTTGTTCAGCGGTCATTATTTCCGGTATAGATGGGTGTTGAGAACATTTATTTAAGCACCATATTATTGGTGGATTCATGTACATACACACACCTGTACCACCATGCCAATATTTTTTACTGTATTTTAATTTGAGTATGTTTCTCCAACTAGAATTACTGAAGCTCCTGAAGAAGTGACATTTCAGGTCACGAAACATGTAGAGCGAGCAATTTTTTTTAATCTATGAGGACTGTGGGAACTACCAAGAGGGACGCTACATCTCAGTGTGGGCATTTTCTCAATATTGCCACACAGGAAGTATTAACTAAGTGTCTCCTCTAGGTTAAAATCACTGTGTCCCATATTGCTTTACTACAAATATTTGATGTTGTATATGTATGTATTTTATTGAATTGTTAAAAATTGTATAATTTTTATATGTGCCTACAGAGTCCAATTACCAGACCTGACCACTCTTATCAGCTGCTTATCAATTCGGGAATCTCCCCGCTCTCATACCTGTATATAATCATCAATCTTCCTCACTCACCCCACACATTTTTTTCACCTAGCCTTCATTCCCCTTCCCCTCCCCAATCCTGAGGTTCTTCCCAGTTCTCCACTTCACATTTTTAGGTATTACACTGCATATCTGTTTTTCCCGCTAGATCCATGTGCCAAAGGCACCCTCCAACAGGATCACCCCACAACTATTTTTGCTAGCAGGTTAATGCTGAGATCTGCTTGTAAAGAATGTTATAACCAACACAGATAGATATCATGCATCTAAAAGTTACTATATCAATTGTATAGCGATGTTGCAGGATGCACTTTCAGTTTTATCCTATTCCAATTCCTTTCTCATATATATGATGTCTTTTTATTTTAAATACATTTTAATCCAGTTTTAATCGTTAATTTGAAAAAATATATGTGCATATATATGTAAAGCTTTACATGTTTTTTTTTCACATACAATTATGACAGTACAATTGACAACTACTTCTATAATGTACATGAAATTATATCCTCAGTATAATAGTTAAATATTTTTGTATGTATATGTAGGTATAGCTTTTTTACACAATACAGTGCATAGCATTCAGTAAGCAATTGTTTCTGATTGTGACCCTTTAATTTCAAGTATTTATATATATTTGCTTTTATCCTTGTTTTTTATTACACTTTTCCAAACAGCCCTTATGAAGGGGGAGTCTTTAGTCCCCCACAAAACGCGTTGGTCCCTTTTTATTGCTGAAACTTCAAATAAAATACAAATTACTTACCTCTTTGATCACTGGGCACTCCTTTATCCTCATTTCTTCTACATACTGGAGTTGACAGTAAGGACGCACACCAAAGTAGCAGCCCAAGCCCCAACAGGGCTCATCACCACCTTTTTTCCAAACTGGGCATGGACCTCTGGAAACAAATTCTTTCTATCTGCGCACACCCTACTAATCTACAACAGTGACTGAGTCAGTCCAGCGCCATCCACACCCACTTTTCTCAGTCCCCTAATAAGGCACTGTTAGGTCTGCTCTCCTCCATATGCAGCATTGAAGCTGATGCCTCATGGGATATGTGATGTGCATATGCCAGGAGGCTTTGCAAGTAGAGTACACGCCATTCTTGTGTAGCCCCCTTGTCTTAAACAGGAGCTACTAGTTAAATTTAGCTTTTCTGGGTGGTAAGTAACCCAGCTAATTTGTGGTTTATTTAATCAATTGGGTTTCCCCTAAATCCAATGTAGCTGTAGTTCCTCCATTTTGTCACTGGTATCGATGGTATTCCTATGATGAGCTAGAGTAAAATTGGCTTATGAATATTTATACTTCTCTTAGCCTACCAGTAGGAGTTTCCTGGCCACTGGTGCATGGTGGGGGAGAGTATAAATATTTGGGGAGGCCAAGTATTCACCAATCAGGCCCTGACCTGTGGTGGGTGAACGTGGAGCAGCTGTGTGACTAGACCTGAAGCCTGAGACCTAACCATGTGCTCAAGGCTCTGTGATTTGAAATTTGTCAAAGGACACAGAAGGATTTGATGAGGAGCTGGGATGAAGTACCAGAGGTTACTCTGCCATAGGGGGTAACTGTGGAGAGCAGGGAAAAGCAATGTAAACGGGTTGCTATTGGACACAGCTGTTGCTAAGAATATACAAGAAAGGGGAAAATGTATAACCAATACACTGGGACTTTAAATTAGGTGCATAAGGGGAGATGCACCCCATCCCTAATCTGGATAAAAAATAAAAGGTTTGAAACTTTAAATGAGGCAGTTAATAACACAATTGTAAAAAGTAATTGACATGTTTATTAACATGGGCAATGAAAACCCATAATAATTAGGTACATAGAGGATAAAATCCTGAACATGCAGAACATAGCAAATTAGCAAGATGAAAAATAAATACATATAACGTAGGACCATATAGGACAGTATATACCATGTCAGAGACCACATATGCAATATAGGTAGGTATGGTGGGCTAACCATAATAGATTTAAATGAAATATGGTAATGCCATGTATAGGGTGGAAGCTTCATCCTGTAAAGCTCAACGCGTTTCGTCGATAAATCCGACTCATCAGGAGCGGATGCTGCATAGTCTATAAAGAAAATATATATATAAGATAAAAGTAAAAAAGGTACATGTAATGGTCTAGATGGAAAAACATATTTTTAACAATATAGGAAAATTAATAGTCTAATTCAAAAGACTTACATCTTTTGAATTAGGGTCGCCATATGTGCATCTCCAGGGAGCTGAGGTGTTGGGATCTGCAGGAACACCGGGCCACACACACAGGCATCCCCAGCAAACAGTAAAGGTCATTGTGATATAATAAAAACTGTGCCACAACAACTTATGAAGTAAGTAGAAAAATTATTATTATATGTGGCCAATTAGGTGACACTGCTAATAGAGGTATAGACAAACCAATATCCAATGGAGGTACATGGAAACCCAGAAAGTAGCGTGATTAGACATAATAGAATATAGTGAATATGGTATGGAGAAGTAAAGAGTGGAACATGTGCATTGAAGACATGTAAGGTGATGATAGTGAGAACCTAAAGAAATTGGAAAAGAAAGGAGAAAGTGGAAAACAAGGTGGGTGTGCAACCATATCTCAAGGTTACCTTGTAATAGCAGATCCAAGGGTAGGGTGCAGTTTGACCAAGCAGTGCGACTTGATCGCCTAGGTGTTTTAAATGGGGATGCCCGGATGGGCCCGATGATATACCAACATCTCCCCACCAACGTCACTCTGGCATAATGGGGAGCGGGAAGTGTCTGCCGCCAATGTTGGCGCCAAAACGCCCCAGCCACAATCATCAGCCAAGATGAAAAAGCTGCAACCACCAAGCGGTGCCCAATGAGGACGTCACATGTGCGGTAAGGGCGTGGCGTCGATGCGTAGGAGGCTATATGCCCATCCAATCCCCCATGCCCACAGAGTGGACGCTGGAGGGATGGGGGGTGGTGCATGGTGCACATCACTGCTCCTGGAAGATAAACAAAGGGGCAACCCAAGCATGCAGACCGCAGGGAATAATGGCAAAAAAATGGGATGTGCAAAAGGGGTGTAAAAGCTTGCTAGAATGTGTGCCTCCTGCATGTATACGGACACTAATGTCATATAAACATACCATGTGTCCAACGGGTGGAGACATGAGTATAGTCTCACTACACCCTTGGAGACATGTGTGTATGCAAAAAGTAACCATAGGCTATCTAATAGGTTAGAAATCTGCCTCCATCCTAATACGTGGATACAAGAAAGGGGAAAATGTATAACCAATACACTGGGACTTTAAATGAGGTGCATAAGGGGAACTGCACCCCCACCCCTAATCTGGATAAAAAATAGAAGGTTTGGGACTTTAAATGAGGCAGTTAATAACACAATTGTAAAAAGTAATTGACACGTTTATTAACATGGGCAATGGTTAACCCATAACAAGTAGGTACATAGAGGATAAAATCCTGAACATGCATAACACAGCAAATTAGCAAGATGAAATATAAATACATACAAAATAGGACCATATAGGACAGTATACACCATGTCAGAGACCACATATGCAATATAGGTAGGTATGGTAGACTAACCAAAGTAGATGGAAATGAAATATGGTAATACCATGTATAGGGTGGAAGCTGCATCCTGTAAAGCTCGGTGCGTTTCGCCAAAAAAACCGTCTCTTTAGGAGTGGATGCTGTATAGTCTATAAAGAATATATATATATATATATATAAGATATAAGCTGAGGTGATGGGATCTGCAGGAACACCGGGCCACACACACGGGCATCCCCAGCAAGCAGTAAAGGTCATTGTGATATAATAAAATTTGTGCCAATAATTGTGAAGTAAGTAGAAAAATTATTATTATATGTGGCCAATCAGGTGACACTGCTAATAGAGGTGTAGGCAAACCAATAACCAATGGGGGTACATGGAAACCCAGAAAGTAGGGTGATTAGACATAATAGAATATAGTGGTATATATGGTATGGTGAAGTAAAGAGTAGAACATGTGCATTGAAGACATGTAATGTGATGACAGTTAGAACCTAAAGAAATCGAATAGAAAGTGGAAAACAAGGTGCGTGTGCAACCATAACTCAAGGTTACCTTGTAACAGCAGATCCAAGGATAGGGTGCAATGTGACCAAGCAGTGTGACCTGATCGCCTAGGTGTTTTAAATAGGGATGCCCGGCTGTTGCTAAGGTACAGAATGCTGGGTACAGCTTAACCACCTGCCGACCAGCTCATGCATATGTAGGCAGAATGGCACAGCTGGGCGAAACCTTGTATGGGCACACGTGCCCGCTGCACAACGAGGGACCCGATGCGCGTGGCCGCGATCGCTGGCGGCCACCCACGATCGCGGGTACGAGAACCAGCACGAGGATTTGTGTGTGTAAACACACAAATCCCTGTTCTGTCAGGGGAGAGGAGACACATCGTTTGTTCCTACTAAGTAGGAACAGTGATATGTCTCCTCCACCAGTCAGTCCTATCCCCATACAGTTAGAAACACTAACTAGGGAACACACATTTAACCCCTTGATCGCCCCCTAGTGTTAACTTTTTCCCTACCAGTGACATTTACACAGTAATCAGTATTTTTATAGCACTGATCGCTGTATAACTGTCAATGGTCCCAAAAATGTGTCAAAAGTGTCCGATCTGTCCGCCGCAATGTTGCAGTACTGCTAAAAATTGCAGATCACTGCCATTACTAATAAAAACTATTACTAATAAAAAAAAAAATAATAATAAAAATGCCATAAAAATGCCATAAATCTTTCCCATAGTTTGTGGACGTTATAACTTTTGCGCAAAACAATCAATATATGCTTATTGCGAATTTTTTTTACCAAAAATATGTAGAAGAATATATATTGGCCTAAACAGATGAAGAAATTAGTTTTTTAAAAACATATTTATTATAGCAAAAAGTAAAAAATATAGTTTTTTTTCAAAATTGACCGCGCAATTGTCAGTTAAAGTGACACAGTGCCAATTGTGAAAAGTGCTCTGGTCAGGTAGCGGGTAAAATCTTCCAGTGCCAAGGCAGTTAAAGGCTCTTTTCTGTACTGTATTTTTTGGAGTCTGCCTGTCTGCTTGTTTTGGGTGTCCTGAACCCCTATCCCTCTCTCCAAAAAATGTTGCTGTGAGAGAAATAAACATTTTTTTTTCTGTACTTAAAGTGACTGGCGCTCATCTGCTACTATCCCACTTTGCCCAAAATTCTACATCCTGAGGTAAAAAGTCAAACCAACCCGTCTCTGGGGGTCACCCCCATGCCTCCAGGGGATCAGGGGGTGCTACACTTGCCTATGAAAGAATGGAGGTGGGGTAAGGGGAAGATAAAATGTAAAAATGATTGTTTTGTGTGAGTGAATCTACACTTTAACCCCTTCCCACCGAGCGTATGCAGATGTGCGGCCTTGGCTTTCGGGGGTTATACCGGGATGAGGCATCATCCCGGTACTGTTTTTTAGAGCCGGCGATCGACTTTCCAGGGATAACAACCGATGCAACTAAAAGCCGCTCAGCTGTTATACCGAAGGAGCAGGAGGGGACCTCCAGCACAAATTCTCCTCACCCTCTTTGAATTGTACTTACTGGACCTTGACATTGCGTTGCACCTGCTGATCTGATGGTGAGTGACCTGAGCCCCAACACTGTGTCTGCCTGCCTTTTTTTTTTCTTCTTCTGTATGTGTAAGCTGCCGACTTCTGTTCCCGCCTGCTGCCTGTCAGACCTGTATCACAGATGCAAGAAGTTAAGAGCACTGCTCTCAGCTCTGTGCTACAGGTATATATATATATATATATATATATATATATATATATATATATAAATATATATTGTTTATGTAGCGCTACCCCCAAAGGAGCCTCTTGAGTACATTTGGTACTCTGCCTCTCAACCCCAAGAACAGTCTCAGCCCCTCTGGCACACCTGGCAGTAACATTATTGCAAGTGCAACAGTAAATAGACACGTTATAGTGAACACAGAAATTAAAGCGGAGTTCAACCCTAAAGTGGAACTTCCGCTCATCGGATTCCTCCCCCCCTCCGGTGTCACAATTGGCACCTTTCAGGGGGGTGCAGATACCTGTATAATACAGGTATCTGCACCCACTTCCGGGTATAGCTAGCCGCAGCTAGCCGCAAACCCCTCGCCCACCCCCGCTGTGTTGTGGGAAATACACAGTTCCCACAACACAACGGGGACCAGTGTAGACGCGCAGCGCGACTCGCACATGCGCAGTAGGGAACCGGGCAGTGAAGCCGCAACGCTTCACTTCCTGGTTCCCTCAGTGAGAATGGCGGCGGCAGCACCCGAGGATCGAGGGACGGTTCGGTCTCGGGTGCCGACATCGCTGGATCCCGGGACAGGTGAGTGTCCTTATTTTAAAAGTCAGCAGCTGCAGTATTTGCAGCTGCTGACATCTAAAAAAAAAATTTTGCGAAACTCCGCTTTACCTTTACAAAGCACATCACCCTAGAATTAAATCTCAATTGTGATAGGTGCGCTAGGAAAACATATAGGTTTATAGGTTGCCTTTAGCTGCTTGGGCTGAAGCAATGCATTATTAATGAGACCAATGGTTCACCCAGTAACTATGCATTCCAAAGATTGAGCTATTAAATAGTTACATAGTAGGTGAGGTTGAAAAAAGAAACAAGTCCATTAAGTCCAACTTATGTGTGCGATTATATGTCAGTATTACATTCTATATCCCTGTATGTTGTGGGCCTTCAGATGCTTATCTAATAGTTTCTTTTTAAACTATTGATACACCCCTCTGAGACCACCACCTGTGGAAAAGAATTCAACATCCTTGCCGCTTACAGTAAAGAACCCTCTACGTAGTTTAAGGTTAAACCTCTTTTCTTCTAATCTTAATGAGTGTCCACGTGTCTTATTAAACTCCCTTCCACAGAAAAGTTTTATCCCAATTGTGGGGTCACAATAGCCAGCTAAATGGTTTGGAAATGATCTAGTTACACCTTTAAGGTAAACTGCTGCAGAGGATCATCAAACAATGGAGAGGGGCTGATAAATTTGAGACCCCAAAGGTGATCAGTGAGTCTACCTTTTCCTTTGATTTTCAAACTTATATTGTTTGGCTGTTATGCCATGGAATGTCAACACAGCGAACAAGTCAGGATGCAAAAATGTATTTCAGGGGCTTTCACTAGTTTCCTCTCCTGGACTTCACAAATTATTACTGAACAGAGAACGCTCTTCCTTAGAAAACAATGCATTGGAATGTGCTCTGCTGGGATGAACTTTAGGACAGCCAAATGCCTGCCATGCTTTTTTTCTGCACACCATAGCACACTTATTCTGCTCAATTTATCCTCCAAATCACTGCCAGCTTCCATCCCCACATGCCTGCTGCTTGCCAGACCTGTAGAATACAGCTGAGGAATATTTTGAAGAGCATTTCCCTTAGCTCTGTACTACAGATCTGAAAGGCGGCGGATGGGGACAGAAGCCAGCAGTTGCATTACTCCCATAGCTGAAAAAAACCTGGGAACACCCACTGGGGACATTGCCAGGGACAGTTTTTTTGCCAGGGACAGAAACCCCAAAACAGGGACTATCCCCAGTAAATATGGATGAATGGATGTATGTGTTAAAAAATGCTAAGGGTGTGAATGGGCCATTAGCGATAAATCACTTTTAATAGCATAATTGAACCCTTTTGAATGGCCCTTTTATTGCTAGATCTAGGGATCTATTGAATGCTATGTTTCCATTCAACTGTGAGATTAATTTCTTAATGATTTGTCCTAACAATGTCTTGCAATAGCACTAATGAGCGATTTTTGCACTGGGAGCTTTTTTAGTCTCTGAGATACAAGTTGCTGTATCCCTAGCCTTACATAACCATTTAAAAGAAGTGTAGGGTGATTTTCTGCTCTGTCAGTTCAATAGTCAATAGTAGTCTTATTTACACTGTCGGTAAAATGAGACCACCCACTGAATATTGTATGGTTAATGACCTGTGAATAATGCTAATATTGCCTGTGTGATTTAAAGGCTTTAGTGGATGTACTTCAGACTACTTGTAAGTAAACAGTATGGGTAGATGATTGGATATCATCACAATTATCTTTATACGCTTTTGTATTTATCAGCATTTCTAAATTATGTTGCTGCCTGAAATCACAGAATACCTCTTTTCAATATATCTATAACTAAGTATATTTTCAAAGTTAACTGACTTATTAATTTTTATACATCTAATTCTATCAGCTATTGGGTATTTGGTCGTAACTGAGACCCTTAGGAGGGGATATTGTATTGATATAGAGATGTTCTTATGTTTTTTCTATCCCTGGTAAAGGGGGTTTTTTTTTGGACCCCTGAAATGCGTTGTCTGATCTTTGGATTGTCCCACTGACTTTTATTGGAATAACGTTGTATCTGTACCATTTAGCAGTGGTGTTACATCAACATTAATACTTAGAGATAGGAATACCACTAAGAAAACCTTACGGCTCTGGCCCCATTTTTCCACTTTCCTCAATTATAAGTAATGGAATGACTGAACTCTAGTTAGTTATGAATTGTTCTTCAAGTAATGTAATGTAATCCCTAACAATAGGCTTCTATTATTTTCTTCCTTTTGGTCTGTTTAACCACTTCAATACAGGGCACTTATACACCTTCCTGCCCAGACCAATTTTCAGCTTTCAGCGCTGTCAAACTTTGAATGACAACTGCGCGGTCATGCTACACTGTACCCAAACTAAATTTTTATCCCACAAATAGAGCTTTCTTTTGGTGGTATTTGATCACCTCTGGGATTTTTATATTATGCTAAATAAATAAAAAAAAAGACAAAAATATTTGGGGAAAAAAAAATGTTTTTTTTTTGTTTCTGCTAAAAAACTTTGTAAATAAGTAAGTTTTCTCCTTCACTGATGGGCACTGATGGGGCTGCACTGACGGGCACTGATAAGGCGGCAGTGATGGGCACTAATGAGGTCGCACCAATGAGGTGGCACTGATGAGGTTGCACTGATGATGGGCACTAATATGCGGCACTGATGGGGCTTTGATAGGCGGCACTGATAGGTGGCACTGATATGCAGTAGGGATGAGCCGAACACACCCCCGGTTCGGTTCCCACCAGAACCTGTGAATGGACCGAAAAATCGCGTGAACTTTAGAACCCTGTTAAAGTCTATGCTACTCGAACGTTTGAAATCAAAAGTGCTAATTTTAAAGGCTAATATGCAAGTTATTGTCCTAAAAAGGGTTTGGGGACTTGGGTCCTGCCCCAGGGGACATGTACCAATGCAAAAAAATTTTTAAAAAATAGATGTTTTTTCGGGAGCAGTGATTTTATGGTGAGGAACAGTATCATTAACCTAAACCCCAGAGAGTGAGGTATGACAGAACCACTGTAGATCAATATCAAATACCAGTTCATAACACCTATCAACCCCTTTATGATGATGCAAATGCAACCCCAGTTGACTCTTCTTTTTTAGAGAAGGGCCAGGCAGATCACCATACCCCCAAATGGAAGAAATATAGAAAAAGGGGAGGACGGGCCGAATGAAGGAAGCAAGAAAAGAAGTCGCTAAGATCAAGAATAGGAGAGGGTATCTATAACTTATGCGGCACAAGTCTCACCAGAGAAGTAACCTTGGATCAGGGCATCAAATTTGCCCCAAAAAAAGGTTTGAATAAATTTGAAACTTACATTGGTATCCAAAAGTTTGTCCGAAAGTTAAATATAAAGAAGTATTATGCCCAAAATCCGGTGGAGAAAATGGCAATGTATAATCGCTTTACACCATTAAGGAGCAACTCTGTTTAAAGCCACATATAGCAAACAATAAATACATTGATCTTTTTAAGAAATTGGTCACTACCGACTTGGAACAACTCCCGGTTAAGAAGATTCACGAACAGAAGGCTATAAAGAAAGGCCTTAGAAGCTTAGAAAAAAGAAAAGATATTGTCATCCGCCCAGCGCATAAGGGAGGTGGTATAGTGGTATTATCCCTGGAACAATATAAGGAGATGGAAAGGATTCTAGAAGATAGAAGTACCTACCAAATATTGAAATCAGATCCTTCGAAACTTTATAAACAGGAATTGAAATCAGTTATACTCTATGGGGTGGAGAAAAGTCTTCTTAATAAGCATGAGGAAGAATATTTGGTCCCTACAGCTAATAGGATTCCCGTTATATATTATATTCCCAAAATTCATAAGGATAGACATAACCCCCCCGGGTAGACCTATTGTAAGCGGGATTGATTCCCTAACCTCCCGATTAGGAGAATATATAGACCTACATCTCCAACCTCTTGTTAAAGAAACTCACGCGTATCTTAAGGACACCAAACACACATTACAGTTATTGAATGAATGTACCTCTAATGAAAATTTGGTGATGGCAACTGGTGATGTGGCATCTCTCTATACCAGTATCGACCACCAAGGGGCCATGAGAGCAGTGAAATGGGCCCTAAAAAACAATAACGGGATGGAAAAGAAGCTACGGAAATTAATTATTGAGATGTTTAAGCTTCTGTTTGGAACATAACTTTTTCTGGTACCAGAATACTTTTTATTTACAAATTAAAGGCGTTGCGATGGGCGCTAAATTCGCCCCAAGCGTCGCCAATTTGTATATGGCCAGATGGGAGTCTGAAGGTATTTTGTACAATAGAGATCCCAATATTTTGCTCTATAGACGTTTCATAGACGATCTTCTGATCATATGGAAAGGAAATGAGGATCACCTGGCAAAAAAGCTTGAAATAATGAACAACAATGATCAGAATATCAATCTGACATGGAACATTGGTAAAAGTGTGGTACACTTCCTGGATCTGGAAATTAGCAATACATCTCAAGGAATTGAAACAAAAACATACTTTAAGGCGACAGATCGCAATTCATATATCCCTGTTATGAGTTGTCATTTCAGACCTTGGCTAGATAACATTCCTCGAGGCCAATACATGAGAATTAAAAAGAATTGCACACAGGTAGAAGATTTTGAAACACAATCTAATATGTTAACCACTATGTTCAAACAGAAAGGATAAGGTGAGAATTTCCTGGAATAGGAGAAAAATAAAATTAAGAATCTAAATAGGGAGGATTTACTCAAGGATAGCGTCAGACAAACCAGCACCAGCAATGATATGGGTACTTGTATTGTTCTGGACTACAATCTACAGAATAAAGACGTGGAGTGAATTATCCATAAATATTGGAACGTCTTAAAACAAGACGTCCATTTAAAAGGGAGTCTCTCAGAAAAACCTAGGATAGTATACAAGAGAGCACCTAGTCTATGTGACCTACTGGTGCACAATGTAGTAGAGCCTCCCCCTCCTAAACCCAAGTTGTTTTGGGATATGATGGGTTTCCTCAGTTGTGGTCGCTGCTACAGTTGCACCAGAGTTCCTACTAATGTTAGGAAAGTAAAAGATTTTGTCAATCCACTCAACAACCACACATATACCATCAGGGACTTCATCTCTTGTGATACAGTTGGTGTAGTTTATGCGGTTAAATGCCCATGTAATTTAATTTATGTTGGTAGAACGGTTAGGGCATTAAAAGAGCGTATTGAAGAACACGTGAGGAATATAAAAAAGGGGTTTGATAAGCATTTTTTATCTGTACATTTTAGAGATGTACACAACAAGAATACAGTACAATTTTGGGGCATTGAGGCACCCAAACGTCACTGGAGGGGGTCCAATTATGTTAGGGAAATCAGCAGAAGAGAATCATGGTGGATACACCAGTTGGGCTCTCTGGCCCCTGGAGGGTTAAATAAAGATTTTGATCTTAGATGTTTTTTAAGTAACCATTGAGCACATATATATATTTTTAATATATCCCAACATCCTGTCACACCATTATGACTACACACATAGGAATGGTGAAGCCAAGGAGTATATACTGCCTCTTACTGCCTATATACAACCGCTTATGAGCATATCCTGCTAATATCCATATTGATAACACTGTCTTATGGGTTAGGTATACCTTTTTGTACTATATAATGCTTAACCAGTGTTTGCTAGCAATATACTGTTTTTATATTTTTTATATTTTATTTTTTATTTATAAATTTTTTTTTCTATTGTGGTTTTAAGTATATGTATTAAACTTTGATTATGTATGCTCATATAGACGAGTTATTATTCGTATGAGCTTTGGATTTTTATTTTTATTCTTAATTTTTAACCTCTTACATGTAATTCAATATTATATTGTCGTTTTGTAGATTTACTATGTTACATCTCTCACAGCAACTGGTTTACATAGGGGGGTGCCAATCTAATCGTCCCACGTTCGTCCTGAGTAGTTAAACGTAGTAATATAAATGTTGAATGTTTTTACTATATATATCAGGCAAAATGGGGAATCCATGGCTATTATCTTTTGCCATTTGTATCCATCTATTTTTGCACATAGACGTTTCTCCCATAGAAACACATTGATTGCTAGAATCCAGCAGGCCACAACAAAATGGCCACGGAGAGGATATATTAATTGACAGGTTCACCGTCCAATCAAATCACCCCCTAATGAAGATACGAAATACCCCTTGTATCGAACACGCGTAGGGGAAGGGGACAGGACGGAACGTTATACATACAACCTGTTGGGACAGATTAGCACGCCACCCCATACCGGCCGCTGTTGCCCGTTCGTCTCTGCTGTTTTAGTGTGGCGCCCTTAAGCGCCTTGTTACTGTGAGTACCCATTGCGGGATTTGTTTATGATTTTAATAAATTTAGTATATACTGCACCATGAAGTCCTTTTTGTGTTGATATATTGAGGTACAAACGGGACTGCTGTGAGGAACAGAGGCACCAGTGCAAATCTATCCAGGACCCTGCATATAACATCAAACCCAGAGAGGTTCTAAGGCGCATTCTGACCAAGCTTAATTGCAAGGTGGCACGCCCTAAGGTGAGGGGCTATCACCTGGGGGGAGCACTTGTATGAGCGCACAGCACTTTAGTTTGTGTTCACCATAACACATGAATGGATTGTGGAAGATCTGTGGACTGTTAATTTGATCATTGCACAGCAACACAGCACTGAATTGCAGAGAATCACATGGATGCAACACCAAATCGCATGGATGCCTTTTTTTGTATTTTTTAACTTTTTATTGTTTGAACATTGCACTAATACCATGTTGCATAGATGCAGCACTGAAATGCATGGATGCAACACTAAATCGGACTGTTAATTTGATCATTGCACAGCAACACAGCACTGAATTGCATAGAATCACATGGATGTAGCACCAAATCGCATGGATGCGTTTTTTTGTACTTTTTAACTTTTTATTGTTCGAACATTGCACTAACACCATATTGCATAGATGCAGTAATAATATGCTTGGATGCAACACTAAATCGCATGGATGTTTGTGTTGAATTATCTATTAATGTTTGAAAATTGCACAAGCTTTGTGGAATATTTGCAATACACAGGCTTATTGGAGCACTTTTACCTATTTATTTATTTATTTAAATGTATTGCACATTAACGTATAGTATAGTATTAATAGATTTTGTATATGTTAAGCACAATATCACTTTATTAATATTTTAGTGGAAATTTCTTATTTTTTATTTTTTTATTTTGATAAGCGCAGCGTGTGTACAATTTGGTTCAACTATTTTGCATGGTTATGAGACATGCGTAACTTTAGCAGCTGATCATTTGCAAAGATATACTATTTTGGAGACCAGATTTGGTCAATTACTTGGAGGCTCACAGGACTACAAATTAGCATTCGGAGTGACTTTAATGATTCTTAAAGTGAAAAAAAGTGAAATATTCCTTTAAATATCCTACCTGGGGGGTCTCTATAGTATGCCTGTAAAGTGGCGTGTGTTTCCCGTGCTTAGAACAGTCCCTGCACAAAATGACATTTGAAAAGGAATAAAAGTCATTTAAAACTGCTTGCGGCATTAATGTAATGTCGGGTCCCAGCAATATGGATGAAAATCAGTGAGACAAACGGCATGGGTACCCCCCCCCCAGTCAATTACCAGGCCCTTTGGGTCTTGTATGGATATTAAGGGGAACCCCGCACCCAAATTAAAAAAAGGAAAGGCGTGGGCCCCCCAGGCCCTATATACTCTGAACAGCAGTATACAGGCAGTGCAAACAAGACAGAGACTTTAGATTTGTTGTTAAGTAGAATCTGTTTGTAATTTTGAACTGGCACATTTTTAAAGTGTAGCTCCAGCCAAAAAATCTATTTTTAAGCTTTTTGGAAAACATAGGGAAGGGTTATCACCCCTGTAACATTTGTTTTGCTGTCTGTGCACCTCTTCAGAAGATTTCACCTCACTTTCTGTCCCAATGACAAATGTTTTTTGAAAATTTGGGGGGTTTAGTGAAACAAGGATTGGTAATAAAGCATCAGTGGAGAGGAGACACATTTTTCCCATATTAACTCTTATGACCCGTACACACGGTCGGATTTTTCGACGGAAAATGTGTGATAGGACCTTGTTGTCGGAAATTCCGACCATCTGTGGGCTACATCACACATTTTCCATCGGATTTTCCGACACACAAAGTTTGAGAGCTTGCTATAAAATTTTCCGACAACAAAATCCGTTGGAATTTCCGATCGTGTGTAAACAAATCCGACGCACAAAGTGCCACGCATGCTCAGAATAAATAAAGAGATGAAAGCTATTGGCTACTGCCCCGTTTATAGTCCCGACGTACGTGTTTTACGTCACCGCGTTCAGAATGATCGGCTTTTCCGACAGCTTTGTGTGACCGTGTGTATGCAAGACAAGTTTGAGCCAACATCCGTCGGAAAAAATCCTAGGATTTTGTTGTCGGAATGTCCGATCAATGTCCGACCGTGTGTACGGGGCATAACAGGAGAGAATTTCCCTTCCTAGGGGTAGTTCACTTCCTGTTGTCTCCTTCCATTTGAAATATAAGGTCAAGAATTGTAATTACATGCCATTGTTGAACAGTGGTAGAAAAATTGGGCCTTTGGTGGTGGTGCTGGTGCCACAACACTGTAAGTCCTCACAGTTACTCTTGGTGGGCACTGGAATGGGCCCTTCTGTGAAATATTAGATCAAGAATTGTAATTACATGCACCTGTTGAACAGGGGCAGAAAAATTGGGCCTTTGGTGGTGGTGGTGGTGGGGGTGTTGCCACAACACTGTAAGCCCTCACAGTTACTCTGGGTGGGCACAAGAATGGGCCCTGCTGTGAAATATTAGATCAAGAATTGTAATTACATGTCCCTGTTGAACAGGGGCAGAAAATTTGGGCCTTAGCCACTGGTGCCACAACACAGCAACCCCTCACAGATACTATAGTTGGAGTGCAGGAATGAGCCCTGCTGCAAAGTATTGCATCAAAAATTGCAATTATACGCCCCTGTTAAGCAGGGGATGAAAAATTGGGCCTTGGGCACTGGTGCTGGTGCCACAACACTGCAACCCTTCACAGATACTCTAGTTGGAGTGCAGGAATGAGCCCTGCTGCAAAGTATTGCATCAAAAATTGTAATTATACGCCCCTGTTAAGCAGGGGCTGAAAAATTGGGCCTTGGGCACTGGTGCTGGTGCCACAACACTGCAACCCCTCACAGATACTCTAGTTGGAGTGCAGGAATGAGCCCTGCTGCAAAGTATTGCATCAAAAATTGTATTTACATGCCCCTGTTAAACAGGGGCAGAAAAATTGGGCCTTAGCCACTACTGCCACAACACTGCAACCCCTCACAGATACTATAGTTGTAGCGCAGGAATGAGCCCTGCTGTAAAGTATTGCATCAAAAATTGTAATTATACGCCCCTCTTAAAGAGGGGCAGAAAAATTGGGCCTTAGCCCCTGGTGGCGGTGCCCAGAACCAAAAATGTTCTTACAAGCTATCAGCATGAAAATTGAGGAGGAAGAGGATTGTCACTCAGCATAACAGGATAGTCACTCAGCATCATCATAGGCAGTGTTGAAGGGATCTCACATTTTTAAAAAAATTATTTGGTTACATCAGTATCAGGTGCTTGGTAGCTGGTGATCCAAGACCGATTCATTTTTATGAAGGTCAGCCGATCGACCGATTCGGTGGACAGACGCACCCTGTGATCGGTTACAAAGCCTTCAGCAGCACTGAATGTGCGTTCCAAAAGAACGCTGGATGCAGGACAGGCCAGTAGCTCAATTGCATACTGTGCAAGCTCTGGCCAGTGATCCATCCTCAAGACCCAGTAACCCAGAGGATTTTCGGTGGGAAAGGTGTCCAAGTCTGATCTTGCCCCTAGGCAATCCTGCACCATGTGAATCAGATGCTGGCGATGGTTGCTGTAACCGATCATACCTTGGGGCTGCGGACTAAACAATTGTCTGAACACATCGGTCAGACGGCCACCTTCTCCACCGCTCCTTCTTTGACTGACCGAAGCCTCAGCAACACGTTGTCCAGGAGGACCAGGAAATTGTAACCTCCCAGGCTCTGGAGACACGTTGCACAAACCTTTCTGCAAGGCCTCCCGAAGATGTTTCATCCTCTGCTCCCTCTGTGACGGCAAGATAAGGTCCACAACCTTACCCTTGTAACGTGGATCAAGGAGGGTTGCCAGCCAGTAATGATCCCTCCCTTTGATACCACGAATACGAGGATGCTTCCTCAGGCTTTGCAGGATCAGGGAGGCCATGCAGCGTAGATTTGCTGAGGCATTCGGTCCAGAGTCCTCTGGGTCACTAAGGACAACATGATCCGCAGCCACCTCCTCCCAGCCACATACAAGTCCATGGGTTTCTTCGGACTGTAAATGATCCCTTGAAGACTGCTGCTGATGCTGAGTGCCAGGCTCCACCTCCATGCTGACACAATCCTCCTCCTCCTCCTCCTCTTTCTGTGTGATTGGCGGGCATGCAGGAATACTGTCTGGATAAAAGGGTCTTGAGAGGTAAGGAAGTTCTCCTCTTCCTCCCTCTGTTCTGCCTCAAGTGCCCTATCCATTATTCCACGCAGCGTGTGCTCCAACAGGTGGACAAGAGGGACAGTGTCACTGATGCATGCACTATCACTGCTCACCATCCTTGTGGCCTCCTCAAATGGTGACAGGACAGTGCATGCATCCCTGATCATAGCCCACTGGCATGGGGAAAAAACCAAGCTCCCCTGACCCTGTCCTGGTGCCATAGTCGCATAGGTACTCATTGATGGCCCTCTGCTGTGTGTGCAGCACCTGCAGCATGGCCAACGTTGAGTTCCACCTGGTGGGCATGTCACAGATTAGGCGGTTCTTGGGCAGGTTAAATTCCTTTTGGAGGTCAGCCAGCTGAGCACTGGCATTCGATGACCTGCGGAAATGCACACAGACTTTCCTGGCCTGCCTCAGGACATCCTGCCCGAGAACCGCTGAACCACCAAGTTAAGGGCGTGAACCAAACAGGGTACATGGGTCAGTTGTCCCTGTCGGAGGGCGGAGAGGAGGTTGGTGCAATGGTCGCAAACCACCATTCCTGGCTTAAGCTGGCATGGCATCAACCACCTCTGAACCTGCCCCTGCAGAGCTGACAAAATCACTGCCCCAGTGTGGCTCCTGTCCCCCAAGCACACCAGCTCAAGCACCGCATGGCATCTTTTTGCCTGCCTGCTTGCGTAGTCCCTTGAATGCCTACGGAGTACCGCTGGTTGCGAGGACAAATCAGCACAGGAAGAGGCCATGGAGGAAGAAGAAGAGGAGGGGGTGGAGGAGAGAGGTGTGGCCGAATCACCACTAGTAGAATTTTGGAGGCATGGTGGCGGAACAACCTCCAACACTACTGCACCCTTTCCTGCATCCTTCCCAGCTGCCAGAAGAGTCACCCAGTGTACGGTGAAAGATAGCTAACGTTCCTGTCCATGCCTGCTGGACCATGAGTCAGCGGTAAGATGCACCCTACCGCTGACCGCCCTCTCCAGGGAGGCCAAGACATTGCCTTCCACATGCCGGTAGAGAGCCGGAATTGCCTTCCGTGAGAAAAAGTGGCGTTTGGGAACCTGCCACTGAAGAATCGCACATTCCACAAACTCACGGAAGGGGGCAGAGTCTACAAACTGAAAAGGCAGCAGTTGAAGTGCTAGCAATTTAGCCAAGCTAGCATTCAACCTCTGGGCATGTGGATGGCTGGGAGCGAACTTCTTTCTGCGGTGCAGCAGCTGGGGCAGGAAAATTTGCCTGGTACAATCTGACGTCGGTGTACCGATAGCAGATTGCCCACAAGTATTTGGCTGTGACACACCTAATTCTACACATTCATTCCTCTCAGTGCAGGTTTCAGAGAGGACTGAAGGTATAGAGGGGTTGGAGATCCCAGCTGATGAGGAGCAAGGAGAGGTCCGCTTTGTTCCTTGGTGTGGGTCTTTTAGGTACGCTTGCCAACAAACTGCATGGCAGGTCGACATATGTCTGGTCAAGCACGTGGTGCCCAAGCGGATGATGTTTTGGCCTAGCGAGATACGCTTGAGACATATGTTGCAAATAGCAGCGGTGTAATCTGATGCACTCGTCTCATAAAAGGCTCACACCAAAGAACTTTTGGAATAACGCGCAGAGACAGCAGCGCCCTGCACATGCGGAGCTCTGCTGTGTGATGCATTCGGTGTGCTGCCCTTAAGCTGGCCCCTGGAGGGCATCCTGTCTCGTTGGAGATGTGCCTCCTCATCCTCCTCCTCTCTCCTTTCAGGCACCCACGTAGAGTCGGTGACTTCCTCATCATCCCCTCCCTCCTCATCACTGGAGCAAAGCTGGCTGTTTGCTGCAGCGGGGGGAACATGACTGCCAGATTGCTGTCCTTCTTGGGCACCCCCTCTCTCTGGGCTCACGTTACTGCCTTCCTCTAGCTGTGTACCATCATCGGAGCCTTCAAAACGCTGGACATCCTCCTGAGCATGTACCCAACGCTGCGGTCAAACAGTTCGGGGGACTCCTCAGGAGGACATGGTGGGGCTAGGAAAGGAGTGACTGATGCAATTGAGCCGAGGGAAGAGGCCGCATTGACAGCTGCTTTGCCAGACAAAGTATCCTGAGCCTGGGTGAGACAGGATGAGGAGGATGAGGATGGCTTGGTCATCCACTCTACCAAGTCTTCGGCACGTTGCAGCTCAACACAGCCAGCTGCGGAAAAAAAGGACAAGCGTGTCCCACGACCATGTGCTGATGAGGATGCACCGTGTCCATGACCAGCACTGTTGCCTCTAGACACAGAGCCTGCTTGCCCTCTTTTATTGGCTTGTGACTGTCTGCCTCTCCTTGTTAACAAAAAATGGAAATTTCCTGCGAGCCACAAATGGATCAATGCCTCTAAGGGGTGACAATCATTAATTAATTAGCAGCAAACACTCAACCACGTTTCATATCGTGTAATATAAAGGATAAAAATAATTGTGCCTGCGCTGAAAATTAGAATAAAATAACGTGCAAAATTGATAAATTAATCCACTATAAATAGGCTGTAAAACCGTATATACTCGAGTATAAGTCGAATTTTTCAGCCCTTTTTTTTGGGCTGAAAGTTTCCCTTCGACTTATACTCGAGTCCGCGCCGTCTGTCTGCATGATCAGCGTGTCATGCAGGCAGACGGCGGCCGGCGTGTGCTGATAATGCACGGAGGCTATTCCAGCTTTCAAAAGCCGCGCCTCCTGCTCTTCTGTGATAGGCTGAACAGCTGTCAGTGTACAGCCTATCACGGACATTCTCTCATCCTCGTCCGTGGTATGAGAATGAGAGAATGTCCGTGATAGGCAGTCAGCGGTCAGCCTATCACAGACGAGAAGGAGGCGCGGCTTTTGAACTGTGGAATGGCCGCCGAACAGTATCATCACACGGCCGCTGTCTGAGGATGGAGATCGCCACAGGAAGGCTACACAAGACACAGGTAGGCTGCACATGCACACAGGACACACATGCACCCATGCACACAGGACACACATACACACATGACACACATACACACAGGACACACATGACACACATACACACAGGACACACATGACACACATACACACAGGACACACATGCACACAGGACACACATGTACAGGACACACATGTACAGGACACACATGTACAGGACACACATGTACAGGACACACATGTACAGGACACACACACATGTACAGGACACACATGTACAGGGTACAGGTAGGCTGCACAGGACACAGGGAGGCAGGCAGCTGCAGATGGACATTATTGACCCTCTGCATTTCTCACCCTCGACTTATACTCGGGTCAATAAGTTTTTCCCAGTTTTTTGTGGTAAATTGGGGGTCTCGACTTATACTCGGGACGACTTATACTCGAGTATATACGGTATGTGTAATATAATAATAATATATAAAAGTGCAATATTTAGCCTCAAAGTGCATATAACATTGTGCAAAAAGCAATATAAACCATTGAAAGTGCACCATGCATAAGTAAAAAACAACAACAAGTGCACAGGTATCCTGTGTATTGCAAGTGTCCAGCTCAATCCACGGGTTAAAACCCAAAAAAAGTGTGTACAAACAGTGTCCATAAGATAAAAGTTCCTCAAGGATCTTCTGAAAGGTGCTCAAATCACAGCAAACAATAAGTGCTCTCCCGTGACACCCCACATGTGCTTGCGCTCACCTCTACTCGTGTGACCCAGTAACTAAACTGTGTCAAACACGCAATGGGGCCACTCCTGGGCTCCCTCAGGATGGGATGATATGAATACAATCCTCACAGGTGCAGCCAGAATCCACATGTATAGGAGAGAAGTGAGAACTCCATAGTGTAATAAAGCAGGGATATTTTATTTAATTAGAAGAAAATCCTCCAGGAGGGTACTCACATTGAGTGGGTGCTCCAGTGCACCAAACTTAACAAGCGTAAAAAACGCTTTACGGCGCTGTGATTGGCCAAGCATGCGGGTCATAGTGCATGCTTGGCCAATCATCAGCCAGCAATGTACTGAGATGCCGCAGTGAATTATGCGCCGTGATGCCCCACTTGAATTTGCCGCGAACGGCCCATAGCGTTCGCAATTCCACACACGAACGAACAGGCGATGTTTGAGTCGAGCATGGGTTCGACTCAAACTCGAAGCTCATCCCTAGTTGTCAGCAACTGCCTTAGGCTAAGTTCACACTGGCATTAAAAACAGGAGTTTTTATGGTCATCTGTGGACCATGAGTAGGATGCTAAATGCCTTTTAGGCTAGACCACAATCCTCTGGCATGAGTATTAGTACACCTTGGAAGGAGTATAACCTCTGGGAGCATGCATGGCTGGGTAAAACTATAGAAAGGGACATTGGATGAGAGACTGGTATACTAATGGGGGCACCTTGTTTATACTCTGTGATGGAAGCTGAATGTTGTGGACTTAGTATACCTGAGGAAGTGTTCCCAACTCTGTGATACTACTAAGGAGAGGAGATGATAAAAGAAGATGGCTTGCAAACATGTGTCCTGGCGTTGCGCTTAAATGACAACTACAGCATGTCTGCCCCATTGTATGGCATTCCATGGCAGTCTGTCAATGTGATGTTAGATGTCATGGTCATCTTTGAGATATTACAGTAAAGTATGGGAAATATGTTCTTTGTGTGGACATTCCTTTATTCTTAAATATTAAGGCCTATTGCCAGGAATATTGTGAGTGGACCTACGACCAGGAGTTTGACACAATATGGCAAAGGGATTCATCTACCAGCACGTGGGTAGTTGTCCTATCCAAGAAGAAGCGGGATAGTGACTCTAGCCAACACAGGCCCCCTTATAGACACACTCTCTTAAAAATGGCAGAGGGGAAATAAGAGCCAAGCAATGGGAGGGCTTACAAGGCAGCATACAGACATATTCAGAATAACTGTACAGCATCCCTTTTTATACCTGTAAAATTAAAAGGCCCGGTTTGACCTGAAAGCTCCTCGTATATATTCTTGTATGGCTGTAGTACAGGAATCCTTTCATCTTTGTTATCTTTATGGATTTGTTCCCATGGGTGTGCTGATCCATACGCCCATGAGAAGGGCGTTCTTTAGCTGCCGGGGATGCACAGAGGCATGCATGCAGCCTGTTCAAATCAATCAAATGGCCCAGGTCTATGAATTACTATACACATGTGAATGAGGTGTTAAAGTTATTACTCTGTGTAGCCAATATGCCCTATTATTTCTTGCTCACCTGCTTGTAGAAACCAATCAAAATACGTTAGCCCGTGATAAATTCTAATAAGAATTCAAAAATTCAATTGTGAGTACATGGTCAGTACTGTCACACTGTTCTCTCGGAAAATATGGCATCCTCCCAGAGATAAGTAAATTACTGGAAATATTATTTAAAACAATAAAAAATCCTCTGCTCTCTCATCCATAGACTGAGAAACACATTACACGTAGACACCTCTTCAAGGTCTACATTTTTTTTGAATTTATCAAAGAAAAAAATTAATGTAATCAATTACCACCCACGTATTTTTTATTTTTATTTTTTTTACAACTGTGATTCATCATTATAGCTAACACATCTCATTCACTTATGAGTCAAATTGAAATGCTAAAGAAACCTTCAAACTCTTTCAGTGAAATGTTTCTCCCTCTGGGTGATCTATGTACATTTCAAGTTTTAACAAACCTTATAACAGATCCTGTTTTTTTTCTGTTCTGAAGAATATACTGTTTGTTCACCATATCCTTTCAAGACTGATCCTTGAATGGGAGAATCTGCTTTCAGTAGAGAGTTTCAGCACATGCCTACCCATATAATACATTTGATGCCTTTAGAAGTATTTAATTCTTTGGGGGTATCGGAACAAAATGAAATTCCTATTGCAGAGGATGCCTAAAATTACTGTATCTTGGTGTAGACATCTGATAAACTCAGTGAGCCAATCAGCCAAGCAGGAACTAAAATAGTGAGCAACCCTGCGAGCCACTTATGGATGGATGCCTACAAAATGGTGAGTGATTAGTCTTAAGTGGAGACCAGCTGCAAACACTCAGTCACGTTTCATAATCGTGCACAAAGATAAAAACTAAAACAATAGTGTCTGCGCTAGAAAAAATCTCATCAATCAAAAGTGCAGCAATAATAAACATAAGCAACATAAATGTTTAAACAAATAGTCCACTGGAGTGAAAGTACCCCTATGTACTGGAATATAAAGTGCACAGTGCTAAATAAAATACACAATGTGAGTGATAAATCTATCACATAAATATCAAAGAAATGTAAGGGGATATAACTCCTGGTGAATAAAAATAAAGTCCAAGACTGTGTATATCCAAAGATATAAAAGTGCCCAGAAGAAACATAGTCCGAAGATTTAGTGAAATTCACATATCCTTCCTTCCAAACGTGTATCACCAAGAAACATGCTGTAGTGTCTTCCAGCCACCCCCACAGGTGTATATGCTCACCTTCCTGTGTGTGACACAGCGATTAAACTATGTCAAACAAAGCCTTGGAGCCACTCCTGTGCTCATTTGGAATCAGCTGTGCAGACCTCCAATGCTCTCAAACTAAGGTAATATATGCAAAAGAAAAAAACTCCATAGCGCAATATTGCAAGATGTAATAAAAGGATTTTAATAAAATAATTCTCTCCCCTTGATGGGGTACTCACATGCTATGGGTGCGTGAGTGCACCATCCTTAACAGACAATAAACGGTCAATCTCGCGGTGTGGCGTGTGATGCGGTGTGTGTAACGAAACTCTCCTTCTCTCTCTCTGCTGACAGCTCCGTCCAGGCCCCTCCCCTACGCGTGTTCGGCACCGGGACCACGTGCCTTCATCAGGGGAAATCTGATTGGACGGGAGCTCCAGAGTAAATTTATAGCTCCGGCGGCCATTTTGCCTAAGACCGCGGACACTATTGTTCATAGGCTACAGCTGCGTCTATAGCGGCCATTTTCCCTTGGACCATGGATCAAGCTAAGGTAAGCCATGTCAATCATGGCAGCCATTTTGCCTAGGACCACAAATATAAGTATAACCCCTAATAGAATGTAGAGGTAGCCCCTACAGCCATTATCCCTAAGGCTACAGACATGCTAAACCGTAAGGTGTGCACTAATGATGATACGACCGCGCAATGAGCGATCCAATAAAGCATTGTGCAGATGTTTAAATAATTATTTTAAGATGAATAAATTATTTAAATGATTATGTACAGCCAAGCAGGAACTGCCATGTCTAGGAGCATCCTGTACTAGTGGAATACGGTACACCTTCATTTTGCCATACTGCCTTGAATATGTTGACAATTTTAGAAAGTTACAGCATCTTCAGATTAAAATAGAAAAGTAATTTTTAATAGCACACAATTACAAAATGGCTTATCTAGCAATTTTTGATATTTTTTAACAAAAATGGAATTGGCCATTAAGTTCTTCCTGCATTACCTTTTATTTATGTACTTTATGTGGCATTTATCACAAAGGCGACATCCTTACAAAATTTGAAAAATATTTGGTCTCCCATTTGATGTTCGTTCTTGTTCCTTCATTTACAGTATGTGCATGGTGACATGACGACACTGGGAGCAAGCTATCCCTTTCACAAACTTCATACTGTGCTCTCAGCAGTAGCTGAAAATAAAGTACTGCAATCTACCTATAATTATATTTATATTGTTCTTCAAATTTACATGCAGACCAGTAATGACAGGGGTTTTATTAAATTATAACACTGCCAGAGGTGCTCGACTAGCTGCAACAACTGTTTAAAAAAATTATACCGTGTGAATAGAAAGTGATTTCTAAGCACCTGAGGCAGTGATATAGTTTATCTCAACCACTGTCACTGTCAATTCTGTTGCATAGCCTGAGTCTGTGTACAAATGTAGGGTAATTTATAAATGGATGTAAAAAAAAAGGAGTTAGTATAATAGATAGTGTTGGGCGAACGGTTTGGGCTGAGTATAAGTTCGGCCCGAACATACCCAAATTGGCAGGGCGTTTGACCGCTTGTTCGGCCCGCTGAACGCCCCACAAAGCACTGCGAGCTGCACAGTGCATTCTAAGCCCTCATTGGCTGAAGCAATGAAGGCTTTGCCCAATTAGGGTAGAGGACACTGTCAGAGCCATGGCTTATTGCTCATAGACTCACCCATAAAAATAAAATGTTCCTTCCCAGAGGAGCCATTTGCAGTGTATAATTGGAGTGGAGATAGATAGAACATTGCTGCTAGTGAGTTAGTTTGCTATTATAGTGTGCTATTGCGATTCTATTGTGAGTGTAGAGTGTCAGTGTAGTGTGAATATAGTGATAGTGCAGCCTCAGTGTAGTGCATCCATGCAGTTTTACTGCAGTATATTGAAGCGTGTCAGTGCAGTGCGTCCGTGCAATTTTACTGCAGTACATTGTAGTGCGTCCGTGTAGTTTTACTGCAGTATATTGAAGTGCGTGAGTGCAGTTTTACTGCAGTATATTGTATTGTGTCAGTGCAGTTTTATTGCAGTATATTGAAGTGAAATCTCTGTCAGTGGCAGTCCTCAAGTTAAAGTGCACCAAACACCAATTTCCATTGATTAAAGTGCATCCAATTACACATTTTACCATCTCTATTACATTTCGGTAATAAGCTCCCCCATCATGTCTGCAAGGTCAACAAGGAGAGGCAGATGTTCCCATGCCACTCTGAGGGAGCCAGCAGCGTTTGTGTCCACAGGTAAAGGTGGACATGGCCCGTCTTCAGGCAGGACACCATTTTCTCTGTTTAGTGATGTTGCCTGTGCTATCCAACCACAGCATGCAGAGGAGGCGGTGGACTTGCTTATTAAACCATCCTTATCCCCCTCATCCTTTATGACCCAAGCAGAGACTAGTGTGCAGTCCACCACAGCTGCCAGAGTGGCATATTCTGCCTCCTTGTCCACAGCTACTTCTGCCAAAGCCCCAGCATTTTGCATGGAGGAGTCAGCTGAGTTATTTGAACACACCATCAGCCATTCACTCCTTGATGATGCACAGGCATTACTTGATTCTGATGTTGGTTCTGACTCTGAGGTTGAGGAAGGTAGGAACATTAGCCTACAGAGAGAGGATAACACTGATAAACAACAAATTGGCAGTCATGTTCCCCCAGCCGCAGCGTATTGCCAAGCTGGCTCCAGGGATGATGAGGATGGAGGGGATGATGATGATGAGGTCACTGACGCAACTTGGGTGCCGAATAGAGCAGAGGAGGACAGAAAGGGTGAGGCACGACCACAACAAGGCAGGATGTCCTCCAGAGGCAGCCATTATGAAAAGTAGAGAGCAGCAACCCTATCCCATCAGAGCTGTTATCTCCCGGCCTACTTTCCACAGCTCATACTTTTAAAATTTGCAAACTTTCCCTCAAGAAGATCAAGTGTTAAAAAAAAAACAACCATTTTGGTACCACATGCTTGACAAGGCATTTAAACCTCCCACCACTCAGCTTGTTGGCAAGAGCATCTGAAAGCCACAAAAAGGGATGCAATTCTTCTCCTCCTCACTCCTCACCTTTCAGGTCTACCTCTATATCTCATGACCTTTCAGCAGCCTCCACTGACAGGGATGATGGTATAGTGAAGGGTGTCACAGGTCCTTGCAGCACGTCTGCCAGCAGCACACCACCAGCTGTATAGTATAGCAGGCAAATGTCTATGCCCCAGCTGCTGCAGCAGAAAAAATATACAGTCACTGACACTCACATGCCCAGCATATAAATTCCAATTTGTCCAAGCTGCTGACTTTACAACTCCTGCCTTTCCGTCTGGTGAATTTTCAGAATGTGCTGTACCACAATGGCAGGTTCCTAGTCACTATTTCTTTGCATGCAAGGCCATTCCAGCTCTGTATCATCACGTGGAAGGCAACGTTATAGCATTGTTGGGCAAGACAATCAGCCACAAGATCCACCTAACTGTTGGCTCATAGTCCAGCAAGCATGGTCAGGCATAATACATTTCTTTCACAGCACACTGGGTAACTCTGCTTGCAACTAGGAAAGATGCAGTGCTGGAGCTTGTTTTGCCGCCACGCCTCCATACAGCTGGTGGTGATGATTGTCAGCTCCACCTCCTCCTCCTCCTCCTCCATGCCTACCTCTGCTGAATTGTCCTATGAACCACCAGTACCTCAAAAGAGTTCAAGGGGCTATTCAACGAGTCAGGCTAAAATATGCCATGTAGTGTTTCAACTGGTCTGTCTAGGGGACAGGAGCCACACAGGAGCAATGATTCTTTCAGCTCTGTAGGGGCAGGCCCAGAGGTGGTTCACGCCATGGAAGCTTAAGCCTGGAATGGCAGTGTGCGATAATGACACTACCCTCCTGTCTGGCCTTCAACGGGTAAAGTTGACACATGTGCCATGAGTCATGACTGGCACATGTCCTCAATTTGGTGGTGCAGCATCTCTTAAACAGGTACCCAAGGTCTGAAGCAGGCCAGAAGAGTGTGTAGCCATTTCAGGTAGTCATAAACAGCCAGTGTTTGGTTGGCTGAAATTCAGCAGGAATTCCACCTGCTCATAAATCGCTTGGTTCGTGACATGCCCACCAGGTGAAACTCAACTTTGGCAATGCTGCAGCGGCTGCACATGCAGCAGAGGGCCGTCAACGAGTACCTGTGTGAGTATGGCACAATGACAGGCTCAGGGTGGCTCTGCTTTTTTTCCCCATGCCAATGGCTGCTGATCAAGGATGCATGCACTTTACTGTCAGCATTTGAGGAGGTGACAAGGATGGTGAGCCGTGACAATGCATGCATCAGTGACACAATCCCTGTTTTGCTCCTGCTGGAGCAGACTATGCATGGCATTATGGACAGGGCACTCGAGGCAGAGCAGCGGGAGAAAGAGGAGGACTTCCTTTCCTCTCTAAGCCCACTTTATGCAGACACCATTCTTGCGATGCCACAGAACACACAAGAGGAGGAGGAGGATTGTGGATGTTTTGGAGGCACTGAAGCAGAGAAAGGTATACATCAAATCTTAAGAGAGGGTTTTCCATCCCTGGAAGCCTTGGGAGTAGTACATGGCTGGGAGGAGGCAGTTCCAGATACTGTAATCCTCAGTGACCATGAGACTTGCAGTTCTTCAAAGCCTGGAACGGACCCGAGAATTTGTGGCATCAAGGAGAAGCATCATTATTGGTTAGCAACCCTCCTTGACCACAGTTACAAGGGGAAAGTCTCGGAACTCATCCCGTCCCCACAGAGGGAGAAGAGGATGAAAAATCTTGAGGACACCTTAAAGAGGAGTTTATGTAATGCCTTTCCAGACTCTGGTAAGTCTCATGGAAAAGTTAGTTTTGAGGCTTCTGTTGGTCAAAGGAGGAGCGGCAGTGGAGAAGGGGGCTGCCTCATTGATGCATTTCAAATTTCTTTTAAACCTCAGCACCCAGGGCCGTCAGCTTCCACATCCCAACTGCAACGTTTGCATCATATGGTGGGAGATTATCTAGGGGTGAAAACAGACATGGAGAGCCTTCCAGTCAACAATCCACTCGGTTACTGGGTCATGAAAATAGACCATTGGTTAGAACTTGCCCAGTATGCAATTGAGCTGCTGGGCTGCCCTGCATCCAGCGTGCTTTCCCAATGCACATTCAGGGCTGCCAGAGGTTTTGTAACAGATAAAAGAGTGCGTCTGTGCACAGACTCCGTTGACCAGCTGACATTTGTAAAAATGAATCAGTCCTGGATTAGGTGCAGCTATCAAGCCCCTGATGACGATGTCGCTAATTAAGTGTTTTTGGGATGTTGAATCTCTGCAAGACTGTCTAGCTTTGTGGGTGTTGATTTTATCTGGAAGAAATGTTTTGGTATAGGTTTAATGGGCACAATTCTTGCTTTCACCAAGAGTACCTCTATAGGGTTACGGTGTGAAGGCACCACCAACACCCAAAGCCCAATTTTTCCACCACTGTTTGAATGGGGCATATCATTTCTTTTTTTACAGCAAGGCCAATTCTTGCTTTCATCAACAGTATCTCTATAGGAGGCTGTGCAGTTCTGTTGAAGATCTATGAATAGCAGTATGTATATATATATATATATATATATATATATATATATATATATATATATATATATACAGTCAGGTCCATAAATATTGGGACATCAACACAATTCTAATCTTTTTGGCTCTATACACCACCACAATGGATTTGAAATGAAATGAACAAGATGTGCTTTAACTGAAGACTTGAGGGTATTTATATCCAAATCAGGTGAATGGTGTAGGAATTACAACAGTTTGTATATGTGCCTCCCACTTTTTAAGGGACCAAACGTAATGGGACAATTGACTGCTCAGCTGTTCCATGGCCAGGTGTGTGTTATTCCCTCATTATCCCATTTACAAGGAGCAGATAAAAGGTCCAGAGTTCATTTCAAGTGTGCTATTTGCATTTGGAATCTGTTGCTGTCAACTCTCAATATGAGATCCAAAGAGATGTCACTATCAGTGAAGCAAGCCATCATTAGGCTGAAAAAAACAAAACAAACCCATCAGAGAGATAGCAAAAACATTAGGTGTGGCCAAATCAACTGTTTGGAACATCCTTAAAAAGAAAGAACGCACCGGTGAGCTCAACAACACCAAAAGACCCCGAAGACCACGGAAAACAACTGTGGTGGATGACCGAAGAATTCTTTCCCTGGTGAAGAAAACACCCTTCACAACAGTTGGCCAGATCAAGAACACTCTCCAGGAGGTAGGTGTATGTGTGTCAAAGTCAACAATCAAGAGAAGACTTCACCAGAGTGAATACAGAGGGTTCACCACAAGATGTAAACCATTAGTGAGTTGGAACAACATCCTGTGGACAGATAAGACCAAGATCAACTTGTACCAGAGTGATGGGAAGAGAAGAGTATGGAGAAGGAAAGGAACAGCTCATGATCCAAAACATACCACCTTATCAGTGAAGCATGGTGGTGGTAGTGTCATGGTGTGGGCATGTATGGCTGCCAATGGAACTGGTTCTCTTGTATTTATTGATCATGTGACTGCTGACAAAAGAAGCAGGATGAATTATGAAGTGTTTCGGGCAATATTATCTGCTCATATTCAGCAAAATGCTTCAGAACTCATTGGACGGCGCTTCACAGTGCAGATGGACAATGACCCGAAACATACTGCAAAAACAACCAAAGAGTTTTTTAAGGGAAAGAAGTGGAATGTTATGCAATGGCCAAGTCAGTCACCTGACTTGAATCCGATTGAGCATGCATTTCACTTGGTGAAGACAAAACTGAAGGGAAAATGCCCCAAGAACAAGTAGGAACTGAAGACAGTTGCAGTAGAGGCCTGGCAGAGCATCACCAGGGATAAAACCCATCGTCTGGTGATGTCTATGCATTCCAGACTTCAGGCTGTAATTGACTGCAAACGATTTGCAACCAAGTATTAAAAAGTGAAAGTTTGATGGATGATTGTTAATATGTCCCAATACTTTTGGTCCCTTAAAAAGTGGGAGGCACATATACAAACTGTTGTAATTCCTACACCGTTCACCATCTGATTCCAAAATGTCTTGTTTGTTTCATTTCAAATCCATTGTGGTGGTGTATAGAGCCAAAAAGATTAGAATTGTGTCGATGTCCCAATATTTATGGGCCTGACTGACTGAAAATGATTAGGGGCCCTGCTGTTTCTGCGCCTGTTCCCAACATTAACATATGCTGAAAAAAGTAAGGCTAATTTAGAAGGTAAAGTATGGGTGGGTTAAAACCCCTTTTTTTTGCCATCTGTTTCCCATTGGGGAAATTTCCCTTCACTTCCTGTCCCATGTTCAAAACAGGAAGGGAGAGGAAATCCCTGAAAATTAAGGGAATCGATTGGGGCCTCCAGGTCACCAGAACCAGTGTGCCCATTGTAAAATTTCCCCTCTGCTACTTTTCTCAGGAAATCCCCAAATTTGGGATTTTCTTTTACTTTCACTTTCAATGATAAACAGGACTAATAGGGAGGGTGAATCTCCCTAACGGGCAGAGGTAGCAATAAAAACCTGACAGGTATTCTAATCCACCTCTACTCTGTTCAAAACTAAAAATAGTTTTGCCTTTAGTTATATTTTATTCCACATGTTGAGCCAACCATAAACTATGCAATTCCTGCCCATCTGATTCCAAAATGTCTTGTTCGTTTCATTTCAAATCCATTGTGGTGGTGTATAGAGCCAAAAAGATTAGAATTGTGTCGATGTCCCAATATTTATGGACCTGACTGTATATACATATATACATACATACACACACTCACTGGCCACTTTATTATTACTATTATTATTATCAAATCCATTGTGGTGGTGTATAGAGCCAAAAAGATTAGAATTGTATCGATGTTCCAATATTTATGGACCTGACTATATATACATATATACATACATACACACACTCACCGGCCACTTTATTAGGTATACCTTGCAAGTACCGGGTTGGACCTTCTTTTGCCTTCAGAACTGCCTTAATTCTTTGTGGCAAAGATTCAACAAGGTGTTGGAAACATTCCTCAGAGATTTTGGACCATATTGACATTATAGCATCACGCAATTGCTGCAGATTTGTTGGCTGCACATCCATGATGCGAATCTCTACCACATCCCAAAGGTGCTCTATTGGATTGAGATCTGGTGACTGAACTCATTGTCATGTTCAAGAAACCAGTTTGAGATGATCTGAGCTTTGTGACATGGTGCATTATACTGCTAGAAGTAGCCATCAGAAAATGGGTACACTGTAGTCATGAAGGGATGGACATGGTCAGCAACAATACTCAGGCCGTGGCAGTTAAACAATGTTCAATGTACTAAGGGGCCCGAAGTGTGCCAAAAAAATATCCCCTGCACTATTACACCACCAGCCTGAACCATTGATACAAGGCAGGATGGATCCATGCTTTCATGTTGTTTATGCCAAATTCTGATCATACCATCTTAATGTCACAACTGAAATCGAGACCAGGCAATGTTTTTCCAATCTTCTATTGTCCAATTTTGGTGAGCCTGTGCGAATTGTAGCATCAGTTTCCTGTTCCTATCTTCTAGTCTTTATTGATAAATACTGTCAATGTAAATGAAGAAAAAAGAGGAATATATCAATACCTATTGATATAGTTTATATACTAGAAGTAGTTTCTTCCTTCTACAGTTGAGGGACCCCAGCAGCTGCGCCAATGTGGCATGTGGTCCCCTGGTGTTTTAAGATAACATATTGATGGCAACAGTAGAAGTTCCTGGTTTTTTAATATGGGGGCTATGTTTCCCAACATAACCCCTATCGATGGGTCAGTACTAAAATACTTGTGTTATTATATTATATCTTCTCTATATGATAAATACTTGTTTGTAACATATAAGTGTATACTTATGGATATGCTTATATTTTAGAACATCCTCTGTTATAGCCAGACACCTCTGAAGAAGAATCCTCGAAACACGTCAAATGTCTCAATTCCCATCGTTGTTGTTTTAGGCCACACTGCCATTTTATATATCTCCGTTTTTAATATCTATGTACACATAACATTTGTTTGATTTTATACAAACATCTACCCTGCTTGAGTCTACATAGTCTCATTAAAAGAGGCTTTTTTGTCTTTTCCAAATATCATCTCATCTTTTAAGCCACAACAAATCCAGCCACATCAAACACACAACCAGAGGACTGCCTGCAGACATTTTTCTCCAGCAGAAAATCTCTGGACACCAGAAGAGGCTGATTTGTTGTATTCCAGTAATGCTAATGCCGCGTACACACGGTCGGACTTTTCGTCTACAAAGTCAGACGGATGGCGATGGATAAAATACAGCTGACAATCCGACCGTGTGTGGGCTTCCCCGGACTTTCAGCGGACTTTCAGCGGACTTTCAGCGGACTTTTCCAGCCGCAAATCTGACGGACTTTAGATTTGAAACATGCTTCAAATCTTTATGTCGTAACTACGCCGGACCCAGAAATCCGTTCGTCTGTGTGCTAGTCCGACGGGCAAAAACCCACGCTAGGGCAGCTATTGGCTACTGGCTATCAACTTCCCTATTTTAGTCCGGTGTACGTCATCACGTATGAATCCATCGGACTTTTGTGTGATCATATGTAGGCAAGTCCGTTCGTTAGAAAGTCTGCCGCAAGTCCGCCAAAAGTCCGCCAAAAGTCCGTTGAAAGTCTGTCGGACAGGCTGTCGGACTTTTGTAGCCGAAAAGTCCGACCGTGTGTATAAGAGTATTAGACAACCTGTGTTTCAAATGTGTAGAATCCCTCTCCTCTGTTTATTCCAAATGATTTCATCCATTCTCTTTTCAATTATCCCTGGAGAAGAGTCCAGTAAATGGACCCTAACATCATTGCTGAGGAACAAGCTACAATCTTGATTATAGAAGAACTTCGTGTAAATAGACATTGGGCTTCATAAAACTAGGCAATGGGCCTTTTGTCATCTCTGTGGGTTGGATAGCCGTACAATTTACAGGCGTAAAGATATTTGCCCATCCTCGCATGACCTAGTACCACCACAATACCCAAAAACTGACATCAATGCGTAAAAATGCCATTGGCTTTCTAAATATGCAATACTTTTCAATAAAGAAAAAGCGTAATAGTTACAAGCAATGCTTGAAAAAAGGGACAGGGTTTACTTTTATACAGGTCATCTACTGTATGTCCAAGTTTACGCTTGCTCTAAGTACAGTAAAACGTTCTTTTGAGAGTAAGTTGGTTTGAGAGGTTTTGCAAGATAAGCAAAATTTTAAAATAAATTTTAACTTGATATACAAGTGATGACTTGATATACAAGTAGCGTCACGTCACAGCTGAGTATAAAAGAGAAGAGAGGCGCCTCTTATGTCCCGTACACACAGTTGGATTTTCCGACGGAAAATGTGTGATAGGACCTTGTTGTCGGAAATTCTGACCGTGTGTAGGCTCCATCACACATTTTCCATCGGATTTTCCGACACACAAAGTTTGAGAACAGGCTATAAAATTTTCCGACAACAAAATCGGAAATTCCGATCGTGTGTACACAAATCCGAAGCACAAAGTGCCACGCATGCTCAGAATACATAAAGAGATGAAAGATATTGGCTACTGCCCCGTTTATAGTCCCGACGTACGTTTTTACGTCACTGCGTTCAGAATGATCGGATTTTCCGACAACTTTGTGTGACCGTGTGTATGCAAGACAAGTTTGAGCCAACATCCCTCAGAAAAAATCCTAGGATTTTGTTGTCGGAATGTCCGATCAATGTCCGACCGTGTGTACGGCGCATAAGTGTAGCAATATGGCTACATTTAATCAAGGTACAACATTTAGCAACTCACATGGTTGATGATTTAAGCAGGCACATCTACAGTTGTAGTACTTTATCTTCCCAGATGGTAAAGCTGCCCATTCCTCTTGGCAAAAAGCCTCCAGTTCCTGTAAATTCTTGGGCTGTCTTGCATGAACTGCACATTTGGGATCTCCCCAGAGTGGCTCAATGATATTGAGGTAAGGAGACAGAGATGGCCACTCCAGAACCTTTACTTTATTCTGCTGTAGCCAATGACAGGTCGACTTGGCCTTGTGTTTTGGATTATTGTCATGTTGGAATGTCCAAGTTAGTCCCATGCGCAGCTTCCTGGCTGATGAATGCAAATGTTCCTCCAGTATTTTTTTATAACATACTGCATTCATCTTGCCATCAATTTTGACCAAATTTCCTGTGCCTTTGTAGCTCACACATCCCCAAAACATCAGCGATCCACCTCCGTGTTTCACAATAGGAATGGTGTACCTTTCATCATAGGCCTTGTTGACTCCTCTCCAAATGTAGTGTTTATGGTTGTAGCTAGGGATGAGCCGAACACCCCCCGGTTCGGTTCGCATCAGAACCTGCGAACGGACCGAAAATTTGCACGAACTTTAGAATCCCCATTGACGTCTATGGGACTTGAACGTTCGAAATCAAAAGTGCTCATTTTAAAGGCATGGTATTGTCCTAAAAAGGGTTTGGGGACCCGGGTCTTGCCCCAGGGGACATGTATCAATGCAAAAAAAACTTTTCAAAACGGCCGTTTTTTCAGGAGCAGTGATTTTAATGATGCTTAAAGTAAAAAAAAAAAATTGAAATATTCCTTTAAATATCGTACCTGGGGGGTGTCTATAGTATGCCTGTAAATTGGCGCGTGTTTCCCGTGCTTAGAACAGTCCCTGCACAAAATGTCATTTTTAAAGGAACAAAAAGTCATTTAAAACTGCTTGCGGCTTTAATGTAATGTCGGGTCCTGGCAATATGTATGAAAATCAGTGAGACAAATGGCATGGGTACCCCCCAGTCCATTACCAGGCCCTTTGGGTCTTGTATGGATATTAAGGGGAACCCCGCACCCAAATTAAAAAATGAAACAGCAGTATACAGGCTCTGTACTCTGAACAGCAGTATACAGGCGGTGCAAACAAGACAGGGACTGTAGGCTGTTGTTAAGTAGAATCTGTTTGTAATTTTGAACTGGTACATTTTTAACGTGTTTAGCTTGTGTTTTAAGCTTTTTGGAAAACATAGGGAAGGGTTATCACCCCTGTGACATTTGTTTTGCTGTCTGTGCTCCTCTTCAGAAGATTTCACCTCACTTTTTTTCCCAATGACAAATGTTTTTTGAAAATTTGGGGTTTTTTGTGAAACAAGGATTGGTGATAAAGCATCAGTGGAAAGGAGAAATGTTTTTCCCATATTAACTCTTATGCCCCGTACACACGGTCGGATTTTCCGATGGAAAATGTCCGATCAGAGCGTGTTGTCGGAAATTCCGACCGTGTGTGGGCTTCATCGGACATTTTCCTTTGGATTTTCCGACACACAAAGTTGGAGAGCAGGAGATAAAATTTTCCGACAACAAAATCCGTTGTCGGAAATTCCGATCTTGTGTACACAAATCCGACGGACAAAGTGCCACGCATGCTCAGAATAAATAAAGAGATGAAAGCTATTGGCCACTGCCCCGTTTATAGTCCCGACGTACGTGTTTTACGTCACCGCGTTCAGAACGTTCGGATTTTCCGACAACTTTGTGTGACCGTGTGTATGCAAGACAAGTTTGAGCCAACATCCGTCGGAAAAAATCCTAGGATTTTGTTGTCGGAAAGTCCGAACAAAGTCCGACCGTGTGTACGGGGCATTACAGGAGAGAATTTCCCTTCCTAGGGGTAGATTTCTTCTCATTTCATGTTGTCTCCTTCCGTTTGCAAGTAGGAGTCGTTTGTAAGTTGGATGTTTGAAAGTAGGGGCCTGCCTTATATAGTCAGCAGAAATTTGGGCCTTAGGTGTTGTTGTGGCCACAACACTGTAAGCCCTCACAGGGCCCTGCTGTGAAATATTAGATCAAGAATTGTAATTACATGCCCCTGTTGAACAGGGGCAGAAAAATTGGGCCTTTGGTGGTGGTGGTGCTGGTGCCACAACACTGTAAGTCCTCATGGTGGGCGCAGAAACGGGCCCTGCTGTGAAATATTAGATCAAGAATTGTAATTACATGCCCCTGTTGAACAGAAAAATTGGGCCTTAGGCACTGGTGCTGGTGCCACAACACTGCAACCCCTCACAGATACTCTAGTTGGAACGCAGGAACGAGCCCTGCTGCAAAGTATTGCATCAAAAATTGTAATTACACGCCCCTGTTAAACAGGGGCTGAAAAATTGGGCCTTAGGCACTGGTGGCGGCGCCCAGAACCAAAAATGTTCTTACAAGCTATCAGCGTGATCATTGAGGAGGAAGAGGATAATTACTCAGAATAGTCACTCAGCATCAGCATAGGCAGTCTTTGAAGGGATCTGAGATTTCAAAAAAAATATTCAGTTACATCAGCATCAGGTGCTTGGTAGCTGGTGGTGATCCAAGACTGATTCATTTTTATGAAGGTCAGTCGATCGACTGAGTCGGGTTGACAGACGCACCCTGTGATCGGTTACAAAGCCTCCAGCAGCACTGAATGTGCGTTCCGAAAGAACGCTGGATGCAGGACAGGCCAGTAGCTCAATTGCATACTATGCAAGCTCTGGCCAGTGATCCATCCTCAAGACCCAGTAACCCAGAGGATTTTCGGTGGGGAAGGTGTCCAAGTCAGATCTTGCCCATAGGTATTCCTACACCATGTAAAACAGACGCTGGCGATGGTTGCTGGAACCGATCATACCTTGGGGCTGCGGACTAAAAAATTGTCTAAACGCATCAGTCAGACGGCCACCTTCTCCACCGCTCCTTCTTTGACTAACCGAAGCCTCAGCAACACGTTGTCCATAAACAGGAGTTTGTAACCTCCCAGTCTCTGGGGACGCATTGCACAGACCTTTCTGCAAGGCCTCCCGAAGATGTTTCATTCTCTGCTCCCTCTGCAATGGCAAGATAAGGTCCGCAACCTTACCCTTGTAACGTGGATCAAGGAGGGGTGCCAGCCAGTATTGGTCCTTCTCCTTGATACCACGAATACGAGAATCCTTCTGCAGGCTTTGCAGGATCCGGGAGGCCATGCAGCGTAGGTTTGCTGAGGCATTCGGTCCGGAGTCCTCTGGGTCACTAAGGACGACATGGTCCGCAGCCACCTCCTCCCAGCCACGTACAAGTCCATGTGTTTCTTGGGACTGAACCCTTAAAGACTGCTGCTGATGCTGAGTGCCAGGCTCCACCTCCATACTGACACAACCCTCCTCCTGCTCCTCCTCGTCCTCTTCCTGTGTGATCGGTGGGCACGCAGGAACACTGTCTGGATAAAAGGGGCCTTGAGAGCTAAGGAAGTCCTCCTCTTCCTGCCTCTGTTCTGCCTCAAGTGCCCTGTCCATTATTCCACGCAGCGTGTGCTCCAACAGGTGGACAAGGGGGACAGTGTCACTGATGCATGCACTCTCACTGCTCACCATCCTCGTGGCCTCCTCAAATGGTGACAGGACAGTGCATGCATCCCTGATCATGGCCCACTGGCGTGGGGAAAAAAAAACAAAGCTCCCCTGACCCTGTCCTGGTGCCATAGTCGCACAGGTACTCATTGATGGCCCTCTGCTGCGTATGCAGCCGCTGCAGCATGGCCAACGTTGAGTTCCACCTGGTGGGCATGTCACAGATTAGGTGGTTCTTGGGCAGGTTAAACTCCTTTTGGAGGTCTGCCGGCCGAGCACTGGCATTATATGACCGGCGGAAATGCACACAAACTTTCCTGGCCTGCCTCAGGACATCCTGTATGCCCGGGTACCTGCCCAAGAACCGCTGCACCACCAAGTTAAGGACGTGAGCCAAACAGGGCACATGGGTCATTTGTCCCTGTTGGAGGGCAGAGAGGAGGTTGGTGCCATTGTCGCAAACCACCATTCCTGCCTTAAGTTGGCATGGCGTCAACCACCTCTGAACCTGCCCCTGCAGAGCTGACAGAACCTCTGCCCCAGTGTGGCTCCTGTCCCCCAAGCACACCAGCTCAAGAACTGCATGGTATCTTTTGGCCTGCATACTTGCGTAGCCCCTTGAACGGCTACGGAGCACCGCTGCTTCCGAAGACAAAGCACAGAAAGAGGCCATGGAGGAAGAAGAAGAGGAGGGGGTGGAGGAGAGAGGTGTGTCACAATCATTAGTAGTGACATTTTGGAGGCGTGGTGGCGGAACAACCTCCAACACTACTGCACCTTGTCCTGCATCCTTCCCAGCTGCCAGCAGAGTCACCCAATGCGCCGTGAAACTTAGGTAACGTCCCTGTCCATGCCTGCTGGACCATGAGTCAGCGGTAATATGCACCTTACCGCTGACTGACCGGTCCAGCGAGGGCCAAGACATTGCCTTCCACATGCCGGTAGAGAGCCGGAATCGCCTTCTGTGAGAAAAAGTGGCGTTTGGGTACCAACTGAAAAGGCAGCAGTTGAAGTGCTAGCAATTTTGCCAAGCTAGCATTCAACCGCTGGGCATGTGGATGGCTGGGAGCGAACTTCTTTCGGCGGTGCAGCAGCTGGGGCAGGGAAATTTGCCTGGTACAATCTGACGTCGGTGTACCAAATGCAGATTGCCCACAAGTACTTGGCTGTGACACACCTAATTCTACACCTTCATTCCTCTCAGTGCAGGTCTCAGAGAGGACTGAAGGTATAGTGGGGTTGGAGATCTCAGCTGATGAGGAGCAAGGAGAGGTCCTCTTTGTTCTTTGGTGTGGGTCTTTTAAATACGCTTGCCAACTAACTGCATGGCAGGTCAACATATGTCTGGTCAAGGATGTGGTGCCCAAGCTGGAGATGTTTTGGCCACGCGAGATACGCTTGAGACATATGTTGCAAATAGCAGCAGTGTGATCTGATGCACTCGTCTCAAAAAAGGACCACACCAAAGAACTTTTTGAATAACGTGCAGAGACTGCAGTGCCCCGCACATGCGGAGCTTTGGGGTGTGATGCAGTCGGTGTGCTGCCCTTAGGCTGGCCCCTGGAGGGCATCCTGCCTCGTTGGTGATGTGCCGCCTCCTCCTCCTCTCTCCTATCAGGCACCCACGTTGAGTCAGTGACCTCATCATCCCCTCCCTCCTCATCACTGGAGCAAACCTGGCAGTATGCTGCAGCAGGGGGAGCATGACTGCCAGATTGCTGTCCTTCTTGGGCACCCCCTCTGTCTGTGCTCACGTTACTGCCTTCATCTAGCTCAGTATCATCATCAGAGCCTTCCAAACGCTAGGCATCCTCCTGGAGCATGTACCCAACACTGTGGTCAAACAGTTCGAGGGACTCCTCAGGAGGACATGGTGGGGCTAGGGAAGGAGTCACTGATGACATTGAGCCGAGGAAAGAGGCCGCTGCTTTGCCAGACAAAGTACCCTGAGAATGGGTGAGAGAGGATGAGGAGTATGAGGACGGCTTGGTCATCCACTCGACCAAGTCTTCCGCATGTTGCGGCTCAACACGGCCAGCTGCCGAAAAAAAAGGCCAATCGTGTCCCACGGCCACGTGCTAATGAGGATGCACCATCTCTGCGAGCAGCACTGTTGCCTCTAGACACAGAGCCTGCTTGCCCTCTTTTATTGTCTTTTGACTGTCTGCCTCTCCTTGTTGGCCTTCCAGACATACTAATGGCCTGTAGCTGCACTAAGCTGGGATATATATATATATCCTGATACTGCAGCTAGCAAAATCAACTGCCTGCCTGTAGTATGAGAACACCACCAACCTTCTACAGGTAGCTTTAGCTGAACACTGTGCAGAGCTCGCAAAAAACTAACTTGTAGCTTATTTAGCTGCCTGCGGTAGTGATAGGATCAGGAAAACACCACCAACCTTCTACAGGTAGTTTTAGGTGAACACTGTGCAGAGCTCGCCAAAAAATAACTTGTAGCTTATTTAGCTGCCTGCGGTAGTGATAGGATCAGGAAAACACCACCAACCTTCTACAGGTAGCTTTAGCTGAACACTGTGCAGAGGTCTCACTACACTAACTTGTAGTTTTAGCGGAACACTGTGAGCAGGACGCACTACACTAACTTGTAGCTTTAGCTGAACACTGTGCAGAGGTCTCACTACACTAGCTTGTAGTTTTAGCTGAACACTGTGAGCAGGACGCACTACACTAACTTGTAGCTTTAGCTGAACACTGTGCAGAGGTCTCACTACACTAACTTGTAGTTTTAGCTGAACACTGTGAGCAGGACGCACTACACTAACTTGCATTGCCCTAGTGCTTTTATTTAAATTCTTAGCGGCGGCACCTCCCGACCCTCTAAGAGGTATATGGCACTGGGCGGTGGGGCGCGGCTTAAGATCATGTGACTGCTGTGATTGGCTGTCACATCCGTCACGTGGTCTGAAAACTTTTGGTTAGGTGACGGCAACTGGAGTGCACAGCGCGTGTGCTCTCGGCACAGGTGTATAGACAGTAATTCATATGCAGCCCGTCGCCGCTAATTACCAGGCGCCTAGAGGCCGCACATTTGTGTATGGCCGGTGTCAAGGGGTTAAAATGAAGGAAACCAGAAAGTGCTAACCTTGCATGTTTTCCCAGGAAAACACAAGGTCACAAACGAGGCCCAGAACCAAATGAGGCTCCAGAGGGGGGCAGGGTATCCAGAGAAAAAAGGAAAAGAATGTATGAGGGCAAGGTATTTTCAATCTCAGACAAACCCAATTAACAGAAGCTGAAAGGTCAATTTTTGATAAAGGATTAAAATTTGCCCCCCCTAAAAAAATAAATAAATTTGTAACATTCATTGATGTACACAAATACATACGCAAATTAAATATACAGAGAAATTCCATTGCTAACGCCATAAGACAACAACCACTGGTTACACTTGGAGGCACTGTGCATTCAGGCCTCTCAAATCCATCCCTTTCTAACCCTTCGGTCCCTATTGCTCCTTCTATCAATGTCTTCTGTGACTTGATTTTGAAGGATTTGGATCAGTTACCTTATAAACGAACACATGGACATTCGGATATTAAAAATAGGCCTTAAACAGTTATGTGAACGGAAAGATCTGACCATTCGCCCTGCCGACAAAGGAGGGGGCATTGTGATACTTGATAAAATCGATTATTACAATGAGATGTTCAGGATCCTCATTGATGAAAACACCTACAGTCAACTACAGAGACCCCACCTTTGATTATAAGAAGGCGTTGGTGGAGCTATGCCCATTATGTACTATCTCCCCAACTCGATATATAATTTATCTGTTGACTTGCCCATGCAAGAAACAATATGTGCGATGCACTATACAATCATTCTCAGTGAGGGTTAATGAACACATAGTAAGTATAAAGAAAGTTTATACCAATCATAGTGTCCCCAGACACTACCTTCGTTACCACAATAAAGACCCGTCAGGTACCCAGTTCCAGATCATTGATTCCTCACTGGAGAGGTGATTCTAGTCTAATGCTGCGTACACACAATCGGACTTCTCATCGGAAAAAGATATGACGGCTTTTCCAACGGGATTCCGCTCAAGTTTGCCTTGCATACACACGGTCACGCAAAAGTTCGCTGAACTTACAACCGTCAACACTACAACGAGACGAGAATATGAAGTTCAATGCTTCCGAGCATGTGTCGAATTGATTCCGAGCATGCATAGGAATTTTGCGTGTCGGAATTGCCACAGACGATCGCATTTTCGGATAGAAACTTTTTCCGACCAAAAAATTGAGAGCATGCTCTCAATCTTTTGCTGGCTGGAATTAAGCCAGCAAAAGTCTGATGGAGCATACACACGGTCGCATTTTCTGATGAAAAACTCTCATCGGTATTTTGCGGGCCGAAATTCCGATAGTGTGTACGCGGCATTAGAGGAGTTTCTCACCTAGAAACATTCTGGATCTATGAACTGAAGTCTTATTCGCCGTTTGGCATGAATGTCCACTGGGACATTAATGCCTTTATTAAACGAGCTTAGTGCCCCCTTTATTTTAAAATCCTTTTTATTTATTTTTATTTCTTTTTTTCTCTGAGTATGTTATGGTTGTTGTTCATTTTTCTGTTTTATCCATTTTAATGTCACATATATACATTAATGGGAGTTGTCCTAAACATACATGTTATGCCATTATCCACATGTATTTTCATGTATTTATATACGGTTAGCATCACAAGGGATTTTGTGTATGAGAGCCCTGGCCTTGATCGACCAATGGAATATTTGGATTATTAGTGTTTTACTTGAAGCGGCCGTAAGGGGTCTGCTTAGTCTTATAATGTTTTTTGCTTCCAGCCGTGTTACCGTGAGATCATGGCTGTCTAAATGTATTCATATTGAGGCCTGGCGAGCACACATATTGTGACGTTGATGCCGCTTACATGCTTGGTCAAAGCGAGGCTTGGGCATCATGTGGGACATCATGTGATCATCGTCTTTCGGTATGAGTATGAGGCGTGGAGCCGGGAACGGATTGGCGTTGTGTTTAACGCTAATTGGAATATTAATTATTATACGTTCTATATATTTGCGCAATGTGGGGGAGCCGGCTTTGGGTTATGGAGAGCCCACTCCATACATTGCGCTCATTGTAACCTTTGTGATAACACTGATTTTATTCTGTACACATCAGCCTTGATGTTTGTACTTATGTTTTTTAATAAACCCATCCATTTTTGATCTATGCTATGCAGAGGCCCTTTTTTTCTTTTTCCTCTATGATCTAATCCATGATCATCCGCTGGAGGAGACGTTGGCACATTGCACCTGGATTTCCAGTGACGGTTCATCAGAGTTCCTGTCTCTATCCTTATGCTTGAACAATATAAAGTATTTTATTCCCGCGCTACCATGTAGGAAGTAAAATAGCAAGGGGAAAAGCTGCTTGCATCCTAAGGGTCCTAACTGGCCCCTATTGGTATAGTAAACTGGCAAGTGGGTGTGGTGCTGCGCTAATCCAAGTCAGTAAATAAATTAGTGCAAAGCGTACTAAAGTGCTGAACATCTAAATGTGTAAACGGCTAGCCCAAAGCATGGGCGTGAAGTGTACTCTTAGTGAGTGCAATAATAATGTGAAATCACAGTTGGTAGAAAATATAACTAATCTCAGAGAATAGTACATATAAATATCCAAACTTATATAAAAATGCAGTTAAATCAACGTAAACGTTAAAAAGCATGCGGTGAAACTCATCAAGTGATGCATGAGATATGGGTGACAGAAAGAAAAAGAAATTGATACACCCAATTTGCAAAACAGTGAAATAGAAAACAAAAAAATACAATGTTACACTGTGCGTCCGGAGAGATCTCCAGGCGTATTAAATAATTTGAAGTGTCCAGTGCAAGTAATCAGTGCTCAAATACGGCATAAAAACATATAAACAGTCCAAAAAACGTGGCATGTGCAACAAAGCAATCTTCAATGACTCATCAGTCCTAAGGTGCCCAACAGTGCAATAGTGCAAAACAGCAAAGTTTCCTTCGTAGACCAGTCAGTTGAATAAGTGGGGGTTGTGGAGTGTATAGATCAGAGAGGGAAATTCAGTCCTCTTCATGCAGCGATCCTACACTAATGGGTAATGGCCCCTTACCTCATTATACTGAGGTTACAGCATAAATCAACACCGCTCACAGCCGCTCCTATGGGGGTTGGTCCTGGGTCCCGGACTGGATCTCTGTATACTTTAGATCCTCAGGGGACATTAATAAGTCTATAAGTTTATAACTTTTTTGGTTATATATGCACTCTAGCGCTGAACTTTTCACCTTTATCTTTTACACAATCTTGTCACATTGTAGTGTCAGCAGCTACCTTTATTTATAGTAGCGCAGTAATTCACTATCGATTTCTGTTTACCTTTAACCTTGCATGTGATTGGGCATTCTTTGCCAAGTGAATTTTCACCACCTTCCCTAAGTTCTGGGGAAAATTCTCTTGCAAATTGAACATCCTATTTACCTTTAGTAAATCACCCCTACATAATTTGGACATAGGTCAGGAAACAGGACTTTAAAGCATGAAGAATTATTGCAGGTTCAGAAATTGCAGTCAGGTACCCAGTGCTCAGTATATGTCTGCAGATTTTCTGCTGTGTTACTGAGGCTTTTTTTTATTCTTTCTATATAATAATGTATTACGGAAGTATTGCTACTGTTTTAGGACAAAACATATCCTATATTTGCTGCAAAGCTGCTGGTTTTCTGAGGTTATAATCAGAGGTTCTTACACTGCAGTGGAGAAGTGGAGGGGGGGGGGGGGGGGGGGGTTGGCAGCCAGCTTATTCTGAATATCTAGGGCAGGTACGCCATGTGAAAAATGATGAGTCAGCTGAAAAGCTAAGGTGTTGAGGGACATAGTGATTTATAGGAAGCTGCAGAAGAGCCCACATGACCATCCTTCCAGGACCAGAAAACAGGGGGTTAGAAAAGCCATTTCATTTCTTTAAGAGGACATTAGCTCAACTGAAACTGGGTTATCCTCAGTGTTATGGGACTTCTGTGGCTACAAATATAAATTTCAATTTTAATTCAACCACCTGCGGTGCAGTGTTTCCCACCACCGTGATAACACTGCATACTGATGGCTGACAGCTGCCAATGTCATTTGCACAATCCTGAAATTTAGCATGGGCTATGAAAGAACAGGTAGGTCAGATATGACTTAGGGCGCTCAGCAACCATTGCACAGATTTGAATGGGACCAAGTTCTATGTGTACTGGCTCCTCTTGGGGATCTAACTGGCATTTTCAACTTCTGTTAATACTTTTTGTTTAAAGCAGAACTTTTTTCTTCACATGCAGTGGGCTGTGCCCGCACTGCATGGGTTAACTGCTCGTTTTGTTCAGGGGCGCACAGAAAGGCAATACCAGATCCTTCAATCCTCCAGAAAACAACGCCCTCCCACGTCCAGCCGTGGACTGTTCCTACCGTCCTTACGTCTAGAGCTGGTCTACGGGCGTGACGACATCAGAAGCCGTCCATGCACAAGCCCGCTAGCATGCGGCGGCGGGGGGGGGGCAGGAGCAGCAGGCACCGGTGTTGCGCTCAGGGGAACGGCTGATTAGGTAAGTATATATATATAGTGTAAGTACAGACACTAACATAGCTCCTAAAGATTTACTGTGAAGTTAAAGGGTAACTCCACTTTCATAAAAAAAATATATAGCAAATAAAAGAATATGAAATAGCATATACAATCGCTGCACAAGCCATATTGTAATTTAATACATAGACGCAAATGCAAAAGGGTGACAGCAAAAAAGACCAAGTGGTATTTTAAATTTGGCCCTTTTTTTTTTCATTTTTGTGATCCTATTATTAAAAATTACCTTTTCAATCTGCAGTGCTGTCATTTTCTCTAAAATTCAATGCAATATGGCAACACCGTTGATGTACAGAATGTCTCCGAAAATTCAAATCCTGCTTGTGTGATTGGCTCAATCATTTTCCCAGAAGTCTGCACTATGATACAAGTCAGATTTAAGTATCCTCTGCAAAAGCAATTTCATTTTTGGTGAGAAACTCCCCAAGGATTAATTACTTCTAAAGGGATGCAGACACTGCAACTTTTCTTATCAGATCTTATCAGAGTGCTCCAGGTGATTATAATGAGCCAGACCCTGCAATTCAGAATCAGCATGCAAAGGACATGGTCAAACAAACAGCCATTTCATCAGAGCAGAAACAGGTAGGAATCTGCAGCAAAATTTGTTAAAGTCCTTGCAATGTACAATATATTATTACCCAGAGGGGATTTTTTTCGCAACAAAAGTGGAGTTACACTCTACACCAGTGGCGTTGCTAGGGGGTTACTTTTGGGGCTATAGCCCCGAATCTGGGGCCCATAGCCCAGAGTCTCTGCAGGGGTCCCCAAGGGGAGGGGAGGCTCTCTGGGGACCCTGATGTAAGTGGGGTGCTCTCTGGGGACCCTGATGTAAGTGGGGGTCTCTCTGGGAACCCTGATGTAAGTGGAGGGCTCTCTGGGGACCCTGATGTAAGTGGAGGGCTCTCTGGGAACCCTGATGTAAGTGGAGGGCTCTCTGGGGACACTGATGTAAGTGGGGGGCTCTCTGGGAACCCTGATGTAAGTGGAGGGCTCTCTGGGGACCCTAATGTAAGGGGGGGCTCTCTTGGGATATATACACACACACACATCACATATATATATATATATATATATATATATATATATATATATATATATATATACACCGTATATACTCGAGCATAAGTCGTCCCGAGTATAAGTCGAGGCCCCTAATTTACCACAAAAAACTGGGAAAAATGTATTGACCCGAGTATAAGTCGAGGGTGAGAAATGGCAGAGGGTCAACAATGCCCATCTGCAGCTGCATGCCTCCCTGTGTCCTGTGCAGCCTACCTGTACCCTGTGCATGTGTCCTGTACATGTGTGTGTGTCCTGTACATGTGTGTCCTGTACATGTCCTGTGTCCTGTACATGTCCTGTGTCCTGTACATGTCCTGTGTGCATGTGTCCTGTGTGCATGTGCAGCCTACCTGTGTCCTGTGTCCCTGTGTGCATGTGTCCTGTGTGCATGTGCAGCCTACCTGTGTCCTGTGCAGCCTCCCTGTGGCGATCTCCATCCTCCCTGTGGCGATCTCCATCCTCAAACGGCGGCCGGCGTGTGATGATAGTGTTCGGCGGCCATTCCACAATTCAAAAGCTGCGCCTCCTCCTCGTCTGTGATAGGCTGACCGCTGACTGCCTATCACGGACATTCTCTCATTCTCATACCACGGACGAGGATGAGAGAATGTCCGTGATAGGCTGTACACTGACAGCTGTTCAGCCTATCACAGATGAGCAGGAGGCGCGGCTTTTGAAAGCTGCAATAGCCGGCGAACAGTATCATTACACGCCGGCCGCCGTCTGCCTGCATGACACGCTGATCATGCAGACAGACGGCAGGGACTCGAGTATAAGTCGAAGGGACACTTTCAGCCCAAAAAAAAGGGCTGAAAAATTCGACTTATACTCGAGTATATACGGTATATATATATATATATATATATATATATATATATATATATATATATATATACCCAACCAAGTGCTTGACTTTCTTTACTACGCTGCTAGCCCCAGATCTTTTGTAGACCTAGCAACGCCCCTGCTCTACACTATATTACCATAAGTATTGAGACGCCTGCCTTTACACACACATGAACTTTAATGGCATCCCAGTTTTATGCCGTGTACACACGAGCGGATTTTCCGTCGGAAAAAACTTGGATGGTTTTTCCGACGGAATTCCGCTCAAGCTTGCCTTGCATACACATGGTCACACAAAACTTCTCTGTACTTTCGACCGTCAAGAACGAGGTGACGTACAACACTACGATGAGCCGAGAAAATTTAAGTTCAATGCTTCCGAGCATGCGTAGGAATTTTGCGTGTCGGAATTTGTACAGACGATCGCATTTTCGGATAGGAACTTTTCCCGACCGAAAAATAGAGAACCTGCTCTCAGCCTTTTGCTGGCTGGAATTCCGCCAGCAAAAGACCGATGGAGCATACACATGTTCACATTTTCTGACAAAAAGCTCTCATCAGATTCCGATCGTGTGTACGTGGCATTAGTCCATAGGGTTAAATATTGAGTTGGCCCACCCTTTGCAGCTATAACAGCTTCAACTCTTCTGGGAAGGCTGTCCACAAGATTTAGGAGCGTGTCTATGGGAATATTTGATCATTCTTCCAGAAGCACATTTGTGAAGCCAGGTACTGATGTTGGATGAGAAGGCCTGGCTCACAGTCTCCGCTCTAATTCACCCCAAAGGTGTTCTATTGGGTTGAGGTCAAACTCGCTCATCCACACTGTATTGCCAAAAGTATTGGGGCACCCCTCCAAATCATTTGCTGGAGGGGGGATTATGGTGTGGGGTTGTTTTTCGGGGGTTGGGCTTGACCCCTTAGTTCCAGTGAAGGGAACTCTTAAGGTGTCAGCATAACAAGACATTTTAGACAATTTCATGCTCCCAACTTTTTGGAAACAGTTTGAGGATGGCCCTTTCCTGTTCCAACATGACTGTGCACCAGTGCACAAAGCAAGGACCATAAAGACATGGGTGAGCAAGTTTGGGGTGGAGGAACTTGACTGGCCTTCACAGAGTCGGATGAATTAGAGCGGAGACTGCGAGCCAGGCCTTCTCGTCCACATCAGTGCCTGACCTCACAAATGCACTTCTGGAAGAATGGTCAAACATTAAGGTGGTTGTAAAAGCTACACATTTTTAACTTAAGTGCATTCCTTGCATTTAGGTAAAAAATGCCTAGCATTTGTTAGACCCAAAATGTTATGCCCCTCCCTTCAAATACTACCTGAATCCTCACGTGCCCATCCCTAGCGTCTCTCCTCTCTCCCTGCATTCACTAAACAGAGTCAGCAGAGGGAGCCATTGGCCAATCCCATGAGGAGGCAACAGGGGACAGGGCCGAGCGGAGCTGCATGTGTCTATAGATGCACACAGCCCAACTTGGGAGCAAGCCCGCAGGTGTGCCACCATAGGATGTGGCTTCCTATGGTGGCACACTGGGAAGAGGGGGAGCCAAGAGCACTGGCAGGGGACCTTGGAAGAGAAAGTTCCAGACCGCTCTGTGCAATACCATTGCACAGAGCAGGTAAATATAAACCTGTTTGTCATTTTAATTTGAAAAAAGGACTTAACAATCACTTTAAAATATCATCGTCAAACAGTTTATGTCATTGTGAAGTGTGTGCCATCTGGAATTTTCAGATTATTGTTCATAAGTAAACTATCATCTGTTATCATCTGTGTTTCTCTTTAAGGTTATGCAGGGCTTCTCGCTCTGCCACCACTATCACAACATTTTTCATTGCTTCTGACAACCTTGGGCAGGAAATGACAGAGCGTACTTAGCATCCCAAACGCTTCTACTTTCCCTACCCTAAAGGGTCTCAGAGGGTCACCGCTTGAGCATTTTGCTGGATATATACCAGTGGATACATGACCTCCTTACAGTCCTCACTTGTTCAAAGCAACAACATCTGACAGCTGAATTGTGTTCTTGCTGTGCAGTAAGAACAAAGCAATTCAGTGTAACATGAGTGCATGACTGATTTCAGTTTGCCATAAGCCGTTTGCCGTAATGGATTGTACATGCAGTCTTTACCCCACAACTAAAAAGATCACATACTTAGTAAAGGATTAGTAAACTGAGCGATCAAGAGTCAAGATGACAGCCTGTTCTTCCAGGAGCAGTAAAAACTAAAAACACCCAAAAACGCCCCTAAATGCTGCTAAATGCTGCTAAATACTGTAAAAAGCTGTTAGCTGCGTTTGGCATTTTCAGGCATTTTTACATCATAGGGAGTGTTTTTTTATTGAAAAAAGTCAAAAACCGCCAACGCCATGAATGTCATTAAAAACCGCGTTTTTAACGCTGCTTTTTCCTGGCAGCAGCGCTGATGTTTTTTAAACATCATGTGTGCACGAGGTCTTAGAAGTGGCTGGGCTTAGTGACTCCACTACCTCAAAAGGACAATATATGTGTTATTTCCAAAAAAATAAATAAAAAAGGAAAGAGATATTGGGCCCATAGGGACCAATCTGATTCCTTGTTTCATGTTCTTAGACAATAAGGGGTGTTTGTATAAAAAGTTTTTTATCCTGCAGAGCTGCATGTATGTTTGTTCTGTGCAAATGCCTGGAAAATTGATTGTTGCTAGCCAATTTTCTCTCCAGGACGCATGTTTTTTCCACTTAGACGAATAGCGTTAGTCAGGAAAATGCCACATTATGGCCACCGGATGGAAATGATAGTCATAGAAAATAAATAGTTACTTCCCATGATCCACTTTGTTTTAGTTTAACTTACATACTTTTCAAATAGCCCATAGATATACCCCCATTTATCTGCAGCTGTCATCCCCACCTGCTACTGATGTCTCTAATGCCCCGTATACAGGGTCGGACTTTGTTTGGACATTCCGACATCAAAATCTTAGGATTTTTTCCGACGGATGTTGGCTCAAACTTGTCGTGCATACACACGGTCACACAAAGTTGTCGGAAAATCCTATCATTCTGAACGCGGTGACGTAAAACACGTACGCCGGGACTATAAACGGGGCAGTGGCCAATAGCTTTCATCTCTTTATTTATTCTGAGCATGCGTGGCACTTTGTCCGTTGGATTTGTGTACACACGATTGGAAATTCCGACAACGGATTTTGTTGTCGGAAAATTTTATAGCCTGCTCTCAAACTGCTCGCAAACTGCTCTCAAACTTTGTGTGTCGGAAAATCCGATGGAAAATGTGTGATGGAGCCTACACACGGTCGGAATTTCCGACAACAAGGTCCTATCACACATTTTCCACATTGTACGGGGCATAAGTGTAGTGCTACCCCCGCAGGAGCAGCTGGTTACTGGTTTCCCCTGTTCCTGCACAGCCAGGCGACATGTATTTTCTACTTGCATCAAAAACACAAGAAATCAGTCTTTGGGCTTGTTTTTGTTGTTTTATTGTGGAAAACAACTTGGATAAGGTATAGGGATTATGGGATGCACAACTTGGCCTGAAGAAACAACAGATGAGGACAACTTGCTAGAAACACCCAGTTTCTTGGACCAGTGGCAAAGTCCCTTACGGACCAGGAGCTCTCAGCCCCTTTGGAAAATAGCACAAAATGTTGCAAAACTGCATGCAGAAGTATCTGCTCCCCTCTTGTAGAACTGCTCCTAGCTCCACTCCCTGCAAGTACTACCAGCCCTCCTAGCTGCTTGTCCACCAGCCCATCTGGCTACTTCGAAGATCCCCCAGGACAAGGGAAAAAAGGGTTAAGCACAGCGCTGTCCTTTGAAAGCTTGCTTCACGTGGCAGTCTCTCCCTTTGCAAATTCCTGGGTGTGCTGATGTACTCACTCTGTCCTCCCTGCCCCCTGCTGCCCTTAGGCAAGTTTGCTTTTCAACCCGGACGTTGAACGGATTCTTCCAAGCCAGCCCGAGCCCCAGCCTAGAGGCAGAGTCACCCCTAGACCTGGGGGTCCCCCCCTAGGCCACGACAGCCTTCTCAGCACTCCATCTTCCACCTGACTCCCCTGCTGGCCAGGCTTTACCATATTTAAGGGCTGACCCAGCCCCCCTGCCCTGCCCTCTGCCTGAGGATTGTCCAGATTCATTCAAGTATGCATATCAGGACCTCCTGGCCTCCGCCCACTAACTTACAGAAGTTTCTAGAAACTGCTAGATCCAGGGGGAGGTAGCAGAGACCTGCACTGTAGAGCCATCCAGCATGACCCAATTACAGACTCACACAATTACCATGAGTCATACCAAAATAAATTTACCTATGCTAACACTAGTAGCACACTATCAATAGAGCAAAATGGGATGCCAAGACATTGAGCTAGGTTATTAAAAGTCCTGTGATGGGGATGTTAATCTGTTGGTTGGTGCCTGAGGCTTCCAACCTAAAGCTTACATAGGGATGTTCACCTGGTCCCCTTTCAGGCTCATGCCGCTGGGAGACTGAGCCAGCCAATCCCGCCCCCTCCATAGCCCAGGGCTCCAATGAGCACTGGAGGGGCAGAGCAGAGAGCCAGTGACTGACAGTCATCACTCTCTGCTCACTGAAGAATCATAACTGAGCCATCAGTGGTCATGTGATCGCTCGGTTCTCAGCCTTAAGCTGGTGGGGGAGAGATGCCGCATCAGACCAATGCTGCATCGACCTAGCTGAGTATAAATCTTTATTTTTTTGAATTTCCATACTTTTCTTTTAAATGAGGGCTGCAGTTAGACACCCTGCTGCCCTCTGCAGATCTGAATGATAACATCCTTTTTTATACACTCCATTCCTGTTGTGGGATTGTTTTAGTACAAAGCATGCTAGAATGTTTTTTTAAACCATCTTGTATACAGTCTTCTTTTTATTCTGAAATACAATTATTAACCTCTAGACAAAAAAAAAGAAAGGTTACTTTATGTATTCTGAATGATAAAAAACCTTCTGAATCCTCTAAACATTCACTCCCCCCCTTGCAGGTAATTTAGCAACAAATGTCCAGACATGTTCAGAAGTGAGAAAGATGTTATCTAAATGTAACCACCCCACCTTAACCACTTCCATACCGGGCCTATTCTGGCACTCCTCTCCTACATGTAAAAATCATAATTTATTTGCTAGAAAATTACTCAGAACCCTCAAACATTATATACAGTATCTCACAAAAGTGAGTACACCCCTTACATTTTTGTAAATATTTTATTATATCATTTCCTGTGACAACACTGGAGAAATGACACTTTGCTACAATGTAAAGTAGTGAGTGTACAGCTTGTATAACAGTGTAAATTTGCTGTCCCCTCAAAATAACTCAACACACAGCCATTAATGTCTAAACCGCTGGCAACAAAAGGGAGTACACCCCTAAGTGAAAATGTCCAAATTGGGCCCAAAGTGTCAATATTTTGTGTGGCCACCATTATTTTCCAGCATTGCCTTAACCCTCTTGGGTATGGAGTTCACAGGTTACCACTGGAGTCCTCTTCCACTCCTCCATGATGACATCACAGAGCTGGTGGTTGTTAGAGACCTTGCACTCCTCCACCTTTCATTTGAGGATGCCCCACAGATGCTCAATAGGGTTTTGGGCTGGAGACATGCTTGGCCAGTCCAGGACTTTTACCCTCAGCTTCTTTAGCAAGGCATTGGTTGTCTTGGAGGTGTGTTTGGGGTCGTTATCATGTTGGAATACTGCCCTGCGGCCCAGTCTCCGAAGGGAGGGGATCATGCTCTGTTTCAGTATGTCACAGTACTTGTTGGCATTCATGGCTCCCTCAATGAACTGTAGCTCCCCAGTGCTGGCAGCATTTATGCAGCCCCAGACCATGACACTCCCACCACCATGCTTGACTGTAGGCAAGACACACTTGTCTTTGTACTCCTCACCTGGTTGTCGCCACACACGCTTGACACCATCTGAACCAAATAAGTTTATCTTGGTGTCATCAGACCACAGAACATGGTTCCAGTAATCCATGTCCTTAGTCGGCTTGTCTTCAGCAAACTGTTTGCGGGCTTTCTTGTGCATCATCTTTAGAAGAGGCTTCCTTCTGGGACGACAGCCATGCAGACCAATTTAATGCAGTGTGCGGTGTATGGTCTGAGCACTGACAGGCTGACCCCCACTACTTCAACCTCTGCAGCAATGCTGGCAGCACTCATGTGTATATTTCCCAAAGACAACCTCTGGATATGACGCTGATCATGTGCACTCAACTTCTTTGGTTGACCATGGCAAGGCCTGTTCTGAGTGGAAACTGTCCTGTTAAACCACTGTATGGTCTTGGCCACTATGCTGCAGTTCAGTTTTAGGGTCCTGGCAATCTTCCTATAGCCTAGACCATCTTTATGTAGAGCAACAATTCTTTTTTTCAGATCCTCAGAGAGTTCTTTGCCATGAGGTGCCATGTTGAACTTCCAGTGACCAGAGTGAGAGTGAATAAACCCAAATTTAACACACCTACTCCCTATTCACACACCTGAGTCACATGACACCAGGGAGAGAAAATGGCTAATTGGGCCCAATTTGGACATTTTCACTTAGGGGTGCACTCACTTTTGTTGCCAGTGGTTTAGACATTAATGGCTGTGTGTTGAGTTATTTTGAGGGGACAGCTAATTTACATTGTTATGCAAGCTGTACACTCACTACTTTACATTGTAGCAAAGTGTCATTTCTTCAGTGTTGTCACATGAAAAGATATAATAAAATATTTACAAAAATGTGAGGGGTGTACTCACCTTTATGAGAGACTATGTTTTTTTAGCAGAGAACCTAGGGAATCAAATGGCAGTCGTTGTAACTTTTTATGTCACACGGTATTTGCACAGCAATTTTTCAAATGCGTTTTTTTTTGGAAAAAAATAGTTTCATGAATAAAAAATAAAACAAAACAGTAATGTTAGCCCAATTTGTTTGTATAATGTGAAAGATGATGTTACGCCGAGTAAATAGATACCTAACATGTCACACTTTAAAATTGCGCAAGCTGGTGGAATGGCGCCAAACTTTGGTACTTAAAAATCTCCATAGAGAGGAGGTCTTGGGCTAGAAGTGCTGCTCTCACTCTAAGGTTCGCCGCTATACCTCACATGTTTGGTTTGATTGCCGTTTACATATGTGGGCAGGACGTACGTATGCGCTCGCTTCTGCATGCGAGCACGCGGGGACGGGGGCATTTAAAATTATTTTTTTGTTTATTTTATTTATTTATTTTTATACTTTCTCTTTTAAAAAATGTTTTTGATCACTTTTATTCCTATTACAAGTGATAGGAATAGGGCATGACAGGTCCTCTTTATGGAGAGATCTGGGGTCTATAAGTCCCCACATCTCGGCTCCAGGCTGGAAAGGCTGAGATAAAAAAAAAAAAAAAAACGATCAGCCTTTCCAGTCGAGTACACGGCAGTATTTACAATTGCCAGGCCAAGCATGACATCATAACGTCACGCCTAAGCCTCAGATCATAGAGACTGTCGGAGAGCATCTGGTCACCGGTATTCTCTATGGTGAACTTCCAGCGCAGACGGATTTCTTCTCCGGTTTGTTGATTGCACGGGTGAGCTGGTAGAAGCACCCCCTCCTGCCGCCTGTAAGAATGATCTAGCGGGAAAACTGCCACTATGATTGTTCTTATGGAATCGCTGGCTGAAAAGATGATATCTAAATGATGCCTGCAGCTGCAGGCATCATTCAGCTACCCCCAATCAAAGTCCAGGATGTCATATGACGGCCTTGGGCCTGAAGTGGTTAAGCAGGAGAATCTCATCAAATTTTTTTTACTGCCTGGATGTATGCAGCCAGTGCCTAATTGATAGATAGTGCTATATTCCTTAAGTTTCCCTTATTCCAGCCTAATTGCTTACTCTTTCCTGCTATCATAGACTGTTTCTGGTAATAGAGAAGAGAGAGGCAATAGGGCAGGATTATGAATATTTGTTTAATTTTCTGGCAAACCTGTGGGAAGATGCAGCAAGGAGGCAGTAAATCCGATTGCAGAGAACAGAACTTAATGTATTAATGTAGAATCCAGTAATTCACAGCAAACCCTGCAGGAAGTCACCTGGCCAGGAACACACATGGCATACAACAGCAGTGTGTAGCAGAGCAGGTCTCGAATGTGCCGAAAGCATCTATGTTGAGGGGCGGAATGTGGCCTTGCCAGTCTGAGCACAAATAGGAAAGTTTTCCAGAATGATGGTGTGCCCCTATCCTTTACCCATTCGGCTGTAACCTCTCCCTGCCACTAATCACTGTCCCTGTCAGATGGGTGACCTGTCGCTACACTACCCACAAATGAAATGTGTGCCATACCTGGGGACCAGGGCCTTAAATAGGCTCTGCCTCACTCAAGATGGCTGATTGAGTCACATGGGACGGCAGCATCCAATTGGATAGCTTCCCCAGTAACCCAGGAAACCATAGAGGAACCATGTTCCTTTTAACTTCCTCTCCCCTGCAATGCCACTGCAGTTAAGTGCCACCAGCAATGGAAAAAATAGACTGCACCTGCCTACGAACCACTAGGACTTTTGTTGCCTTGATGCATGCTGGAGAAGGGTAAACCTTAAAGAGAGGGCTTTTCCTCCTAGGCTTAGGCCTGGGGAGAATGGTATCAGTACTGCTAACATCCAGGGCCTGCTGCCTACATGTGATTAAACATCAGCATACCTCCCAACTTTTGAACTTCAGAATGAGGGACACTTGAGGAAGGAAGTAACCTTGCATAGCGCGCTGCGGCAAATGTGGGCGTGGTCAAACTTTTGATAGTGGGAGGAGCTTAATGGGCATCATTAAACAAAACTTGGGCTTCCTTGTATCTATAAAATATGCTTTTATTATTGTTGCACAAGCAAGAGTCTCATGGATACATACATATCCCAGCACATTCATTTAAAAAAAAGGATAAAAGAATGCAGTGTTTGGAGTGCATTACGTACAAAGTGCAGGGTTGTAGGATGAGCTATATACAGAGTGCAGGGTTCTGGCATGAGCTATATACAGAGGGCAGGGTTGTAGGATGAGCTATGTACAGAGTGCAGGGTTCTGGCATGAGCTATGTACAGAGTGCAGGGTTCTGGCATGAGCTATGTACAGAGTGCAGGGTTCTGGTATGAGCTGTGTACAGAGTGCAGGGTTCTGGCATGAGCTGTGTACAGAGTGCAGGATTCTGGCATGAGCTGTGTACAGAGTGCAGGGTTCTGGCATGAGCTGTGTACAGAGTGCAGGGTTCTTGCATGAGCTGTGTACAGAGTGCAGGGTTCTAGCATGAGCTGTGTGTGTACAGAGTGCAGGGTTCTGGCATGAGCTGTGTACAGAGTGCAGGGTTCTGGCATGAGCTGTGTACAGAGTGCAGGGTTCTGGCATGAGCTGTGTACAGAGTGCAGGGTTCTGGCATGAGCTGTGTACAGAGTTCAGGGTTCTGGCATGAGCTGTGTACAGAGTGCAGGGTTCTGGCATGAGCTGTGTACAGAGTGCAGGGTTCTGGCATGAGCTGTGTACAGAGTGCAGGGTTCTGGCATGAGCTGTGTACAGAGTGCAGGGTTCTGGCATGAGCTGTGTACAGAGTGCAGGGTTCTGGCATGAGCTGTGTACAGAGTGCAGGGTTCTGGCGTGAGCTGTGTACAGAGTGCAGGGTTCTGGCGTGAGCTGTGTACAGAGTGCAGGGTTCTGGCGTGAGCTGCGTTCAGAGTGCAGGGTTCTGGCGTGAGCTGCGTTCAGAGTGCAGGGTTCTGGCGTGAGCTGCGTTCAGAGTGCAGGGTTCTGGCGTGAGCTGCGTTCAGAGTGCAGGGTTCTGGCGTGAGCTGCGTTCAGAGTGCAGGGTTCTGGCGTGAGCTGCGTTCAGAGTGCAGGGTTCTGGGGTGAGCTGCATTCAGAGTGCAGGGTTCTGGGGTGAGCTGCATTCAGAGTGCAGGGTTCTGGGGTGAGCTGCATTCAGAGTGCAGGGTTCTGGGGTGAGCTGCATTCAGAGTGCAGGGTTCTGGGGTGAGCTGCATTCAGAGTGCAGGGTTCTGGGGTGAGCTGCATTCAGAGTGCAGGGTTCTGGGGTGAGCTGCATTCAGAGTGCAGGGTTCTGGGGTGAGCTGCATTCAGAGTGCAGGGTTCTGGGGTGAGCTGCATTCAGAGTGCAGGGTTCTGGGGTGAGCTGCATTCAGAGTGCAGGGTTCTGGGGTGAGCTGCATTCAGAGTGCAGGGTTCTGGGGTGAGCTGCATTCAGAGTGCAGGGTTCTGGGGTGAGCTGCATTCAGAGTGCAGGGTTCTGGGGTGAGCTGCATTCAGAGTGCAGGGTTCTGGGGTGAGCTGCATTCAGAGTGCAGGGTTCTGGGGTGAGCTGCATTCAGAGTGCAGGGTTCTGGGGTGAGCTGCATTCAGAGTGCAGGGTTCTGGGGTGAGCTGCATGCAGAGTGCAGGGTTCTGGGTTGAGCTATGTACAGAGTGCAGGGTTCTGGGTTGAGCTATGTACAGAGAGCATGGTTCTGGGGTGAGCTATGTACAGAGTGCAGGGATCTGTGATGAGCTGTGTACAGAGTGCAGGGTTCTGGCATGAGCTGTGTACAGAGTGCAGGGTTCTGGCATGAGCTGTGTACAGAGTGCAGGGTTCTGGCATGAGCTGTGTACAGATTGCAGGGTTCTGGCATGAGCTGTGTACAGAGTGCAGGGTTCTGGCATGAGCTGTGTACAGAGTGCAGGGTTCTGGCATGAGCTGTGTACAGAGTGCAGGGTTCTGGCGTGAGCTGCATTCAGAGTGCAGGGTTCTGGCGTGAGCTGCATTCAGAGTGCAGGGTTCTGGCGTGAGCTGCATTCAGAGTGCAGGGTTCTGGCGTGAGCTGCATTCAGAGTGCAGGGTTCTGGCGTGAGCTGCATTCAGAGTGCAGGGTTCTGGGGTGAGCTGCATTCAGAGTGCAGGGTTCTGGGGTGAGCTGCATTCAGAGTGCAGGGTTCTGGGGTGAGCTGCATTCAGAGTGCAGGGTTCTGGGGTGAGCTGCATTCAGAGTGCAGGGTTCTGGGGTGAGCTGCATTCAGAGTGCAGGGTTCTGAGGTGAGCTGCATTCAGAGTGCAGGGTTCTGGGGTGAGCTGCATTCAGAGTGCAGGGTTCTGGGGTGAGCTGCGTTCAGAATGCAGGGTTCTGGGGTGAGCTGCATTCAGAGTGCAGGGTTCTGGAGTGAGCTGCATTCAGAGTGCAGGGTTCTGGGGTGAGCTGCATTCAGAGTGCAGGGTTCTGGGGTGAGCTGCATTCATTGTGCAGGGTTCTGGAGTGAGCTGCATGCAGAGTGCAGGGTTCTGGGTTGAGCTATGTACAGAGTGCAGGGTTCTGGGTTGAGCTATGTACAGAGAGCATGGTTCTGGGGTGAGCTATGTACAGAGTGCAGGGATCTGTGATGAGCTATGTACAGGGTGCAGGGTTCTGAGATGAGATTTATACAGGGTGCAGGGTTCTGGGATGAGCTATATACAGGGTGCGGGGTTCTGAGACGAGCTATATACAGGGCACAGGGTACTGGATGAGCTGTATACAGGGTGCAGCAGAGGCGTAATTAGAACCTTCAGGGGCCCTGGTGCAAGAAACCATGAAGGGCCCCCCCGACCTCCAGCATGGGCCATTCCCTTCGAGCCCAGAGCCCTTCCCACTGATCCCATCACCCTTCATGGTCCCACAGCAGATTGGGCCCGGCCATGGGGGCAGAAGGCCAGGGCCTAGTTGCAAGTGCAACCTTTTGCTGGTAGTTCCGCCAGTGGTGTCAGTGTGGACTGTGAATGGTGTCAGTCAGTAGGGCAGTGGACATGGTCAGTAGAGCAGTGGAAGTGGTCAGTATGGCAGAGAAAGTGGTCAGTATGGCAGAGAAAGTGGTCAGTAAGGTAGTGGACATGGTCAGTAGGGCAGTGGACGTGGTCAGTAGAGCAGTGGACGTGGTTAGTAGGGCAGTAGACATAATCAGTAGGGCAGTGAACAGGATCAGTAGTTTTTTTTTATTGTTGTTATTTTATTTTTGTTATTATTTTTTACCATTATATTTTATCCATTTTATTTTTTAGAGTTTTTTTACAGTTTTTGATGGGAGTTGGTGGCAGTGGAGGGCAGTATGATGGGAGGGGGTGTCAGTGGAGGGCAGTATGATGGGAGGGGTGGCAGTGGAAGGCAGTATGTTGGGGGCGGAGGCAGTGGAAGGCATTATGATGGGAGGGGAGGCAGTGGAGGGCAGTATGATGGGGTGGAGGGCAGTATGATGGGGTGGAGGGCAGTATGATGGGGTGGAGGGCAGTATGATGGGAGAGGAGGTAGTGGAGGGCAGTATGATGGGAGGAGGCGGTAGTGGAGGGCAGTTTAATAGGAGGGGGGGTTAGTGCAGGGCAGTATGATGGGAGGGATGGTAGTGGAGGGCAATATAATGGGAGGGGGTTTAGTGGAGGGCAGTATTATGGGAGGGGTGGTAGTGGAGGGCAGTATGATGGGAGGGGGGTTAGTGGAGGGCAGTATAATAGGAGGGATGGCAGTGGAGGGCAGTATAATTGGAGGGGGGCAGTATGATGGGTGGGGGTGGCAGTGAAAGGCAGTATAATGGGGGGGTTAGTGGAGGGCAGTATAATAGGAGGGGTGGCAGTGGAGGGCAGTATAATAGGAGGGGGGCAGTGGAGGGCAGTATAATAGGAGGGGGGGCAGTATGATGGGATTGGGGCAGTATGATGGGAGGGGTGGTAGTAGAGGGCAGTATATGGGGGGGTAGTGGAGGGCAGTAAAATGGGAGGGGGGCAGTATAATGGGGGGGGGGGGGTAGTGGAGGGCAGTATGGGGGGACTGTACAGCATGACTGGAGAGGGGCAGTGTATGGGAGGGAGCAGAGTTACCATGAGTGTACTCAGAGTCAGGGCAGTGCAGGGAGCATTTCTCCTACCTTTATTCCAGCGCAGGAACAGCCTTCGGGGAAGACCCGGAGTAGGGGGCGGAGTCAGGGGCGGAGCCGGGGGCGGAGCTTAGGCGCGAAGAGGACTCCTCCTTTGGCTAAATGCTGGGGCTCCACTCAGGGAAGACCCGGAGTTGGGGGCGGAGTCGGGGGCGGAGTCAGGGGCGGAGCTTAGGCGCGAAAAGGACTCCTCCTTTGGCTAAATGCTGGGGCTCCACTCAGGGAAGACCCGGAGTCGGGGGCGGAGTTAGGGGCGGAGCCGGGGGCGGAGCTTAGGCGCGAAGAGGACTCCTCCTTTGGCTAAATGCTGGGGCTCCACTCTCCTCCTTGTCGTGACGTCACTGGTTGTTAGACGCCAGGCGGGCCATGCCTAGCAACCAGTTGTTTTGGCAGTGAGCCAGGCAGCGTCTGGGGGTGAAATGAAGCGGTCGCGGCCAAAACTAGTACAGCAGGCAGTGAGGGACAGCGGCAATGCGGCAATTTTTAGGGGGGCATCAGATCGGCCAGTGGGGCAATTCCGGGACATTGTATTGTCCCGGAATGAAGCTGCCCGGGACGCGGGACAGACCTCCCACAGCGGGACTTTCACGGGCAATCCGGGACGGTTGGGAGGTATGCATCAGACCTGGGTTAAGGTCTGGAGGTGCCCCACCTGGAATGGAAGAAGCTATACTGAGGTTGGAGCGCCAGTGGGCAATCTCTGCCAGTGGAAGTGTCCTGGATAGCTATGAGCAGCTGGAGCCATGCAGAGGACTGGTAATTCACTTGGAGAATGGATAGAGCCCTCTATAAATTTGTATATATTGAGGTTTGGGGCTGCCCTAGGCACTGGGCCATGTGTGTTTTGTGGCAGTATAATCCTGACAAGGAAGGACTGAATTATCCTAAAATCAATTCCTTATATAACTGCTTTTTATTCATCAAATTTGTGTCTACCCATTCACAAATCGTGTGTGTTTCTCCCTCTACTGTCAAAATTCACTAGTCACTGTAATATTTGAGTTATTCATGCTATGCTTTTCAAATCTGTAGTTTCAGCTGTCGTATTCTTTGCATAGCTTATTTCATCTTCAAGCAGAGGAACTGAACAAGCAGGAGGTAGCCTAGGTGTCGATTCCTCCACTAAAACACCCTCCTCCCTCCTTCTGACTGTGAATGAGCTAAAAATAAAAAGGTCCAACTAGGAATGTGACTGGAACCAGAATGAGAAAGCCCAGAGGATTCTTCAGCTAAGGGTTTCCCAAGAAGAGAATCCAGGTAGTGACCTACATAAAGAGCAAATAAAGGGGGAGTACATCTGTGGAGTGCTTCTGGTCACAGAACATCCCTGTAAATGTTTAGAGTCTAACTAATGTCCAGAAATTATGTTATGATTCTTAACCAGGGCATGGCGGCTGAATTTATTTAAGGGGTTAATGGTGAGGAAGGAGTCAATATTACTGCCACATTGCTTGAAAATGATGTAGGACATTATCCATGTCTTGTCCTCTACTGTGTCATTGGTATCTTGCTTCTGCATAAACACCCATGTCCCTACGTGGCCCCCAGCAAGAATTCTTTCTCCCTGAAATCTTTTACTCACAAATTTTAACAGAAATCAGAAATATAGTGCTTTTAAAATTGAGAAGCCACTAAAGCCAAAAACACCCTTCTGCATGACCAAAAGAGTTTCCCTTAAAGTGGAACTCAACTTTATACCATGTTGCATTTAAAACAAAGCAAAAAATTGCAAAATCTCCATTGTGCAATACATACTCCGTTATGAAGGGACCATAGTTAAAACTGGTATTCTGGTATGTGGTTAACCTGTAATAATAGCGGTTCAGTTTATGAATTTCTTTTATTTCACATGCCTTTATTTATATATTTCTCCACATTTACATGTAGACCTAAAGCAAAAGTGACAGTTACAGGGTTGGGAAAACAGTACAGCACTGGGAGGGATAGGTAATGGTCAGTTTTTATTTACGTGGTTGAACCCTTTCACTGCCACTGACATATAGCATACATTGACAGCAGCAGAAGCTTTTAAACGCAATCTCGGCTGTATGTAAATTAGATACGCTGACTGTCGGCTGGTGATAATAGTGAATAAAATGTTAAAAATAAAGTTACACCTAAGCACTTAACCCCCCCCCCCCCCAAAAAAAAAATTGAGCCGACACATACAAATTTAAAAACATGTGTCCAGGGCACCTACATATGAAAATGTAAATTGCGTTGCACATGCTACTTATCACCACGCCCACTGGAATGAGAGCAATAATTCTAGGCCATTATTTATGGGAAACCTAAACTGGTGACCTGTAGGGATTTTTAAAGTGTCACCTGCAGAAAGTTTAGGGTACCAAAGTTTGTCGCTGTTTCACAGGCGCACACAATTTTAATACAAACGTCAAAAAGAATACCCGTGCTATGGATGAAATTTACCCGTGAAGGAACCAATAATAAAAATATAAGTATAACACAAAGTGATTAAACCAGGTTTCGGCTGTTATGCTGTGTGATATACATCTGTAAAAATTCAATATGTGACCCCCAACTGCCCTATGGGTAATAGTGCTACCCAAAACAGTATTGCATTAACAAACATAAATATGAATTGTTATGCCATAAATATGAATTATTATGAATTATGCCATGTTACTACAGTAAATAATCCACTGGTTGGTGTCCACATTATAGTGATATTCCCATACCACCAATGGTATGAAATGGTCTGACCGCACACCAAGCTGGCCGGAGTCTGCATCGTTTATGGTCAGAACTACAACTATAAGCCATGGGGCAGGAGTGCAAGCTTAAAGCGGTTGTATACCCGCGTTTTTTTTTTTTTTTTTTCCTATACCTGCAAGGGAAAAGGCATAATGAGCTAGTATGCACCGCATACTAGCTCATTATGATATACTTACCTTAGAACGAGGCGCCGGCATCTCATCCTGTCCACGCCGAGGGAGCTGACATCTCCCCTCGGCGTGTCTTCCGGGTATCGCGGCTCCGGCACTGTGAGTGGCCGGAGCCGCGATGTCGTCACTCCCGCGCATGCGCGCAGGAGACTTCTGCCCGGAAGGCTCCGGAGTTTGCCGGGCTGTCAGCCGAGAATCCCCTGTGCGCATGCGCCGCTGGAGTCAGCGGCTCATTGCGAGGGGAATATCTCCTAAACCGTATAGGTTTAGGAGATATTTTTTTTACCTACAGGTAAGCCTTATTATAGGCTTACCTGTAGGTAAAAGTTAACAAAAAGGGTATACAACCACTTTAAGCAAAACTCAAATCAAAACAATCAAAATTTATTTATTTATACACTTTCACCATAGAACCTTTACATCATTAGGAGCCATTTCCAATGGCAAAACGCGTTGGACGATACCTTCTGGTTTGGCATCACTTGCAGCACCAGAAAAACATGGCGGCCATCTTTGATGATGGGTATTTACTGGTTTTCTAAGGCAAACACTGTTTGTATCCATTAAAGGGGTTGTAAAGGTAATTTTTTTATTTTTTAAAAATAACAAACATGTTATACTTACCTTCACTGTGCAGCTCGTTCTGTACAGAGTGGCCCCGAACCTGCTTTTCTGGGGTCCCTCGGCGGCTGTTTCAGCTCCTCCCCGCAAGAACTAACCACCTCAATGCGAGCTCCCTCGCATGGTGGTTAGTTATTGCGGGCGTGCTCCCGTGATACAGCGAGCGGCTATAGCCGCTCGCTGTATCACTCGGCCCCGCCCCCCAGCGCGCCGCATCATTGGATGTGATTGACAGCAGCGCGAGCCAATGGCTGCGCTGCTTCCAATCCATCCCCTGTAGCCAATCAGCGGCCAGGCTGAGCAGCGGAATGGAGGTCGGGAACGAGCAGCCGAATTTCGAGGGGTCAGGTAAGTAAAACGGGGGGGCTGGGGACGGCGGTATTGTTAGTAGTTTTTTCACCTTAATGCATAGAATGCATTAAGGTGAAAAAATCTTTACCTTTACAACCCCTTTAAGTGCATTTCTTTTTAACTTTTGTTTTGTTTACAAACTATTTATTGAGGTATATGTAGTACATAGTACCATGGCAATATACATAAAATAAGGCATGTCACAAGTACAGATTTATACCACAAAGAAAACAACAATTTAAAACACCAGAATAGAACCAGAACACCTGGATCGCAAGAACTACACATATAGGCAAATAGGAAATCAAAAGAGCGCCCTGTGCCGCTAGGCATGTAGCCTATGTCAATGCAAACATGTATAAATTCAAGGTACAAGCATGTGATGGTGGGTCGTCCACGCATTCCATTTATGAGAAACCAGGTGCATCTTATACTGTAAAGTATATACTGTAGGATCCTTTCCATTATCAAGGTACCATCAACTCTATGAAGGATTGTAGATAAGGGAATCATTGGGGATTTCAAGTGTAGGGCAATGGCCCATATGGTTGACACACAAATAATGTGAATTAACCTTTCCTCTTTACGTAAAATGCCTGGTATTGGAGCACTGATAAGGTACATCTGCCTTGTTAGGTTTAAAGGAGTGCCCGATATTGCTGAGGCTATAGCAAATATCTTTCTACACACCAGGAAAAGTTGCTCCCAGTCCCAAAAATATGTTTAAAGGAACCTGAGAGTGGACAGCTACAAAAACATAATCCTGAGGCTCCAGAATAGATAGCCTAACGCTTAGTCTTTTTAACTTTTTGATAAAACAGTACTTTTCACTATGTGGGATCCTTCTCCTTCTTGCCTATTGTCTGGATATGGAGCACCATTCCTAGGTTAAGCCTGGGGGGACAGAATTAGAACCTGGAGGACAGCAGGAAGAGGTGTTGAAAACAAAGAGGCTGTGACATCCTGAATGTAAAGACATATGCTGTTTTTTACTTTCTTACACAAGGAGTAGGGTTGCCACCTGTCCGGACAGTACAGGTTTTGAAACATGTGCCCGCGTCTCTGACCACCTGAGACCCGGGCACATTATTTATTTCAGAACCGCCAGTGGCTCCCTGTGCCATCAGTGCGGCCGTGTCTCCTCGGTTTCGGGTCCGCATCGCTGCTGGATTTCGGCTCCTGCACAGCTGTCAGACTCGGGACGGGGGTCAGGACACAGAGGCAGAGGCGGAACCTCCATGATTCTGGCGGGTGCTCTCCTCGAATCCTCTGGCTGCAGAAGTGACAATGAGGTGGGTGGAGCTTCCCCAGTCCCTGCTGCTCTGGAATGTGTGCAGAGATCGCACTGGGACCGCAGCCAAGCTTGTAAGGTAAGTTTGTGCCATGTCAGGATTTCAAAGTACTCTCACTTCTCCTCCCCCACCATACACTATACATACACACACCCCTCCCCCCACCATACATACACTATACAAACATACACACCCCCCCATACACCATCCATATATACAGTTCCCCCCCATACACCCTCCATATATACTGTTCTCAACGGGTGACACCGTCTTCTGCCCTACTGACACCTTCCACTGTCCTACTGACACCTTCCACTGCTCTACTGACACCTTCCACTGCTCTACTGACACCGTCCTCTGCTCTACTGACACCTTCCACTGCTCTACTGACACCTTCCACTGCTCTACTGACACCGTCTACTGCTCTACTGACACCGTCTACTGCTCTACTGACACCGTCCTCTGCCCTACTGACACCGTCCTCTGCCCTACTGACACCGTCCACTGCTCTACTGACACCGTCCACTGCCCTACTGACACCATCCACTGCCCTACTGACACCATCCACTGCTCTACTGACACCGTCCACTGCTCTACTGACACCGTCCACTGCTCTACTGACACCGTCCACTGCTCTACTGACACCGTCCACTGCCCTACTGACACCGTCCTCTGCTCTAATGACACCGTCCACTGCTCTACTGACACTGTCCTCTGCCCTACTGACACCGTTCACTGCTCTACTGACACCGTCCACTGCCCTACTGACACCGTCCTCTGCTCTAATGACACCGTCCACTGCTCTACTGACACCGTCCTCTGCCCTACTGACACCGTCCTCTGCCCTACTGACACCGTCCACTGCTCTACTGACACCATCCACTGCCCTACTGACACCATCCACTGCCCTATTGACACCATCCACTGCTCTACTGACACCGTCCACTGCTCTACTGACACCGTCCACTGCTCTACTGACACCGTCCACTGCCCTACTGACACCGTCCTCTGCTCTAATGACACCGTCCACTGCTCTACTGACACCGTCCTCTGCCCTACTGACACCGTCCACTGCTCTACTGACACCGTCCACTGCCCTACTGACACCGTCCACTGCTCTACTGACACCGTCCACTGCCCTACTGACACCGTCCACTGCCCTACTGACACCGTCCACTGCCCTACTGACACCGTCCACTGCCCTACTGACACCATCCACTGCCCTACTGACACCGTCCTCTGCCCTACTGACACCATCCATTGCTCTACTGACACCATCCACTGCTCTACTGACACCATCCACTGCTCTACTGACACCGTCCACTGCCCTACTGACACCGTCCACTGCCCTACTCACGCCATCCTCTGATCTTCTGACACCATCCACTGCTCTACTGACACCATCCACTGCTCACCTTAGCACACCTCATTAGTAGTCTCTTTGGGTAACCCAAGGTATTTTACAATCATATAGTGTGTACTACAAAAAAATTGTTGTGCGCCGCTAAAGTGTTCGGGTTTGGCTTGAGGAAAAGGTGGCAACCCTAACAAGGAGTCAACATTTTTCTGGGGAATTTGGTGTGAAATCTATGTGATCTGGGTCCTCTGGAGAAGATACACTGTGGAACACTTCCTTTGTCTTTTCGAAGCACTGTGTTGGATGAGTGGGACAGTCACTTTAATATAGACACTGATTTGAGTTTTGCACCTTTTACCACCCACTAGTGGATTATTTACTGTACTAACATGGCATTATAAGTCATATACAGTATATGTTTGTTCATGAAATCTTGTTTTAGGTGGTGCTGTTACCCATATGGCAGTTAGGGGTCACATATTGCACACAATAGACTGTGCACTTTGCAAATGCACGCATTTGTCCCTGAGCTTAGCAAATGTGTTAAAGCTTCACTTTGTAAAGAATACCCAATCGGGGCAAGGAAAATTTAAAAAAAAATCCCATTTGGTTGCACATGATCGGATGATGGAAATCAGTAGGGCTTTACAATTTTAATTGCAAAGTACACAGTCTATTTGACTTTAGTAAATCCACCCCGCGGTGACAATGCTGCTGTACAATTTTACTGCAGAACAAGCAGCTTTATCACTGGTTACAGAAAGTGGAAAAACAATAGTTCTGTTGGCAGGTTCAACATGTAATAGAATTACATGAGGGGCTCAGAAAAACAAAAACTATTGTTAATACTAACAACATGGAATGTTCTGTGCCAACAGGAGGTTGCAGGCTAAAAGAAAAAGTTTCTACAAATGCTGTAGCAGCTAAATCACACTTCCTTAAAAGTAACGTTTTTACTGTACAAATGTACAAAAATTATTTTAGCTTTGAATTGATTTATTTAATTTATGATTTGGTTGCAGAATTATGAATTTTGAGTACCTATATGTTCCACTAAGTTTGAGACCCTCGGACCTCATTATTGTCACAAGCAGTACCCACAGATGAGAGTGTATGAAAAAAGAAAGGCACTGCTGTCTTTTGCTGATAATGTGTTTATCTCCCTTGATGCAGCAGAAGCCACAGCAGGACAGTGATGATGGATTTTTTTATTATCTTTTATTTATAAAGTGCCAGCATATTTTGCAGCACTGTATGTTGATTCCCCCAGTGTCTCTTAGTAAGCAGAGGTAGGAATTCCCATGACATTTTAGAATATGATTTTAAAATACCAGTTTTAAAGCATCTAATATGAAAAACCCTGTCAGATTTATATTTCTCTGTTCCAACTGGGGAGATCCACCCTCTCAATTTATCCTGGAGACCATTGTCACTAGGAAATAAAGTGTAGGGCAAGCCCAAAAAATGATAGTTGTCACTGGAACTACTCCAGTGCTGCTGGAGTTGAGTGGAAATCTTCTAATGGGGACATCTGTTTTGATGACAGTTGTCTAAGAGAAAATTTCCCATTACTTTAAAAAGGTTTGCAGATGTCTCTTGAGACAGGAGGTAAATGGAAATTTTACCAATAGTACACATACATTTTTGTTATTTAACCACTTGACAACTGGGCACTTAAACCCCCTTCCTAACCAGACCAATTTTCAGCTTTCGGTGCTCTCATACTTTGAATGACAATTACTCAGTCATGCAACACTGTACCTATATGAAAATTTTGTCCTTTTATTCACACAAATAGAGCTTTCTTTTGGTGGTATTTAATCACCGCTGGGTTTTTTATTTTTTGCGCTATAAATCAAAAAAGACTGAAAATTCGATAAAAAAAAAAATTCTTTGTTTCTGTTAAAATTTATTGCAGAGTATTGGCAGAGTATTGGCGAGTATTGGTAGAGTATTGGCGAGTATTGGCAGAGTTTTGCAGTGTTGCAGAGTATAGCACAGTGATGCAGAGTATTGGTTAGTATTGGCGAGTATTGGCTAGTATTGGCGAGTATTGGCGAGTATTGGCAGAGTATTGGAGAGTATTGGTAGAGTATTGGCGAGTATTGGTAGAGTATTGGCAGAGTTTTGCAGTGTTGCAGAGTATTGCACAGTGATGCAGAGTATTGCACAGTGATGCAGAGTATAGCACAGTGATGCAGATTATTGCCATTATGTATACTGAGCAGCGCTGTAGGCACTAAACATCGGCGATCAGCGGCTATTTACCATGATGCGCCGGGTCCTCCAGACCCGGCGGTCACGGATGTTCCCGCGTGCGCGCCCCAGGGGCGTGCGGGAGCAACATTCTGGAATGACGTCCATGGACGTCAACCCAGAACTAGCCGACCGCGCTGTTGCCGTCTTTCGGCAATGGCCCGGTCGGCAAGTGGTTAATTTAGTTATTTATTTTTTGACTTTTAGAATTTTTATTTATTTAGAAGTCCGAAAAAGGGAGATAAAAAATGCCGGGCAATGGCAAAAACAAAACACAACAGGTATGAAGGTAGCATACAGCATCTTGTATTCCACAATAAACATGACAAGTCCCTTGCTCATTTGCTATCACTGCGTGTATTCAGGTAGTAACTACACCTTCCTCGAAATGTGGGGGCTTGGGGTGGAAGGGGGTGGCAAGGCACCACCAGGTTAAAAAGACACTTCACAACTCTCACCTACAGCTTCCCTCCACTCCCCTCTAATTCCTGGTGCACATGATGAGATTATCAGACGAATGATCGTCCATTTTTTTTTTCATATCAAAAATGAAAAGGTTACTAAAGTTACAAAAATTCTCGTACAACAGAATAAAGATTTGGACGTGATGTAATGTGTCGTATTTTATTTGCATTGTATTTTCAAATGGCAACTGTACTGATTAAACAAAGATTTACAATCTGGTATTGTACGAGAAACATTTTCGCACTTGTCCCATCGGATAATTTTGCATGAATTGTTGTAATCAGCTCTCGAAAGCTGTGTAAAAATAAACAGATTATCATACGATCACTTTGAAACCAGTGTTTTTCATAAAAAGTGCCTGATCCTCTTCGCTACTATGTGTCCTGAATTTATTTATAAGGTAAACCAATAATTGATAAACAGGTGAAAGAATAAGATTTACAAAGTGTTATTTATGCCTTGTATAACTTGGGCTAGGACTAAGAAAAGAATAAAAAAAAAAAAAAAAACAGAGATGTGTCGTAATCTGACACTTCTGACACTGAGTCAAAAGTAAAGAATAACAATAAAGAAGAATGTAATGTTGCACAGCTCGGTTCGAGCGTATATCGAAACGTTAAGAACATTTGTTAACAGTTATTTACCACTTGGCTCAACCTTTATGGTTGGCTGTGTACCATATAGGCCAGCTGGACCACTTGGCTCCCATTTTTTGGTAATTACCTTGGGCTGCTGCGAACATTAGTTCGTAGGAAGCGTGGGTGTTAGTTGTCCCAACTATTTCCTTGAACGTGGGTGGATTTGCGTCCTTCCAGTGTTGCATTATTGCCAATCTAGTGCTAAGGAGCATGTGGTTGACTATGGTTCTTGCTGCATTTGGTATGTATTCTATACCTAGTGATAGTACCTCCACAGCTGCATCGGGTGGGGGGGGACTCGTGAACCTGAAATCCTTGAGATTAAATTAAATACTTTGGACCATAGCACCTGTAGGCCTGGGCATTTTCACAAGCCATGGTACAATGTGCCGATTTCTCCGCAATTTCTCCAACAAAGGAGGTGAAGTTTGCGAGTCAAATTTAGAAATTCGGTATGACGTTAAATACTATCTCAGCAAAATTTTTGGATTACCATACCATAAATTAACGCCCTTTGTCACAGTAAATGTATTGTGCAGAGCTTTTTGCCAATGTTCCTCGGTGTACGTTGTACCCAGGTCTTGTTCCCACGCTTTAATGTTGGTAGTTTTTGTAAATACGTTCTTGTTGTTCAGAAGGCTATAGAACATCGAGATTCCCTTGATAGTAGAGCAGGGATTTGTGAGAAAAAGTGTTGCTCGCCATGGCAATAAAATGGAGATCTTGGGATTTTTGTGAAGGAAGTGGACAATTTGAAGATAACTATACTGGTCATTGTCATCTAATCCATACTCTATTTGTAATGCCCTAAATGTTTTAGGTGTTGGACCCACCATTAGGTCTTCCACTACCTTGATGCCTTTGGCCATCCATTGTGTTATATGTAAGTCTGGGATGATTAATGGTAGACTCGATATGGTAAGCGGCAGGGGTTTCATTACCTGATCTGTGAATTCTAAGGATGAAAACGTCTTCCATGCTTGTAGAGTGGCCTCCATTGTAGGTGATATATGCAGATGAATATGTGAATGGATTCTGCAAGTCAGAAGTAGGTCAGCTAAGTTTTTGCCGGGGGTCTGCATTTCCTCTAGTTCTAACCATGTAGGGTTATGGAGCTGGGTAAACCAAGCTTTACCCTGCGAAAGAATTGAAGCTGTGTGGTAATCTTTCAATAAGGAGTAATATGATTTTAAAGTATTTTTTTTAAAGTTTCCTTTCTGAGCATTAATGCCCAGGATTACTATAGGACGCATTGCAAGCATCTGTCAGGATTTATTATTGCCAGAGATTGCTGAAATCACCAACAGGGGATTCAGCCATCCACTAGAGGATTTATATACCCCTTAAAGGGGATGGTGCATGGTGACCTGTATTAGGTCCAGAGTTAAGGAGGTAAAAGTATATGAGTGAAGGTGGAGGAACACCATAGAAGGCATCTTCATTGATATGAAGAAATAAAATCCAAATGCAGTCACCTCATGTACAGGGAGGAACAGGAAAGATAGCTAACATGTTTCACGCCCCATCATGGCACTTATTCACAGCTTTTTTTTTTTTTTTCTTTCCTCAAGCTTGTGCAGAGCGAGCACCTGTGAGTTCCATTAGGGCGGGTGTCTTGATACGGATTTGAGAGATTGGATCGGCAATCTTTTGTTTATGAAGGTGGAGGAACACTGGAGGTGTTTTTTACATGCCAGAACAGTATCTACGAACTTCCTTTGATTTTTTTGGACTTTATTTCATTATGTAATACATATTTACCTGATACTGGCTTATTTGCATGATGCTCTTTACTCTTGGACACTGATATCACACTGGTGGTTTATTGTATTTGATCATCACTATTACGTTTATTTTGTTTAAAGTGACACTCATGCAGTAGTTTTTACTGTTTCATTTCTTATGTGTTGTTGTCCCCATTAGAGAATCCACATAAAGTACTGAGACCATTTATTTTTATGTCCATTAGGGTAGCGCTTTACCACTGCTAGTATGGTATTTTTCATACGATTTTCTCATCGTGTGTACGGGCCTTAACACTCTGCTGCCCTACCTTACCCGATTTTACTACTCTACCCCCCCCCCCACACTTAGCTACCCCTACTTACCTCACCCTCTTTTTTATCACTTACCTCTTCTCTTCCCTTTTCTTCTGCTCCCTCTCTCTCATCACTTTTCCTCCCGTTCTTTCTCTCTCATTGTTTCTTGCCAGGTCTTCTTTTCTACTCTCTCCCTGAGATCCTCTTTCTCCTCTGGTTAAAACCCCTTAGTGGAGTTTTACAAGCAGACTATCAGTCCCTCCCTTTTTATACGTATCATACCTGACTGCCATCCGCTGCATTGACCTATAGATTATCAGGCCACCACTGCATCAGGACCCTTGCCCATTGCATAATATACCATACGTGGAAAACCTCTACTATACATGAGGGCCCTGATTATATACTCATGGTTCTTAATTGGTGTATACCCTGTCACATTATGTATGCGTAGCACTCTGGTGTTTAGGTAGGGTTGCTCCTAAATTTACCTACCAGGTATAGCTACCTTGACTAATTGTTGAGAATCAATTGATTTCACTCTAATGCCCCGTACACACGATCGGACATTCCAACAACAATATCCATGGATTTTTTCCGACAGATGTTGGCTCAAACTTGTCTTGCATACACACTGTCAAACAAATCTTGTCAGAAATTCCAAACGTCAAAAACGCGGTGACGTACAACACATACGACGAGCCGACAAAAATGAAGTTCAATAGCCAGTGCGGCTCTTCTGCTTGATTCCGAGCATGCATGGAACTTTGTGCTTCGGAATTGTGTACTCACGATCAGAATTTATGACAATGGATTTTGTTGTCAGAAAATTTGAGATCCAGATCTCCGATAGAAAATGTCCGATGGAGCCTACACACGGTCGGAATTTCCGACAAAAAGCTCCCATTGAACATTTTCAGTCGGAAAATCCAACCGTGTGTATGGGGCATAAGTCTTTAATTTCTGCACTTCTCCCTGTTGCCGATAGGTGGTCGGGTACTTTGTGGCATTAGATATGAGAAGGGCAATGCAGGGTCAGATTATGGGTATATGGGGTATCCCAGTCAATGGGCAGGGGTTTTCCTAAATCACCTGGCCTGCTGGGAGAACCTATATATTTAGGTGGAGTCAGTGTTCTGTGCGACCTGGACAGCTGTCTGGATGGATGTGTGTTGTATTGCCCGGGCTGCTAGGCCGAAGTTTGGGCCTATCCCGGGCACATCTGGCTGCTAGGCTGTCTGAGGGCCTATACAGAAGCAAGAGAGCAGCGCAGGGTTGGGATTGCGGCTTGAAGTCCAACCAGAAGTGACAGTTCACCTGCCGTAATCGGAAGGAGAAGAGCTGTCGTCACTAAGGGACCATACACCTTATTACCAGGGACCACAGTGAGTAGCTGAAGCAAGTACCGGAGCAGTTTTCTCACCAACCAGGGAGGGTGAGGTATCGGGAAACTTCAGCATGTATCAAGCCAAGGACTCAGCAGAGGTCAGGCTTGTAGAGCAGACTTGTGTGTCAAGCCAGGGACTGAGCAGGCCAGTGGGGTGAAGCTTGAGAAGTATCTTGATTGCCAATCTAGGGACCCAGCAGGGAAGTGGGGGTGACGCTTGAGGAAGATACTACAGTAAAGATTGGAGGAGCTCAAGTGATTCAGTGACAGTGAATCATTTAGTCTAGTGAGAGAGACTGGGAGCTCAGTGGGCTGAAGAACTACAAGAAGTGATTGTAGTGGAAGCGAAGGAACTGTTACAACTTGTGTTAGAAACTGTTAAAAACTGTTGCCATAGAAGACAGCATTCCTACTCATGGAGATGTGGTGTCTTGCTGGATGCCTTTCCCTGCATGGCTGTGCTCCTGTTGAAGTCTTGGAATCTGCCAATTAACATTTCAACTACCTAAGGGTGTCCTGGCCCTAACTCTCTCTTCCAAAGTTCTGTTTAAGAGACAATAAAAATCTCTTTGCATTCAAGAAGTGTCTGGCGCCCAATGACTCTAACTTGCATTACACCCACTATGCCTTGCAACCCACCACATACAGAAGGATGTCAGCTATCTCTGGCCCTGGTGGTTATCATTAGACTGAATGAGGCCTAGGACCTTGCTACATATGCAACTCGTAAGCATTATTTCTATTAATGACAAGAAGTAATGTATTGTATTTTTGGGAAAACTTTCCTTCTCTTTTCTTCTCACTTGTTGCGATGTTGGCTATGGCCCTCTGGGTCTTTTCCTTTGTAATTGTCTCATTTCAAGAAAGTCTTTGTAAAACTAAACATGACTAATGAGGGAAACAAGGGAGGAGGTGTTGGGAAGAAGAAAATATAAAGAGGCAGTAGTAGGGAAAGGAAGGGTTGAAGCTAGGGAAGTAGAGGAAAGTGGGGCCACACCCAGGTTAGGATAAGGCTGGCCATACACCTATAGATTATCTGCAGATTTTCTATGGTTAGATGGAAAAAGTGGGAGATTCCTCCATCCACACAGTTTAGCGAACATGGAGAGATCTGTTGCACATTTTCTATCTAACCATAGAAAATCTGCAGATAATCTATAGGTGTATGGCCAGCTTTAGAGGGACAGCCAATCATGCCTTAAAAAGGTGGTTCACAGCCACACAAAGAATAATGGCCACTTCTGATACACTAGTACGTGAAGAAGGAGTTATAAGATCTTAGTTATAGGCTGAGTTAGTGCAAAGTAACCAGATGGAGCATGTGGATCTGAATTACTCCTTGGAGTTTTTAAGAGAAAGTGTAGTCTTCTATTGTAATATTCTTTTGCACCCCAGCCATAGAAAAAGGAAGTGGAGAGGTATGTTTCTACAGGGAGGATATATAGGAAATGGATTGCGATGGAAGAAGTCTGGGAGGTCCTTAAGATTAAGAAATGATAAAGCTGAAGCTCTGAGGGATTAAACAGTAATTCAGAATTCCAAAAAATGTGAAGCATTGTTTCAGGGCTTTTCTTGGCAGTACCAACAGACCACTGGAGTTTGTTCCAGTGGTGTAAATTTGTGTAGAATAGAGGAGATTCTTTACCAGTAAGAGAGAATGTTATATTGCTGTTCCTGAAAGGTTTTGCAATAGTCAGGGAAATGTATGCATAGATAGAAGTAGCCTTTCCCATTGCATTGATGTAAATATTGATAGGGCTGAATCTCTTCCTTGTTAACATATGTGGGGTTATGTCATTCGGGGTAGTTTTAAGTTCTTTGTATGGGAAATACTATATAGTGTGTCTCACTGGGGATGCCAGTCTACAGATGTATTCAAGGGGAGTGAGGACTCAGTGTAGATCAAGTAGGGGTGGGACCAGATGCGGCTCTCTAATTAGGCAAATTAGGCGGTCGCCTAAGGCCTCCCACTCCCAGGGGCCTCGCAGCTGCCTAATTTGCCTACCGCGTGTGGAAGTGAATGTCCCCTGGTCAGCGCCCTCAGAGCCTTTAATGCGGGGCAAAAGCCTGCGGTACGCACAACTAGGTTTTCCCCGGCCACTTGAGCACTGCTTGAGAGCCCAGGATCACGAGTGGCTGCATGTAGTCCCCTCCTCTGGCTCCTCCCCTTCTGCCGCGCTCTGAGGATCTCCTTCTCCTACCATGTGCACTTGCAGACAGAGCTCCGATAATGCCCGCAGTGGCTGAGCAGCTCCCTGATCAAATCCGTAATGGAGCTGGCGCCTGCCGATCATCCGGGTCTCAAAGTACTACACAACACTCCTGCCGGACACTAACAGCATCCCATGACTGGCGCCCCAAAAATCACCGCTGCCAGCCACCTGTGACCTCACTCAGACACAGAGCAGTGCACTGATGATAGGTTTGCCCTCTAGCATATGATGCCACCTACTGACCCCTGTCATCATCATTATCCTGTTCCTGGCATCCTATCATCATACTTCTTATCATCCCACCTGCACCCCTCTGCCAGTTTCCTACATCCCACCCCCTATCATCTTCATCCCCCTGCATCCCTCTGCCAGGTTCCTTCCACCCCTCCCCCTGTCATCTTCATCCCCTCTGCCAGCTTCCTACCCCCCATGTCATCTTCATTCCTTCTGCCAGCTTCCTACATCCCCACCCCCTGTCATCTTCACCCCCATGTACCCCTCTGCCATCTTCCTACCACCCCACCCCCTGTCATCTTCATCCCCCCTGAACCCCTCTGCCAGCTTCCTTCTACCCCACCTCCTGTCATCTTCATCCCCTCTTCACCCCTCTGACAGCTTCCTACCACCCCACCCCCTGTCATCTTTATCCCCTCTGCACCCCTCTGCCAGCTTCCTAATACCCCACCCCCTGTCATCTTCATCCCCCCTGCGCCCCTCTGCCAGCTTCCTACCACCACACCCCTGTCATTTTCATCCTCTCTGCACCCCTCTGCCAGCTTCCTACCACCCCACCCCCTGTCATCTTCATCCCCTCTGCCAGCTTCCTAATACCCCACCCCCTGTCATCTTCATCCCCCCTGCGCCCCTCTGCCAGCTTCCTACCACCACTCCTTCTTGCCTATTGTCTGGATATGGAGCACCATTCCTAGGTTAAGCCTGGGGGGACAGAATTAGAACCTGGAGGACAGCAGGAAGAGGTGTTGAAAACAAAGAGGCTGTGACATCCTGAATGTAAAGACATATGCTGTTTTTTACTTTCTTACACAAGGAGTAGGGTTGCCACCTGTCCGGACAGTACAGGTTTTGAAACATGTGCCCGCGTCTCTGACCACCTGAGACCCGGGCACATTATTTATTTCAGAACCGCCAGTGGCTCCCTGTGCCATCAGTGCGGCCGTGTCTCCTCGGTTTCGGGTCCGCATCGCTGCTGGATTTCGGCTCCTGCACAGCTGTCAGACTCGGGACGGGGGTCAGGACACAGAGGCAGTAGACCTCCTCTATAAATCTAAAGTGGTAACCTGTAAAGGCTTTTAAAGGCTTTTAAAAATAAATAATTTTGTTGCCACTGCACGTTTGTGCGCAATTTTAAAGCATGTCATGTTTGGTATCCATGTACTCGGCCTAAGATCATCTTTTTTATTTCATCAAACATTTGGGCAATATAGTGTGTTTTAGTGCATTAAAATTAAAAAAAGCGTTTTTTTTCCCCAAAAAATGCTTTGAAAAATCGCTGCGCAAATACTGTGTGAAAAAAAAAAATGTAACACCCACCATTTTAATCTGTAGGGCATTTGCTTTAAAAAAAATATATAATGTTTGGGGGTTCAAAGTGATTTTCTTGCAAAAAAAAAAAAAATTTTTTCATGTAATCAAAAATTTAAAAAACCATTTGTCTTCAAGTGGTTAGAAGAGTGGGTGATGTGTGACATAAGCTTCTAAATGTTGTGCATAAAATGCCAGGGCAGCTCAAAACCCTCCCAAATGACCCCATTTTGGAAAGTAGACACCCCAAGCTATTTGCTGAGAGGCATGTCGAGTCCATGGAATATTTTATATTGTGACACAAGTTGCAGGAAAGAGACAATTTTTTTTTTTTTTCTTGCACAAAGTTGTCACTAAATGATATATTGCTCAAACATGCCATGGGAATATGTGAAATTACACCCCAAAATACATGCAGCTGCTTCTCCTGAGTACGGGGATACCACATGTGTGGGACTTTTTGGGAGCCTAGCCGCGCATTGGGACCTCATGGCCTCCGAAACTGTGATAGGCAGTGAAGAGTGAAATCAAAAATTTACACCCTTACAAATCCTGAAGGCGGTGATTGGTTTTCGGGGCCCCGTACGCGGCTAGGCTCCTAAAAAGTCCCACACATGTGGTATCCCCATACTCAGGAGAAGCAGCTAAATGTATTTTGGGGTGCAATTCCACATATGCCCATGGCCTGTGTGAGCAATATATCACTTAGTGACAACTTTGTGCAAAAAAAAAAAATTGTCACATTCCTGCAACTTGTGTCAAAATATAAAATATTCCATGGACTCAACATGCCTCAAAGCAAATAGCTTGGGTTGTCTACTTTCTAAAATGGGGTCATTTGGGGGGGTTTTATGCCATCTGGGCATTTTATGGCCTTCAAAACTGTGATAGGTAGTGAGGAGTAAAATAAAAAATTTACGCCCTTAGAAATCCTGAAGGCGGTGATTGGTTTTTGGGGCCCCGTATGCGGCTAGGCTCCCAAAAAGTCCCACACATGTGGTATCCCCGTACTCAGGAGAAGCAGCTGAATATATTTTGGGGTGCAATTCCACATATGCTGATGGCCTGTGTGAGCAATATATCATTTAGTGACAACTTTTTGTAATTTTTTTTTTGTCATTATTCAATCACTTGGGACAAAAAAAAAGAATATTCAATGGGCTCAACATAACTCTCAGCAATTTCCTTGGGGTGTCTACTTTCCAAAATGGGGTCATTTGTGGGGGTTTTGTACTGCCCTGCCATTTTAGCACCTCAAGAAATGACATAGGCAGTCATAAATTAAAGGCTGTGTAAATTCCAGAAAATGTACCCTAGATTGTAAGCGCTATAACTTTTGCGCAAACCAATAAATATACACTTATTGACATTTTTTTTACCAAAGACATGTGGCCGAATACATTTTGGCCTAAATGTATGACTAAAATTGAGTTTATTGGATTTTTTTTTATAACAAAAAGTAGAAAATATCATTTTTTTTCAAAATTTTCGGTCTTTTTCCGTGTATAGCGCAAAAAATAAAAACGGCAAAGGTGATCAAATACCATCAAAAGAAAGCTCTATTTGTGGGAAGAAAAGGACGCAAATTTCGTTTGGGTACAGCATTGCATGACCGCGCAATTAGCAGTTAAAGCGATGCAGTGCCAAATTGTAAAAAGTGCTCCGGTCAGGAAGGGGGTAAATCCTTCCGGGGCTGAAGTGGTTAAGGGGGTGTGGCAGGGGGCGTGTCCAATGCTTACATACATTTTCTAGTAGGTTTCCCTCATTACCATCTTAAAATGTTGGGAGGTATGCATGTATAGTGTATATTAGGACTCAAAACCTTAAAAATAATCATAATACTGGGAAGGGGGGTGTTATTAGTACAGCCTGCCATGGAACACCAAAGCTGGGAATTTAATATTACAGCCTACCAGTGACCACCAGTGCTGGGGGATTTACTAGTACTGCTACTGACACCAATGATGTCGCTTATTTTGCTCCCACTTTCTTTTCAGTGTACCCCTAGGCCTTATTTTGTCTAAAACATAGCAAAGTGGGAAAAATGTCACACCATTCACCAAATGAAGCGACACTCATTTTCTTGGCTACGCTCCCATGTGGCAGTGCTATGAGTATCTAATTTTTCTTTTTAGTCCCTTCAAGGCTTTCCTTCGATTTTCAAATGTTGTACACAACAAAAGAGATAGCATCCCTGAACAACTGCACTAACCACCTTTGTAACAAGGCATTACACTGTCCACCAATGTAAGTAACATATTTCGTAACACTGTTTACCAGCGTAACAGGGCACAACATTGACCATCAATGTAAGGGACATATTTTGTACCGCTAATCACCAGCGTAACTGGGCACAACACTGGCCATCAATGTAAGGGACATATTTCGTACCACTAATCACCAGCGTAACTGGGAACAACACTGGCCATCAATGTAAGGGACATATTTCGTACCACTAATCACCAGCGTAACTGGGCACAACACTGGCCACCAATGTAAGGGACATATTTCGTACCACTGATCACCAGCGTAACAGTGCACTACACTGTCCAACAGTGAAAGTGACATGTGTAGTACCAATGATCACCGGAGTAACAGGACACAACACTGACCACCAATGTAAAGGACATTTTTCCTCTCAATGACCACCAACATGTGATGGGACATGTAGCCATTAATAATATTTGTTTCAAATCATTATAACTACTGGAAATAATTTTATTATATAGAACAGGGGGTGTTAAAAATTGATCTGCCTGGGGTGTCAGATACTTTAGGTTTACCACATTGATTTTTTTAATTTGTTATTATATCTACAACCAAATAATTATGTTTTATATACTATGAGCTACAGATATAATGATATTTAGCAGGAGTTCCTGAGACTAGAAAATGTTTTTAAGGGTTCCTTAGGGGTAAAAAGGTTGAGAAAGGCTGGAAAATTATAACACGTACATGTGCAATAAAATAGGAAATATTACAGAAGAGGGTTTTTTCTTACTTATTGATTTCTTTTAAATGATCTTCCAGAGAGCAAGAATTGCTTTTAAAGGGTAAAGATTTAATTGAGACATCTGTAACCTCTATTTGAGTGTTTCCCCTGGGTGTTATTTATCATTGTGACTCACATTCGAAATATCTCCATGGCAGTCAATCAGATTCAGACTTGCAGTGGAGATACCAGCTATAAAAATTTGATGTGAAAGGGTATCTGTAATGAAGTCTTACATTTTTAAGTGTCAACAGGATGGTACTACAGGCACCCAAAGGTGTCCACACATATCTACAGTATATCAATATGGACTCCTGGCCTGTAAAGCTACACATTCCATCACACCTCTGAGTTTCAGCATGAACATTCTACTAACGATTTACAATATTAGATTTCAGCGCAGGTACACTTTAATCTGATTGCTGTGGAGTGTAATTGACTATTTTTGTCTACACCTTGAGAAATTAGCTGCTGTTACTTGAGGACATGGTCGTGTTTTCCAGACTGCAAGATAGTAGCATTGGTTTATTTACCGTATTTATTTTGGACATTTAAAAAAAAGCTAAATAGGTATTTTTCCTGGTAATTCTGTGAAGAGAGCTGGAAAACATGCACTGTTAGTATAAAATCAGACAGGCACTTTAAATTCCAAGAATGACAATCACAGCATTTTATCAAAAGCTCCATAGTTCTGAAACATTATTTGAACGTTTCCAGCTTATGAGACAGGGCTGAGGAGCCTTCTATTGCAATGCAGATAATAGCATTTCTGTAACACTGTACAAAGATATTGTATGAAGTATATTTTCCAACTATTAATAACCTGCCAGCAAACTCCACTGGTAATACCCCAGTGGATTACATTGTCATACGTTATCAGCTATATTTCTTACAACTTCTGTGCACCATTTTTAATAATGTTGGGGGCAGCACAAGAGTTTGTGTAATATCACCATTGACAGGGCCACATTTAGCCTGTGCCTGGGGCAGCACCAAGCTATAGTATATTCTATTTGTGTTTATTGTCTTTTACATTTCACACTTTACAGCCAAGAAAGCTGCCATCTTAGTCTCTATTTGACCTGCAGTGGCCTTGGTGGTGCAGATGTGATCAATTATGAGACCCCGCATTTGATGGCTTGACAGTTGGGTTGAGAGCATAAATAACTGTGCCAGTTATCATTTGTCGCATGCCTTGAATGTTACTGTTTTGGGTAACAGGTAAATTGATGGGTTTAGTTCCACTTTAAACCACAGCTAACAGATGAGCGCACTCCTGGTCATTGTAAGCCACTGCTGTTGTAAGTTAAAGTGATAATAAAGGCAATAATAAAAAAAACAAAAAAAACATGTTATACTTACCTGCTCTGTGCAGCTTTGCACAGAGAAGCCCCCATCCTCTTCTCAGGTCCCCCACCAGCATTACTGGCCCCTCCTTCCAGGCAAGTACCCCCAGAGCAAGAAGCTTGCAATAGGGGCATCCAAAGAGGCATGGTCCCGAGCTGCTGCTCTTCTTATCCATTCACACACAGAGCCAAGACTCGGATCTGCCCCCTCTTCCTCCTTATTGACTCACTGGCTGTGATTGAAAGCAGCGGGAGCCATTCTCAGCCAATGAGGAGGGAAAGACCAAGCCGAGCCGAGGCTCCCATGCACAGCCCTGGAGAAAGATCAGGCTCAGGTAAGTATTAGAGGGCAGTTGCACAGAGAAGGTCTTTTACCTTCATATATAGAATGCATAAAGTTAAAAAGCCTTGGGCCTTTAGAATAAGGTGACCTGATTTTTAAAATGAAATCCGGGGACATATTTTTTTTTTTTTACTTGTAATGGCAGCAATCGACGACTCTTTGCCCGCCTACGCCGCCGCTGCCCGCCTCACAGCCTGTCAAGTTTAAAGCCCCATACACACTATCAGATTTTCTGCTCCCCACCCAGTAGTAGCCGGGGCCCGAAGAGTAAAGTCCCACACACACTATCAGATTTTCTGCTGATTTTTTCCTTCAGATTTACCAAAACCATATAATATGAGGTCAAACCTTAGGAGTTTCAATTTGTATTCAATTAGGCAGGCCCTTGCACTACATGGTTTTGGTAAATCTCAAGACAAAAATCAGCAGAAAATCTGATAGTGTGGGGCTTTACTCTTCGGGCCCCGGCTACTACTGGGTGGGGAGCAGAGGAAGATCACTCCACCAGGGAAGGCAAGGAGATAAGCAGGCAGGCGGCTGGCCGGGACTTGAGCCAAGGCAGAAGAACATGCGAGTGGAGCTGAATGGGCATGCGCCCGAAACTGAAGAAATAGTCCCTCCGCTCCGACCAGCACATGATCATCAGAAAGGGGCACAGATAATGGAAAAAAATAAACCCCCATAAGCTAGTAGGAGCGGCAGAGGAGGGGGGGGGGGTGCAATTCAGATTTTTTCTTTTTATTCTGCACGGGCTCAGCCCCAGCCCCTTTTCAAATCCAATCAGGGGACAAAACTGTGGACAGACTTGGTCTGGGGACAGTGTCCCCAATCCGGGGACTGTCCCCAGAAACCGGGGATGTCTGATCACCCTACTTTAGAACCACTTTAGGTGTTGCACAGTCATATAGACTGCTGTCACTTTTGGGCCTTTAATATCCTCCACAGTGCTAAGACATTAAATAAAACCTGTAATTGACCTATTCAGGACAAAACAGGTTTGCTTTTATCCACCCCATTTCCATATTATACTAGCTACTACTTTATCCGGCACCAGGAACCAAAGGAATCAGTCATATTTTACAGATAAAGAGGATATTATGATCCATCCATGTGATAGCACTGTGACACAGGGAGTCTATAGCCCATTGTAGGCTGCAGCTCTAGTGATTTATAGCTTACAGAGGACCTAATTCTCTGTCAGTGGATTAACGAGTTAGCAGAAGAGTAAAAGAACGTTAAAGCAGACCTTCACGATACAAAACAATTTATTTTCACCTGCCTCTTCCCCTCTTCCTCCACAACAATTAGAATTTTTGTTAAAGATTTCTAACCTTTTTGTACTACATTGTATTATTTCCTTCTTTCTTGCCTAGGAGAGAATAATGATTGCCCAATACTGCCTCCTGGGATGTCCACATCCCAGGAGGCAACTTCACTGATGCATAGAAGTGCGGCAGGGCTCCAGTTCATGACATCTGGCATGCATGAAGAAGGAATGGATATGAAAGTTCAAGACCTCAGTGTGTCTGCACATGTACAGATGTGTCGAAGGGCTCTGCTGGGACCCGAAGGACAGGCAGAGACCTTCAGCAGATCTGTGCACACACCAGATTTTCAAAAATGGTGGTGCCAAAGGGGGGTGGGGCCAACATTTTGGGGGACTGAAGTTCCTCTTTAAGTATATAATGATGGAGTGGGCCAAGTTTAAGTTACCCTTTTGTTTTGCCCTGCTTGAACAAAGCATAGGTTCACTTAAAGATGGTTCTGAAGGGGATAGGTGCTGACAATACCCTGATAACGCGCGACAGAGGCACATCTAGTTAAGGAGGAGTTAAGGAGCAGCTGACTGCAATTCACCTTGCTGCCACTACTGCAAGTACAGTGGAACGTAAGTTATTAAGTGTGAGGCACATAGAGGCCACCAGAGACAGTGGGTGCAGCTGTGCTGGTCCGTGTTAGTGTTGATGGGATTTTATTAATGTTGTTGGCTATGGATGAATGCAGATCTGGCTTGTTCCAAAAGTTAACATTGATTTAAAGGCAGTGCTGCCATTATGCAAATACAGTATTATCTGCAATGGGGTTGTTATATATAAACATGCCTATTGGGGCATGTATAACTGATGGTAAAGTTCACCATCAGTTATACATGCCAGCAATTAAACTATATTCATGAGGAATCCATGTGGTGCATAGTTTTAGTAAATCTAAAGAGATTGTACAATCAGATTGCATAGTTTATGGCCACCTTTATACACCAATAATGAACTAGTCATGCATTCAGTGCCATTAATTGTTAATGGCACCCCAAATGCAGAAGCCAACACACATTTTGCCACATGAAAAAACAAGCAAAAAATACAGCAAAATGCAAAGTAAAAATTGTGCAACCCACCAAAATGTCCCATGAGCTACCTTGCCATGTGTAACGCAGCCCATTGAAATCAATGCCCTAAATGTCATGGGAAAAATGCATTACAAAACGTGCATTCCCACTATGCTAGATGTGAGTGGGGCTTGAAGGTGAAATTGGTTTGTTTACACAAGAACAATGAGGCCCCATTCACATAGGTGCAGTTCTGAATGCATGGCAAACTGCACAGAAAATGCACGCTTTGCCCTGCATTTCAGAAAAGCGCTGAAAATCCACTAAAAAGCATGGTAAAAAAAACGCACCACAATTCAAACTAAAAAAAGGTCATGGAGTTATTTGGTGTGATTGATGCATGTAGGGCATCCCAATCAAGTGAATTGTCTGCCCTATGTGTGACAATCGAAAACGCTGCAAAACATCCAAGAAAAACCATATGCGGGAATGTGAGTTCCCGCTATGCAGAGATGTAAATGGGGCTTGACAACTGAGTGTCTCTATCCACTCCCTCCCATGCATTTTTATAAAGATGACTATACACTATGCAATTTCCTTTAGCTCTAACATCAACTATGTAATACAAGGGCCTGCCTGATTGCATACAGAGTAAATGGATAGATAGGTGGGTCCCCTTATTCCATAGTTCTTGTATATTTAAAGGAAATTATGCAGAGATTGTACAATCAGATTTCATAGTGTATGGGCAACTAGCGTAGCTCATGGAACATTTTGGTATGTTGCGAGTTACACATTTTTTACTGTGCAAAATTTGTGTTTGCTTCTGTGTTTCGTGTGCAGTTAACAATTATTGTCACCAAAAGCGCAACTAGTTAATTTTAGGTGTATAAAGGTCATACACTATAATCAGATTGTACAATCTTTGTAGGCCCTTGCACTACATATTTGATGGTAGATCTAAAGGAGATTGTACAATCAGATTGTATAGTGTATGGTGAGCTTCACAGAACCCAGGATATACTTCTCCTGTTTTCAATATTACAGCTCTATCCACAGGCTGTTATCTGATCACTCAACTCCTGCACACTCTACCAAATGTGCACCTGATTAGGGGTGGTAGTGATCTGCTGGAAGGTGGGAGGGCAAATGCAGGGTGTGTGCTAATGAGGTCAGCTGGTAAACTCCATCCTGTGTCACATCTTGAGGTCTAACCAGGGAGTTATGGAGAATATGAGTTTTCCTAATTTGGTTGCAAAAGTGGAAATACACATTAGACAGCACATTCCATCTGAAACATGAGAAGGGTATATCATAACCAAGGTGTAGTGGCAATAATGAAAACACCCACATAAAATAGAATATAGACATTAAAGTTGCTTTTTTTTAATCGCAAACAGAGCCACCAAGGTAAACCATATTATGCCAGTCAGCAGCACATCAGCTATAAAAGAGTCATATCATTTGAGTTTTTGACATTTGTATTTTAAACGCAAAACAAAGCAATTAATAGCATGGCAAAGAAGCTAATTGTGTTTGAATTACAGTTGTATTATTCCAAACAAATTGCAAATCCATTTAATATCAATGAAGAATAGTCTGAAAAATAATAGCAGGTATTCAACAATGGCAAACTACATGAGCTAAGAGGGCTAGTGGTCACAAGTCATACTCCTCAGCAGCAATAGAGTGCCACTTAACAGGCTTGTTGACACAAAAGTTCAGCCTCCAAAATTACAGCCAAGCTAAATCAGCACTTCTGTAACTCAACTCAGACTGAGTTCTGAGCTTTACAAAACTGCAATTAATGGCAGGATGTCTATTCAGAAACAGTTTGTTTCTGATTCCAGCACACAGAGATGCACAAATTATTGCAAGTGTAGCACAGACTGCAGAATGGGCTGGCAGTTTTATCTCAGGTTATATTTCCTATGAGGTACATGGCAGCCAGGCACACAGCAGCTCCACAGTCTCACAACTCATGAAGCAGGAAGTGCACGTCTTTTTGTATTTTAATGCTGGTCAACCTCTTATTGTCCGCACCATAACAGTTTTACTGCTACAGGGAGGCTCTCCTGTGCACAATTACCTATATATACACATGATTGTGCACGTCCACCTGCAGGGGGCGTGTACCACCGGCAGTCTGCTTCTGCTGTAATAATTCACAGCAGAAGCCGAGCTGCGGGTGCCGGGTACTCGATGTCCTCTGACACCCATCGATCAGCAGCAAAACACGGAGAGCTGACATATGCCTAGTAAAAACAGCACACATAGTGCACATAAACACTGGCTAGGCAGACAGTTAACTCTTTGATCACCCTAGATGTTCAACCCCTTCCCAGCCAGTGTCATTAGTACAGTGACAGTACATATTTTCAGCACTGATCACTGTATTAGTGTCACTGGTTCCCACAAAGTGTCAGTTAGTGTCCAATTGTCCATCGCAATATCGCAGTCCCGCTATAAGTCGCTGAACGCCGCCATTACTGGTATAAAAAAAATCCATAAATATATCCCATAGTTTATAGACTCTATAACGTTTGTGTGAACCCATCAATATATGCTTATTGGGATTTTTACTGCTGAGAGCCTGAGGCGTGCGCTCCCACCCCCTCCACAGCCCAGCACTCCAGTGAGCGAGGAGGGGGCAGAGCAGAGAGCTGTGACTGACAGTCATCAGTTCTTTTTAATTCCTTCATTCTCAGTGTTAGAGCTGGCCTAGGTAAGTATAAATCTGCAAAAACCCCAAACCCCACACTTCTCTTTAATATTAGGTACATCAAATATTTTATGTGTTCTTTAACAGTACATATGCTAAATGCTGCTAACGCTTTTCATATCCCCTTACAGCTATTTAGGGGAAACAAAGCTTTATTTTCTAGCCAACCAACTGTTATTGCTCCATTCTGTGCTGAAACAAACTTGACTCATAACATGGGTTAATTAAATCTTGCTGGGTGAAAAATGAACACACCTTGAATTTTCACACTACCATCCACCAAAGTAAACATCTGAGACAAATAATAATTTTTCTTTGTTATGGATTGAAGATAGACAGCAGAGAGAAAATAGAATTCTCTCTGCAGGGACAGAGCATCTACTATACAAAATATGAAGTAGCAGTTCACTTAAAGCAAGAATTCTATACATTTTAATGGGAAACTGTTTGCCCATTCAAGGAAAAGATTAAACATGCACTTCAAAGTTGGAATACTAACCTCTTTATAACCATTTTACAACTGCTATATGACTGATATGGGTCACATTTGAGAACAAAGTGGGATTTTACCAAGTGGAGAGTTAAAATTAGGAGTTGAAATCAACAAGTTAAAACAAAAGTAGTCTTCTAACCTGTAAGAATCATTTTAAACTTCCTCTAAGTAATACTAATATTGTAACTGGGATACTGAGCGATAACAAGGTTGAGGGTTTTTCTCAGTGCACAACGTGCCACATGTATATTATAATTCAGCAACAGCTCGAGGACGAATACTGCTGTGACAGATGTGAGTATGTTGCCCATCTGGAAGCTCATGTTAGAGATCTAGAGGAGCAAACTTTAACACTGGGTAGAACAGACAACCTTGAAAAGAGTCTTCTGATCACTGAGCAGGTGGGTAGTGGGGTTGATGTGGAGGGTGGAGAAGTGAGGATGATCAGGTAGGATGATTTGTACTGTAGTAAGAGGGAGTGGTAGGAGTTAATAACAGAAAAGGAAGGCGAGACAAAGAAATTTGCCAGGTTGGGTAAAGATGTGCCGGTGGCAAACACAGATGCCAGCCTTGGATGTCACTGCTACCCCTAACAGCCGGGAGAGCAGCCCATTTACTAGGGGTTGTGAGGGTAATTCAGAGTCCTTTCAGAGTCCTTTCCTGTATTAAGAGAGGTATGGACTCCAGAGAGAGAGATATCATTTTCCTCCTGTACAAATCATTAGTAAGACCTCATCTGGAATATGCAGTTCAGTTTTGGGCACCATTTCTCAAAAAGGATATCGGGGAACTGGAGAAAGTGCAGAGAAGGGCAACCAAACTGATAAGAGGCATGGAGGAGCTCAGCTATGAGGAAAGATTAGAGGAATTGAATTTATTCTCTCTTGAGAAGAGGAGATTAAGGGGGGCATATGATCACCATGTATAAATATATAAGGGGTCCATATAGTGAACTTGTTGTTGAGGTATTCACTTTACGGTCAACACTGAGGACAAGGGGGCACTCTTTACATCTAGAAGAAAAGGGATTTCATCTCCAAATACAGAAAGGTTTCTTCACAGTAAGATATAAAAAAGATGGGGTAAGTGCAGCACAAATGGTCATAAAACTAAAGCAGATAAACCAATGAAAAAAGTCCAATGCTCATCTAGGATATATTCCTGTCAGATATCCTTACAGCAGAGAGACGATGTATTGGCTCCAATGATGTAATCTGTCATAATCAACTTCACCCAAATATACAAAAGTGCGCTTACCAGATAGTGTGGACCTCTGTAAACAGAAGGTCAAACTCACGTGTGTCCCCACAGGAATAATGGCAATTCCTGATGGTATCTTGAGGGTCCTCAGTGGAGCCAGATATGGTAGTCCCACAGAAAGAAATCACAGATACGAACATCCAGGGCAGCAGTGATAGATATAAGCAGGGTGAGGATTGTTCCCATATGTGTATAAAAAATGAAGGTACAATCTAAGTGCACTCCATAAATGACTCCATAAGTTTATTGAAAAACATTGTAGACATAAAAAGTGCTCATGAGCACATAGCGTGTAGATGCACAACACCACGATCGCAGATTGGGTGAGCTCCGAGCAAAGGATGATGTCCGTGTGTAAGCTCCTCCCCCCTTTTGCCCAGCTTGCATTCATTTTAGTCTTTGTATTGTTTGCGCTGATTGCTCCACGTTTTATATTCTTCACAGTAAGAGCTGTGAAAATGTGGAATAGACTCCCTTCAGAGGTGGTTCTAGCCAGCTCAGTAGATTGCTTTAAGAAAGGCCTGATTCTTTCCCAAATGTACATAATATAACTGGGTACTAACATTTATAGGTAAAGTTGATCCAGGGAAAATCTGATTGCCTCTCTGGGATCAGGAAGGAATTTTTTCCCCTGCTGTAGCTAAGTGGATCCTGCATTTCTGGGGGGTTTTTTGCCTTCCTCTGGATCAACTGTGGGTATATGGGATTGTATGATATTTTTTATTTTTATTTTTTTTTAATGTTTTTATGGTTGAACTAGATGGACTGTCTTTTTTTCAACCTGACTAACTATGTAACCTAGACAGTTTGCTGGTAATTGGGGAATAAATGGTTTTCTGTCTCCCTAGTGCCAGCGTTCGACAAGTGGTGGACAGGGTATGTAGACAAATTATTTGGGGGGGGGGGGGGGGGATGCTGGGTATGACCTAGCTGTCTTGTTTCATGTGGGGACTAATGACAGAATACATGCAAGATGGAGGATCCTTAAGATTCAATTTAAAGAACAGGGCGGCAAATTGGTTATATTCTCTGGAATATTGTCTCTGCCATGCTCAACACAGGAAAGGCTGGGGTAGCTTAGGGGACTGAATGCATGGTTAAAGACCTGGTTAAAGAGGGAAAGTTTTGGGTTTCTAGAGCACTGGGCTGACTTTTCATTGAGGTGGGGTCTGCTGTAGGGTCTACTGTGCTAGGGGAGAGGTTTATGGGAGGACTGGAAAAGTATTTAATTAGAATTAAAGGGGGGGGAGATATAATAAAATGGGGAAGACAAGTCAGGCATCAGCCACTTATGGAAGGTGGAATAGATGAAGATGAGGGGAGGACCAGTGGCGGCTGATGCTCAATTTTCTTGAGGGGGCGGCCCACAAGCTAACCCCCCCAACCAGACAGCCAACCAACCATCCCCCATGCACTCGCTCGATCGATCACCGCTTCCCCCTGTCACTTGACCTCCTCATCGCTCGCTGCCCACTAGGCCCCCCGCCAGCCCTGCACTTACCCTATTTAGGTCACAGCTTCAGCGGCTCCCCCCTGCATCTCCTGCCGAGTCCCAGCAGTCGCTTCTCTTCCCAGCCAATTGGGTCTTAGGACTCCCGGCCAATCGGGTCTCAGGACCGGCTTCCTAATTGGCCGGGAGGAGAAACAGGTAGACATTAGTGAATATTAATTTGCTAATGTCACACAGCTGAGTGGGATACGGGCGTAGTGCTCTGCGCCCCAAGCCCACCCTTTTTTAAACCAATTAGAGCCTCAGGTTCAAAAAACATTGAAATCCATGTATTGATTGGGGGGTGGCCAGAATGCCAGGCGGACCAATGCCAGAAGTCTGCCAAGCAAAATAGAAGAGTTGGAAGTGTTGGTGCATGATGAGAACTATGGTTTAGTTGGTGTTGCTGAATCTTGTCTTCATTCTTGACACGATTGGCCTATTATTATTCCTGGCTATGTTATCTTTTGGAGAGAAAGGGTAAAAAAAAAAGGCAGTGGTGTCTGTCTCTATTGTATATGAGAAGTGATCCCAAAGTGAGTGTGAAATAGGACCTTGTTGATGTTGATGGGTGGAAAGTGTAATGGTGCTGAAACGTTATGGATTTAGCTGCATATGGGTGTGCGTATTTCAACGTTAATTACTGGAGTTTGTTACAGCCCCCTAGTGTTAATGAGAGGCGAACAATGGTAATAATGGAATATTTTAATTACCCTGAAATTTACTTGAGTAACAACACTGATGGAACAGTAAAAGGGCAGATATTTATAAATCTATTACAAGACAATAGAAGCCCCAACTAGAAACAATGCTTCTCTGAACCTAATAAGCTCAAACCATGCATAACTTATTACTAATGTTTATATAAAGGGACATCTGAGTAGCAGTAATCATACCATGATACAGTATAATTTAAAGTAGGTTGTAAACAACAAGTATGTACTGGAAATGTATAACGTTTCCCATGGCTGTGGGATGTTCTCTAAGGTTGGATACACACTATACAATTTTCTTTAGATTTTTTCCTTTAGATTTAGTAAAACCATGTAATATGTGGTCAATCCTAAACCCTTTCAATTTGTATGCAATAAGACAGGCCCTTGCACTACATAGTTGAAGACAAATCTAAAGGAAATCGAACAATAAAAATTGTAGTGTATCCAGCTTTAGTTTTAGACTAGGAGGAAATATTGTCATCGGTAGGGATGAGCTTTCTTTTCAGGTCGAACATGAGTTCGACTCGAACATTGGCTAATCGCCCGTTCGTCGAAAACCGAACATTATGGGCCGTTCGTGCGAAATTCGAGCGGCGCGTAACGGCCCATAATGCGGGAGCGCAGTGCATTGCTGTATGATGATTGGCCAAAGCATGCACCATGACCTGCATGCTTTGGCCAATCCCAGTGCCCTCAGCTAAGAGAGCCATAACTGGCCAAAGGCAGGGTGCCTTTTGCCAATTATGGCTCAGGGGGACTAAGTCCACACCCCACACTATATAAGGCTGCCTGCAGAGAGAGAGTGTAATTTAGATTGAGCAGGCAGGAAGGTTATTCAGTTAGCTGCAGTGTATTTAATATATAAATATATATATATATATATATATATATATATATATATATATATATATATATATATATATATATATATATCTCTATCAACTGTATCCAGTTTAGCTATATCTGACTGCAGGCCGTTCCTGGTGTACTTTTTGTAATATACTTCAGGCATGAAGTAATATACTTCAGGCATTCAAATAGCTGAAGTGTATTTAATATATATCTACAGACAGTCTCGTATATATATTAGAAGGCCAGTATGCTGGCCTGAATTTATGGGAGGGGTCCGGAGGGTATTTAAGCTGACCACTTCCCCTTCGTCAGTTCCAGTGCACGATAGTACATGTCACTGGGCTGACTCTTCCCAGCTTAGCTTGTGTTCATAAGTCTGTGCGTTCGATTACAAATGGGTTGCGGGGTCTTCGTCGGCGGTTCTCGCTTGCTGTTGTAGTTAGGGTTCAAACCTTTTTGTTCATATGCAATGTTACCATTGGATATGTTTCCTATACCTGCAAACTTATATTTGCAGGCTCCCTCTGCCTTGCTTGTCATCCTATCCACAAACATACGATTCGTTCGTAGATCCAAGCCTCTGAGCCATTGTCGGTTGTTCTCAGATATCACTCGATACAGGCTTCATTTTCTCGTAGGATTCACTGTCTATGGGGTTGCCGTCTCATCCATTTGGAGATCAGCATGTTTTTGTTTGCATGGGTTCTGTGTCTGATTGAGGTGGTAATTAGACCCACCTTGGGCCTTGTCTGCACTTTGATTAGCCTGGGGGGCTGGGTAGTTGGTATGTGTTCGGTTTTAGAAGTAAGGGGTGGTATACACGCTGCAACCGATTTGTATTGGATTCACTTCATACATCTTACAACCGATTTGTATCAGTGTCATCCATCTCTTTACAGCCGATTTATGTTGCATACATTGCATACCTGCTACAATACGATTCAAACCTAGTCGCATCGGCGGCACAACGGTTCGCATCGGATGCATCCCGCTCACTGATTCTTATTAGTTCCTGTTGTACCCCACAAATGGTTCCTTGTTTATGTAATTTTCTTCTGACTGTTTCGTATTGCTTTCATGTCATAGGAATCACAGTCCGATTAAAGCCTAGTCGCCCTGGCGACACAACAGTTCGCATCGGTCTTATCCTGCACACCAATTTGTAGTGGTTCTTACCGTACCCCACGATTCATTATTTATTTATTTATTTATTTATTTATTGTCCGATTCACATCACCTCAGCAGCTACATGCATCACGGTCCACTCCGAACCTAGTCGCACAAGCGGCACAACGGTTCGCGTCACGAGTATTCCACACACCAATACGTAACAGTCCCTATCACAAATCTACGATTCGTTACGTATGCCACTTCGCAGTTCCTTCCTACATATACAATTTCTGCTATTCTTTTTCTTTTCGCCTATCAGTAGGTGACCTTTCTTGCAATCGCTGCAAGCTACTCATCTCATCATAACTCCTTGCAATCGCTGCAAAACATGCATCTCAGCATATACCCATTTGCAATCGCTGCAAGACACACATCTCATCATAACTCCTTGCAATCGCTGCAAGACACGCATCTCATCATAACCCCTTGCAATCGCTGAAAGATACGCATCTCATCATAACTCCTTGCAATCACTGCAAAAAACACGCATCTCAGCATATACCCATTTTGCAATCTCTGCAAAACATGCATCTATAGGCGTGCGCAAGGGGTGTGCCAGGTGTGCCTGGGCACACCCTAATCCTGGGGTTGGCAACCTGTCAATGGTGGGCAGGTGACTGGTAAACCACAACCCTTCCTTGCCGACCCTCAGAACCTGGACAGGAGAAGTGGCGTGGGTGGAATTTAGTGGAACCAATCTGTATTTTCCTCCTGCAGCAGATGAAAGTAGGCTTCTCCTCTCCCTTTTGTCAACATTCAGCTGCCACAGGAGGAAAATATAGGCCACTCCCGCCACCCCTCATTTCCCTGATCCTCCTACTTCTGTTGCCTGGGTCTCCCATGTGCTCCCTTGCTCCCCCTTCCTCCCATTGTTTCAGGATAGAGAGCGGGGAAGAGGCCGGTAAATATGTCAAACGCATATGTGTTGGAGCTTTGAGGTGCACACCCTAATGCAATAGGCTGCGCACACCTATGCATGCATCTCAGTACAAACTCCTGCCAATTGCTGCAAATACAGGCATCTCAACATTTACCCATTTGCAAACATGCATCTCAACATTAACTCCTTGCAATCGCTGCAAATACACGCATCTCAGCATATACGCATTTTTGCAATTGCTGCAACATGCATCTCAGTATAAACTCCTTGCAATCACTGCAAGAACATGCATCTCATCATAACTCCTTGCAATCGCTGCAAGACACGCATCTCATCATAACTCCTTGCAATCGCTGCAAGACACGCATCTCATCATAACTCCTTGCAATCACTGCAAAAAACACGCATCTCAGCGTATACCCATTTTGCAATCTCTGCAAAACATGCATCTCCGTACAAACTCCTTGCAATTGCTACAAATAAACGCATCTTAGTGTTTACCCACTTGCAATCGCTCCAAAAAATGCATCTCAGTATAAACTCCTTGCAATCGCTGAAAAACAAACATCTCAGCATTTACCCATTTTTGCAATCACTGCAAAACATGAATCTCAGTATATACTCCTTGCAAACACACGCATCTCAGCATATACCTATTTGCAATCGCTGCAAACATGCATTTCAACATATACTCCTTGCAATCGCTGCAAGCACACTCAGTGGTGCTCATACAGCCCACTTCATTTTTTAGTGGCACTTAATCGGTCACTCGTCTCCAGTGGCATTCATACGAGCCACTCATTGTTTTCGTCTCTTTTCTCCCTCAGGTCAGTCGAGTTCAGGTTCCATCCTGTACCAGTTGGACGTTATGTCCCAGGTTGAAAAAAAACAAAAACGCTATGTTTTCATCTTCACCAGGGCCAGTCGCATACAAGAGTGACACATAACAAAAAAAAAATAAAAAGTAAAGAAATCTTGTTGCACTCATGTCACCCCTACTGCAGGTGTTCCCGGTCGACCGAGTTTCAATCATAACCAGGACCTCGCTACTAGAGCGTCAGTCAGGGCCTAGTTCATGGGCTTTTCTATCACATCATTCTGCAGCACCCTTTCACTATACCGTTACTTCACATACATCATTGGACTTGATCCCCAGGTGTTGGTTCTGTCACAAATGTCTATACATGACACTCTGTTTTCCAAGGGCAACCTTTCACCTCGCAGACAAGGTCGCTTAACAGTAGGCTTTCTGGCAGTGCAAGTGTTAGCAGGCTGAGCACACGTCACCCACTACAGACCGCAACATTCCTACGTAGATTGTACCAGACTTCTACTTCTCGTCCCATTACGCCCTGGGGTTCTGGTCTTCAGGTTTGTGCTCGCCACAGACAAGCACCCGAACTATCGGTTATCTGGCCAGTCACCTCCTGGCCCACCTCGGTCGCCACGCACTCTTCTGAGTTTTCTAAATTTCCACTCTACATAAGTTCTGCACAACGGAACTCTGTCAGCTCCTGTCTATGCCTATCATTCCTTTTTCTGTACTTCTCCCTTTTTCCTCCTCTCTGAGCTTTCTCTTTACCACTCCGCTCTCTATCTTATGGCTATGACTCCTCTTGAATATGAGCACCCCCGCCCCCTTTTTTCTTCTGGCCGAAACCATGTCGCAGGCTGGCAGCGAGCACTTCACACCCGCCCCCCTGTAACCCCCCCAAGCGGGCTCAGAGCGCAGCTGCCTGCAGTCCCTCAGGGGACGGAATATCCCCAAACTCATAGCTGAGCTGAGTCGCAGGGATATTCTCTTTCCCGCTATGGCCAGGAAGGCAGAGCTTTTCAGGCTCCTCTTCCCGCCTCCAGCTGGGCCCAACAGACATCCCTACAATCCATCCACGGGGCCCAGCTGCACTCTTTGGTCTCCCCCTTAGCCACAACAGTTTGGACGTCCAGACCAGAGTCACACCTTTTGAAAGTTCGCCCTCCCTGACCTGGTCATGGTCCCGGTGACAGCTTCTCCTTCTGCAGGTACATCAGGCCCTGCACCTATCGTCCTTCCCACTCATCGTGTCCCAAACAGGGAACAGGGAGGATATATTTGAGGGTAAAGACGTCAATTGGCATCCCTGCTCATCTCAGTCCATGACTTAGCTGACAACAAATCATACGCCTGGGGGGATGTCTCAGTGGTTGTCAAGTCGAGAGACCCCAGCCTCAGTCGTAAGCTGTCAGCCACTGAGTTCGCCCTGGCCTTTGGGATGTTTAGAGACGTACTTTGTTCAGCCACCCTCAGCAGGAGGGAGGAGCTGGACTTATACCTTCATGCAGTGACAGATCTTGCTTACAAATATGGAGGTTTTGCCTTCTATGACTACCATCGGTCGTTTTCAGCCAAAGCAGCAGCGAGACTTGCCGAGTTCCAGATCAGCTCTGACTGGAGCCTCACAGACACGGAACTCTTTTGTCGCCACTTCGCCCACAAAATGAGCTGACGTTTTCGCCCAGTCCCTCACTTGAACCTGTCACACCAGGCCCAGTGTTACAGGGTTCTCCATTATCCAGACGATTTTCTGGACATACCCCCCAGTAGATCTAGACAAGCTAAGAGAGGTCTTCAACAATCTCAATGAACACATAGTGGAAGGCCCAACGCATTTCATAAGTTTCTCGGGCATCGTCCTGGATACGCACGCCATGCAGCCTAGCCTGCCTTCTGACAAATTGGCTCGTGTTAGGTCGGTCATTCAGGAGTTTGCCCGGTCACAGGCGTGTACTAAGACAGCTGCAGTCCTTGATAGGGACTGCCCAATTTCGCTGTGAGAACTATTCCTCAGGGGTGGGCAGGGCTCTTAGTCTTTCTCGCCCGAGTGCAGGACCCAACCAAGTCCTCAGACTAGACCCAGCAGCAATAGCAGACTTGGCTATGTGGGACGAGTTCCTCTTCAACTGGAATGGCATATCAATGCTTTTCCCTCAGTATCAGCTCAGTTGCCCCAGGTAGTCACAGATGCTGCAGCCTCCACCAGCTTTGCTGCAATTTTTGGCCATCACTGGTTCGCCAGACTTTGGCCCCCGGAAATCTGCCCGATTTCTGATTTCCCTCGATTTCGTCATTGTTCGAGCTGTACCCCATCGTGGTAGCAGCCCAAGTCTGAGGCCACACGTGGACAGGTCAGACAGAGGTCTTCACCACAGACAACCAGGCTCCCCGTCATGTCCTTCCTGCGCACTTTGCAGCAATTATCACTACATCACCAAATTTAACAGTTACTGTTAGCATATTCCTGGCAAGTGCAATGCCACAGCCGATGCACTGTCCCGCTTCAATTTTGTCTCATTCTTCCAGCAGGAACCCGGAGCCGACCCATCATCCACTCCTATCCCACCTTGGTCTCAACTAACAATGAATTGAAGCCACACCTTGCCAATGCAACCCGGCTCATCAACCGCTCACTGTCTAGCAACTAGGGATGAGCTTCGTGTTTGAGTCGAACCCATGTTAGACTCGAACATTGGCTGTTCGGTCGTTCGCCGAATTCCGAACGTTATGGGCCGCTCGCGCCAAATTCGTGTGGCGCGTCACGGCCTATAATTCACTGCAGCAACGCAGTGCACTGCTGGCTGATGATTGGCCAAGCATGCACTATGACCAGCATGCTTGGCCAATCACAGCACCGTCGGTAGAGAGAGCTGTAATAGGCCAAAGCCAGGGTGGCTTTGGCCAATTATGGCTCAGGGGGTTTAGAACACGCCCCACACTATATAAGGCCGCCTGCACGGCGGCCCTGTGTAGTGTGTTCCGGCGTGCTTAGATAGAGAGAGAGAGACAGTGTCATTTCATTTGAGTTAGCTAGATTAGGCAGGACAGTCAGTGAGTTAGCTGCACTTATAGTGTATTGTGTATATATCTGCATCCCAGGTGTTGTGTATATATATATATATATATATATATATATATATATATATATATATATATATATATATATATATATATATATATATATATATATATATATATATATATATATATATATATATATACACACACACTGTATTCAGTTTAGCTAGATCCGTTCCTGTTATCTTCTTACTGACAGGCAGGCTTGTCTTGTTACAGTATTTACAGCTACCTGAAGAAAATTGCTGGTGTTCTTTTGATCCTATTAGTACCACAGTCAGGCAGCTAGACTATTTACAGTTAGTGTGGTGCGTCCTGCTCACAGTGTTCAGCTAAAACTACAAGTTAGTGTGGTGCGTGGTGCTCACAGTGTTCAGCTAAACCTACAAGTTATTTTTTTGCGAGCTCTGCACAGTGTTCATCTAAAGCTACAACTTAGTGCAGTGCGTCCTGCTCACAGTGTTCAGCTAAAACTACAAGTTAGTGTAGTGAGACCTCTGCACAGTGTTCATCTAAAGCTACAAGTTAGTGCAGTGCGTCCTGCTCACAGTGCTTAGCTAAAACTACAAGTTAGTGTGGTGCGTCCTCCTCACAGTGTTCAGCTAAACCTACAAGTTATTTTTTTGCGAGCGCTGCACAGTGTTCAGCTAAAGCTACCTGTAGAAGGTTGGTGGTGTTTTCCTGATCCTATCACTACCGCAGGCAGCTAAAAAAGCTACAAGTTAGTTTTTTGCAAGCTCTGCACAGTGTTCAGCTAAAGCTACCTGTAGAAGGTTGGTGGTGTTTCCTGATCCTATCACTACCGCAGGCAGCTAAAAAAGCTACAAGTTAGTTTTTTGCAAGCTCTGCACAGTGTTCAGCTAAAGCTACCTTTAGAAGGTTGGTGGTGATCTCATACTACAGGCAGGCAGTTGATTTTGCTAGCTGCAATATCAGTACATATATATATATACCAGCTTAGTGCAGCTACAGGCCATTAGTATGTCTGGAAGGCCAAGAAGGAGAGGCAGACAGTCACAAGCCAATAAGAGAGGGCAAGCAGGCTCTGTGTCTAGTGCTGGTCGTGGAGACGGTGCATCCTCATCAGCACGTGGCCGTGGGACACGCTTGGCCTTTTTTTCGGCAGCTGGCCGTGTTGACCCGCAACATGCGGAAGACTTGGTCGAGTGGATGACCAAGCCGTCCTCATCCTCATCCTCTCTCACCCATGCCCAGGGTACTTTGTCTGGCAAAGCAGCGGCCTCTTCCCTCGGCTCAATGTCATCAGTGACTCCTTCCCTAGCCCCACCATGTCCTCCTGAGGAGTCCCTCGAACTGTTTGACCACAGTGTTGGGTACATGCTCCAGGAGGATGCCCAGCGTTTGGAAGGCTCTGATGATGATACTGAGCTCGATGAAGGCAGTAACATGAGCACGGACAGAGGGGGTGCCCAAGAAGGACAGCAATCTGGCAGTCATGCTCCCCCTGCTGCAGCATACTGCCAGGTTTGCTCCAGTGATGAGGAGGGAGGGGATGATGAGGTCACTAACTCAACATGGGTGCCTGATAGGAGAGAGGAGGAGGAGGAGGAGGCGGCACATCACCAACGAGGCAGGATGCCCTCCAGGGGCCAGCCTAAGGGCAGCACATTGACTGCATCACACCCCAAAGCTCCACATGTGCAGGGCGATGCAGTCTGCGCGTTATTCAAAAAGTTCTTTGTGTGGGCCTTTTTTGAGACGAGTGCATCAGATCACACCGCTGCTATTTGCAACATATGTCTCAAGCGCATCTCGAGTGGCCAAAACATCTCCCGCTTGGGTACCACATGCTTGACCAGACATATGTTGACCTGCCATGCAGTTCGTTGGCAAGCGTATCTAAAAGACCCACACCAAAGAACAAAGAGGACCTCTCCTTGCTCCTCATCAGCTGAGATCTCCAAACCCACTATACCTTCAGTCCTCTCTGAGACCTGCACTGAGAGGAATGAAGGTGTAGAATTAGGTGTGTCACAGCCAAGTACTTGTGGGCAATCTGCTTTTGGTACACCGACGTCAGATTGTACCAGGCAAATTTCCCTGCCCCAGCTGCTGCACCCCCGAAAGAAGTTTGCTCCCAGCCATCCACATGCCCAGCGGTTGAATGCTAGCTTGGCAAAATTGCTAGCACTTCAACTGCTGCCTTTTCAGTTGGTAGACTCTGACCCCTTCCGTGAGTTTGTGGAATGTGCGGTTCCTCAGTGGCAGGTACCCAAACACCACTTTTTCTCACGGAAGGCGATTCCGGCTCTCTACCGGCATGTGGAAGGAAATGTCCATGCCTCGCTGGACAGGGCGGTCAGCGGTAAAGGTGCATATTACCGCTGACTCATGGTTCAGCAGGCATGGACAGGGACGTTACCTAAGTTTCACGGCGCATTGGGTGACTCTGCTGGCAGCTGGGAAGTATGCAGGACAAGGTGCAGTAGTGTTGGAGGTTGTTCCGCCACCACGCCTCCAAAATGCCACTACTAATGATTGTGACACACCTCTCTCCTCCACCCCCTCCTCTTCTTCTTCCTCCATGGCCTCTTCCTGTGCTTTGTCCTTGGAACCAGCGGTGCTCTGTAGCTGTTCAAGGGGCTACGCAAGTACGCAGGCCAAAAGATGCCATGCGGTGCTTGAGCTGGTTTGCTTGGGGGACAGGAGCCACACTGGGGCAGAGGTTCTGTCAGCTCTGCAGGGGCAGGTTCAGAGGTGGTTGACGCCACGCCAACTTAAGGCAGGAATGGTGGTTTGCGACAATGGCACCAACCTCCTCTCTGCCCTCCGACAGGGACAAATGACCCATGTGCCCTGTTTGGCTCACGTCCTTAACTTGGTGGTGCAGCGGTTCTTGGGCAGGTACCCGGGCTTACAGGATGTCCTGAGGCAGGCCAGGAAAGTCTGTGTGCATTTCCGCCGGTCATATAATGCCAGTGCTCGGCTGGCGGACCTCCAAAAAGGAGTTTAACCTGCCCAAGAACCGCCTAATCTGTGACATGCCCACCAGGTAGAACTCAACGTTGGCCATGCTGCAGCGGCTGCACACGCAGCAGAGGGCCATCAATGAGTACCTGTGTGACTATGACACCAGGACAGGGTCACGGGAGCTTGGTTTTTTTTCCCCATGCCAGTGGGCCATGATCAGGGATGCATGCACCGTCCTGTCACCATTTGAGGAGGCCATGAGGATGGTGAGCAGTGACAGTGCATGCATCAGTGACACTGTCCCCCTTGTCCACCTGTTGGAGCACACGCTGCGTGGAATAATGGACAGGGCACTTGAGGCAGAACAGAGGCAGGAAGAGGAGGACTTCCTTAGCTCTCAAGGCCCCCTTTATTCAGACAGTGTTCCTGCGTGCCCGCCGATCACACAGGAAGAGGATGAGGAGGAGGAGGAGGAAGATTGTGTCAGTATGGAGGTGGAGCCTGGCACTCAGCATCAGCAGCAGTCTTTAAGGGATCAGTCCCAAGAAACACATGGAATTGTACGTGGCTGGGAGGAGGTGGCTGCAGACCATGTCATCCTTAGTGGCCCAGAGGACTCCGGACCGAATGCCTCAGCAAACCTACGCTGCATGGCCTCCCTGATCCTGCAAAGCCTGCGTAAAGATCCTCGTATTCGTGGTATCAAGGAGAAGGACCAATACTGGCTGGCAACCCTCCTTGATCCACGTTACAAGGGTAAGGTTGCGGACCTTAACTTGCCATCGCAGAGGGAGCAGAGGATGAAACATCTTCGGGAGGCCTTGCAGAAAGGTCTGTGCAACGCGTTCCCAGAGACTGGGAGGTTACAAACTCCTGTTTCTGGACAACGTGTTGCTGAGGCTTCGGTCAGTCAAAGGAGCGGTGGAGAAGGTGGCCGTCTGACCGATGCGTTCAGACAATTTTTTGGTCCGCAGCGCCAAGGTATGATCGGTTCCAGCAACCATCGCCAGTTTCTGTTTTACATGGTGCAGGAATACCTAGGGGCAAGATCTGACTTGGACACCTTTCCCACCGAAAATCCTCTGGGTTACTGGGTCTTGAGGATGAATCACCGGCCAGAGCTTGCACAGTATGCAATTGAGCTACTGGCCTGTCCTGCATCCAGCGTTCTTTCAGAACGCACATTCAGTACTGCTGGAGGCTTTGTAACCGATCACAGGGTGCGTCTGTCCCCCGACTCGGTCGTTCGACTGACCTTCATAAAAATGAATCAGTCTTGGATCACCACCAGCTACCAAGCACCTGATGCTGATGTAACCGAATAATTTTTTTTTAAATCTCAGATCCCTTCAAAGACTGCCTATGCTGATGCTGAGTGACTATCCCTGAGTAATTATCCTCTTCCTCCTCAATGATCACGCTGAGAGCTTGTAAGAACATTTTTGGTTCTGGGCGCCACCACCAGTGCCTAAGGCCCAATTTTTCAGCCCCTGTTTAACAGGGGCGTGTAATTACAATTTTTGATGCAATACTTTGCAGCAGGGCTCGTTCCTGCGTTCCAACTAGAGTGTCTGTGAGGACTTACAGTGTTGTGGCACCAGCACCACCACCACCACCAAAGGCCCAATTTTTCTGCCCTTGTTCAACAGGGGCATGTAATTACAATTCTTGATCTCATATTTCACAGCAGGGCCCATTTCTGCACCCACCAAGAGCGAGTGAGGACTTACAGTGTTGTGGCACCAGCACCACCACCAGCACCAAAGGCCCAATTTTTCTGCCCCTGGTCAACAGGGGCATGTAATTACAATTCTTGATCTAATTTTTCACAGCAGGGCCCTGTGAGGGCTTACAGTGTTGTGGCCACAACAACACCTAAGGCCCAAATTTCTGCTGAGTATATACTTTCAAACATCTAACTTACAAACGACTCCTACTTGCAAACGGAAGGAGACAACAGGAAGTGAAATGAAATCTACCCCTAGGAAGGGAAATTCTCTCCTGTAAGAGTTAATATGGGAAAAACATTTCTTCTTTCCACTGATGCTTTCCAATCCTTGTTCCCCAAAAAAACCCAAATTTTCAAAAAACATTTGTCATTGGGACAAAAAGTGAGGTGAAATCTTCTGAAGAGGAGGACAGACAGCAAAACAAGGGGTGATAACCCCTCCCCAATGTTTTCCAAAAAGCTTAAAAAAGATTTTTTGACTGGAGCTAAACACGTTAAAAATGTACCTGTTCAAAATTACAAACAGATTCTACTTAACAACAAACCTACAGTCCCTGTCTTGTTTGCACCGCCTGTATACTGCTGTTCAGAGTATATAGGGCCTGGTGGCCCCACACCTTTCCTTATTTTAATTTGGGTGCGGGGTTCCCCTTAATATCCATACAAGACCCAAAGGGCCTGGTAATGGACTGGGGGGTACCCATGCCGTTTTTCTCACTGATTTTCATCCATATTGCCAGGACCCGACATTACATTAAACCTGCAAGCAGTTTTGAATGAGATTTTTTCCTTTAAAAATGACATTTTGTGCAGGGACTGTTCTAAACACGGGAAACACGCGCCACTTTACAGGCATACTATAGACACCCCCCAGGTACGATATTTAAAGGAATATTTCACTTTTTTTTTTTACTTTAAGCATCATTAAAATCACTGCTCCCGAAAAAACGTCCATTTTTAAAAATTTTTTTGCATTGATACATGTCCCCTGGGGCAGGACCCGGGTCCCCAAACCCTTTTTAGGACAATACCATGCAAATTAGCCTTTAAAATGAGCACTTTTGATTTCGAACGTTCGAGTCCCATAGACGTCAATGGGGTTCTAACGCTCGTGCAAATTTTCGGTCCGTTCACAGGTTCTGGTGGGGTGTTCGGCTCATCCCTACTAGCAACACACTGAAGGCTTATCGCACGGCCTGGAACACCTACTGTAGGTTCCTTGCCACTTGTCCCGGAACCACAGCAGATGACGCCACTCATGTCCTAGCCTTTATATCTTATTGCCACACACAGCTGGCTCTCGCTCATATCAGCTGGCTCTCGCTCATATCACTATCAGGCTACCTGGCCGGTATCTAAGCCACTATGTCCTTCATCTTACGCAACAAACCGCACCCAGAGTGGATATCAACTTCTTTTGAACCAGCAACGCCTGGTGCCTAGCAACAATCTTTTGACAGTCTGCTCTTTCACCTACCCTGCCAGCCAGTCTCCAGCCCGTTACTGCCTTTTTCGGTCAACCCCCTGAGTGCTAGTCAGTTTATTAAACATGTTAGGGTCCTACTGGTCAACTTAGGCCTAGACCCCGGGTGGTATTCTGGACATTCCTTTGGATCGGCACAGCCTCAGCCACATCTCAGCACGGAGTACCAGACCATGTGACCAAGAAGCTAGGCAAGTGAAAGTCTGCCTGCTTCACCAGATATATATTCAAAACCCTCAAGATGGCCCTTTCTCCAAACTCACTCAATGAGGTTAGAGGCAATAAAGATACTTCCCTGCTTGGTTATTTTTGGCCCCTTTTTTTGCCATACCTACCAGACGACCAAAAGCCACACCTCAGGTCTATTTATGTTGTGAGTCTTGTCGCGTGTTTATGTGATCCACATTTATCTCGGTCTTAGGGCCACAACCATATATATATATATATATATCCACTGCATACAGTTTAGCTATATCTGACTACAAGCCGTTCCTGGTGTACTTTTTCTAATATACTTCTGGCAGGCAGGTTATTCAGTTAGCTGCAGTGTATTTAATATATATATATATATATATATATATATATATATATATATATATATATATATCTATAATAAATATATATATATATATATATATATATATATATCCACTGTATCCAGTTTAGCTATATCTGACTGCAGGCCGTTCCTGGTGCACTTTTTCTAATATACTTCAGGCGGTGTACACCATACACAGTACTGTGCACCCCTAGTGCAGTTGCTACTACTTTTCTGGTGGTGTACACAATACATACAGTGCACCCATAGTTATTATTACACTTCTGGTGGTGTACACAATACCGTTCACCCCCAGTGCAGTTGCTACTACTTTTCTGGTGGTGTACACAATACAGTACACCAATAGTTGTTATTACACTTCTGTTGGTGTACACAGTACCGTGCACCCGTAGTGCAGTTGCTAGTGCTACTACTTTTCTGGTGGTGTACACAATACATACAGTGCACCCATAGTTGTTATTAAACGTCTGTTGGTGTACACAGTACCGTGCACCCCTAGTGCAGTTGCTACTACTTTCCTGGTGGTGTACACAATACATACAGTGCACCCATAGTTGTTATTACACTTCTGTTGGTGTACACAGTACTGTGAACCCCTAGTGCAGTTGCTACTACTTTTCTGATGGTGTACACAGTACACAATACATACAGTACACCCATAGTTGTTATTAGTTGTTATTACACTTCTTTTGGTGTACACAGTACCATGCACCCCTAGTGCAGTTGCTATTACTTTTCTGGTGGTGTACACAATACAGTACACGCATATTTGTCATTACACTTCTGTTAGTGTACACTGTACCGTGCACCCCTAGTGCAATTGCTACTACTTTTCTGGTGGTGTACACAATACAGTGTAGTGTGGTTTTGCTAAACAAAATTTACAGCATGTCCGGAAGGCCACCAAGGAGAGGCAGACGCTCACAGGCCACTAAAAAAGAGGGCAAGCAGGCTCTGTGTCTACAGTCAACATTGCTACTCGTGGACACGTGCATCCTCAGCACGTGGCCGTGGGGCACGCTTGTCCTTTTTTTCTGCAGCTGGCCGTGTTAATAAGCCACAACATGCAGAAGAGTTGGTGGTATGGATAACAAAGCCCTCCTCATCCTCCTCATCCTCTGTCACCCAGGCTCAGAGTAGTTTGCCTGCCAATGCAGCTGCTAAAGCGGCCCATTCCATGGGCTCCATGTCAACAGTCACTCCTTCCCTAGCCCCACCATCATGCACGGAGGAGTCCCCCAAACTATTCGACCACAGTGTCAGGTACATGCTGCAGGAGGATGCGCAGCGATTTGAAGGCTCCGATGATGGTACCCAGGTTGAGGAAGCGAGTAACGTGAGCCTAGAGAGAGGGGGTGCCCGTGAAGGTCAAGAAACTGGCAGTCATGTTCCCCGAGCTGCAGCATACTGCCAAGTTTGCTCCAGTGACGAGGAGGGAGGGGATGATGAGGTCACTGACTCTACTTGGGTGCCTGGTAGAAGAGAGGAGGAGAAGGAGGCACATCTCCAAGGAGGCAGGATGCCCTCCAGGGGGCAGCTTAAGGGCAGCCACCCTATTGCATCACACCACAGAGCTAAGCAGGTACAGGGCGCTGCTGACCCCTCACATATTTTGAAAAGTTCTTTGGTGCTTTTTTGACACGTGTGCAGCAGATCGCACCATTGCTGTTTGCAACATATGTCTGAAGCGTATCAAGTGTGGCCAAAACAGCAGCCGCTTGGGCACCCCATGCTTGACCAGACATATGACGACCTCCCATGCAGTCCATTGGCAACAGCACTTAAAAGACCCACATCAAAGAACAAGGCGGACCTCTCCTTGCTCCTCATCAGTTGGGATCTCCAACCCTACTATACCTCCAGTCCTCTCAGAAACCTGCACTGAGAGGAATGAAGGTATAGAAATAGGTGGGCCAATCTGCTAGCGGTACACCAACATCGGATTTTAGCAGGGAAATTTCCCTACCCCAGTTGCTAAACAGTTAAAAGAAGTTCGGTCCCAGCCATCCACATGCTCAGCGTTTGAATGCTAGCTTGGCCAAATTGCTAGCACTGCAACTGCTGCCTTTTCAGCTGGTAGACTCTGCCCCCTTTCGTGAATTTGATGTGTGGTACTTCAGTGGCAGGTTCCCAAACGCCTTTTCTTTTCACGGTAGGCCATTCCAGCTCTCTACCAGCATGTGGAAGTCAATGTCTTGGCCTCGTGGGACAGGGCGGTCAGCAATAAGGTGCATATTACTGCTGACTCATGGACCAGCAGGCATTGACAGGGAAATACCTTTCTTTCACAGCGCACTGGGTAACTCTGCTGGCAGCTGGGAAGGATGCAGGACACGGTTCAGTATTGTTGGAGCTTGTTCCGCCACCACGCCTCCAAAATGCTAGTGGTGATTCTGCCGCAGCTCTCTCCTCCACCCCCTTCTCTTCTTCTTCCTCTATGGCCTCTTCCTCTGCAGATTTCTCCTCTAAACCAGCGGTGCTCCGCAGGCATTCAAGGGGCTACGCAAGCACTCAGGCAAAAAGATGCCATGCGGTGCTTGATTTGGTCTGCTTAGGGGACAGGAGCCACACTGAGGCAAAGGTTCTGTCAGCTCTGCAGGGGCAGGCTCAGAGGTGGTTGACGCCACGCCAGCTTCAGCCAGGAATGGTTGTATGCGACAATGGCACCAACCTCCTCTCTGCCCTCCGACAGGGGCACTTGACCCATGTTCCCTGTTTGGCTCACATCCTGAATTTGGTGCAGTGGTTCTTGAGCAGGTACCCTGGCTTACAGGATCTCCTGAGACAGGCCAGGAAAGTCTGTGGTCATTTCCGCTGGTCATATAATGCCAGTGCTCGGCTGGCTGACATTCAAGGAGAATACAACCTGCCCAAGAACCGCCTCATTTGTGACATGCCCACCAGGTGGAACTCAACGTTGGCAATGCTGCAGTGGTTGCACATGCAGCAGAGGGCCATCAATCAGTACCTGTGCGAGTATGGCACCAGGAAAGATACTAGTATTCCTACAGGCCCGCTGATCACACAGGAAGAAGAAGAGGAGGAGGAGGAGCATTGTGTCAGCATGGAGGTGGAGGATAACACTCAGCATCAGCAGCAGTCTTCAAGGGATCATTTTCAGTCCCCAGAAACACATGGAGTTGTACGTGGCTGGGAGGAGGTGGTTGAGGATCATGTGGTCCTTAGTGACCCAGAGGACTCAGGATTGAATGCCTCTGCAAACTTACGCTGCATGACCTCCCTGATCCTGCAAAGCTTACGAAAGGGAGCAGAGGATGAAACATCTTCGGGAGGCCTTGCAGAAAGGTTTGTGCAATGTGTTTCCAGAGCCTGGGAGGTTACAATTTCCTGGTGCTGGACAACATGTTGCTGAGGCTTTGTTCAGTTACAGAAAGAGCGGTGGAGAAGGTGGCCGGCTGACCGATGCCTTCAGACAATTCTTGAGTCCTCAGCGCCCAGGTCTGATCAGTTCCAGCAACCATCGCCAGCATCTGAATTACATGGTGCAGGAATATCTAGGGGCAAGATCAGGCTTGGAGACCTTTCGACCAGAACATCCACTGGGTTACTGGGTCTTGAGGATGGACCACTGGCCAGAGCTTGTTCAATATGCAATTGAGCTACTGGCCTATCCTGCATCCAGCGTTCTTTCTGAATGCATATTCAGTGCTGCTGGAGGCTTTGTAACGACCACAGACTGTGCCTGTTCACAGACTCTGTTGATCGGCTCACATTCATAAAAATGAATCAGTCTTGGATCATCAGCTACCAAGCACCTGATGCTGATATAACCGATTGATTTTTCTATGGATGTGGGATCCCTTGAAGACTGCATATGCTAAGTGACTATCCTATTCCTCCCCAATCTTCCTGATGATAGCTTCTAAGAATATTTTCGGTTCAGGGCACCACCACCACTGCCTAAGGCCCAATTTTTCTGCCCCCTTTAACAGGGTTGTGTAATTCCAATTTTTTTATCTAATATTTCACAGCAGGGCCTGTTCCTGCGCTCAACAAAAAGTATCTGTGAAGCTTTACAGTGTTGTGCCACCACCACCACCGCCTAAGGCCCAATTTTTATGCCCCTGGGGCCTGTTCCTGCACTCAAAAAAATCCGTTCTCGGAAATTCCGATCGTGTGTACACAAATCCGACGCACAAAGTGCCACGCATGCTCAGAATAAATTAAGAGACGAAAGCTATTGGCTACTGCCCCGTTTATAGTCCCGACGTACATTTTTTACGTCACCGCGTTTAGAACGATCGGATTTTACGACAACTTTGTGTGACCGTGTGTATGCAAGACAAGTTTGAGCCAACATCCGTCGGAAAAAATTCATGGATTTTGTTGTCGGAATGTCCGATCAATGTCCGACCGTGTGTAGAGGGCATTACAGTGTTGTACCACCACCGCCTAAGGCCCAATTTTTATGCCCCTGTTCAACAGGGACATGTAATTACAATTCTTGATCTAATATTTCACAGCAGGGCCCATTCCTGTGCCCACCAAGAGTAACTGTGAGGGCTTATAGTGTTGTGGCAACACCACCACCAAAGGCCCAATTTTTCTGCCCCTGTTCAACCGGTGCATGTAATTACAGTTCTTGATATAATATTTCACAGCAGGGCCTGTTCCAGCGCCCATCAAGAGTAACTGTGAGGGCTTACAGTGTTCTGGTACCACCAACACCTAAGACCCAATTTTCCGCAGGGTGTATAGGGCAGGCTGTACAGTATATACAGGCCTATTTTCAAACATCTGACTTACAAACGACTCCTACTTAGAAATGGAGGAAGACAACAGGAAGTGAGAGGAAATCTACCCCTAGGAAGGGAAATTCTCTCCTGTAAGAGTTAATATGGGTAAAAGGTGTCTCCACTGATGCTTTATCACCAATCCTTGTTTCCCTAATAACCCAAAATTTTCTAAATCCAATTGTCATTGGGAAAGTGAGGTGAAATCTTCTGAAAAGGAGCACAGACAGCAAAACAAATGTTACAGGGGTGATGATAACCCTTCCCTATGTTATCCAAAAAGCTTAAAAATAGATTTTTTGGCTGTAAGCTACACTTACAAAATGTACCTGTTTCAAATTACAAACAGATTCAACTTAAGAACAAACCTACAGTCAGTCCCTATCTTGTTTGTAACCCGGGACCACCTGTATACTGCTGCTGTTCAGAGTATATAAGGCCTGGGGGCCCCACACCTTTTTTTTAAATTTGGGTGCGGGGTTCACCTTAATATCCATACCAGACCCAAAAGGCCTGGTAATGGGCTGGGGGGGGGGGGGCAACATTACATTACAGCCGCAAGCAGTTTTAAATGACTTTTATTCCTTTAGAATTGTCATTTTGTGCAGGGACTGTTCTAAACACAGGAAAAATGTGCCACTTTACAGGCATTCTATACTCACCCCCCAGGCACGATATTTAAAGGAATATTCCACTTTTATTGTTTCACTTAAAGCATTATTAAAATCACTGCTCCCGAAAAAATTGCAGTTTTTAAAACTTTTTTTTTGCAATGATAAATGTCCCCTGGGGCAGGACCTGGGTCCCCAAACACTTTTTATGACAATAACTTGCTTATTAGCCTTTAAAATTAGCACTTTCGATTTTTCACATTCGAGTCCCATAGACTTTAACAGTGTTCACGTGTTCGCACAAATTTTTTGCCAGTTCGCTTGTTCTGCCACAAACCGAACCGGGGGGGGGGGGGCGTTCGGCTCATCACTAGTCATCGGAGAACACAGAACAGAAATTGGAATGTTTTACATTTACCGTATGCAAGCACACTGCAAAATAAATTCCCATGGGCAATAAATGTAAAAGGCTAAATTAAATATTACCAAAATCTATGTGGCTCACATTTAAAGTTAAAAAAATAAGAGAAGGGCATTGACAAAATGTAAAGATGAAGAAACGCTATCATGGTTTGAAAGTTGCAAAAAATATAACAAAATATGTAAAAAGGAACTCATCATGAGCATGTAGACTTTTTTTACAAGACAATTTGGAGTTGGTGAATGGGGACAGAGAGAATGCAAATGTATTAAATACCTTCTTCAGCTTTGTGCATACAAAGAAAATGGGGGAGCTGAAGTCCATATTGGGGATAATATTGACAAAGCCCCAAATGCTCCAAATGCTAAAAACTTTAAAGAGAAACATTTCAAAATAAAGGTGAATAAAGCTTCTGGACCAGATGGCTTACATCCATGTGTCCTCAAAGAGCTGAGCTCTGTTATTTCAAAGCTATTGTTTCTAATTTTTAGTTTCTACTTTTCAAGTTAAGAAGCCGGTGATTTGTTGCTAGGACACAGGGCAGTCCTATCAACAAATCACCTACCCATTAACATGAAAAGTTGTGCAGCTCTCGTCCTAGCCCCGTCTAATAATGCTGTACCTCCTGTCCTCTGCTTGCTGTGAAATAGTATTCTTAAGGTTGGGGCAGGGCTGTGATCGGAAGAGGAAAATGTTAGGAAGGGGGCCTTCATGTAAAGTGGACTGGGATAAAAAGGAAGAAAGGGGGGCTGTGATGCAAAGTGAGGGCTATCATGTGAAGGGAACTGGGGTGTAAAGAGGGGAACAGTGATGTGAAGGAGGGAGTTGTCTGTCGTGTAAAACCGGGGCTGTGATGTGAAAGGGGGGCTGAAGACACAGAAGGGTGGCTGTGAAGCAAAGAGGGGAATTCTGCGATGTAAAAGGGGTGCTGTGATGTAAAAGGGGGTGCTTTGGTGGAAAGGGGGGCTGTGATGTAAAAGGGGGCACTGTGGTGTAAAAGCGGGTGCTTTGGTGTAAAGGGAGGGACTGCGATGTAAAAGAAGGGGGGTAATGTGTAAAGGGGAGGGCTGCAATGTAAAAGAGGGTACTGTGGTGTAAAGGAGGGGACTGCAATGTAAAAGGGGGCACTGTAGTGTACGGGGGGAACTGCAATGTAAAAGGGAAGCTTTGGTGTAAAGAGGGTGACTGCAATGTAAAAGGTGGTGCTTTGGTGTAAAGGGGGGACTGCAATGTAAAAGGGGGCACTTTGGTTTAAAGAGGGGCTGCAATGTAAAGAGGGGCTATGATGTAAAAGGGGGTGCTGTGGTATAAAGGGGACTGCAATGTAAAAGGGGGCACTGTGGTGTAAAGGGGGGGCTATGATGTAAAAGGGGGCACTGTGGTATAAAGGGGGGACTGCAATATAAAAGGGGAGGTTCTGGTGTAAAGGGGGTGCTGTGATGTAAAGGGGAGAACTGATGCCACTGATGTAAAGGGGAACTGTGATGTGAAGGGGGTGGGACTGTGGTGTGAAGGATCATCACACAAACATGAGATTTGGACATCTGCTGGAAGAAAATTCTACTGACTGGACCTCCCTGACTTTTAATTCAATACCCCTGGTCCAAGGTTATTTGTGATGTACCCCAAGGTTTAGTGTTGGAACACTTACTTTTTTACCTATTTTTAAATCATGATTTTTTTTGGTCTGCAAGTGGATTTGGAGTTGGTTGGGTTTTGGCTGAACTTCTATTTCAATATGTACAGCCTGGAGGAAAAAAGGGAAATAGGAGACATAATTGAAATTTTTAAATACATCAAGGGGGTGAATAAGGTTCAGGAGGGCAGTTTTTTCAATATGAAACTAAAAACAAGAACACGGGGACATGACCTCAAACTAACTGGAGGAAAGTTCAAAGCTAATCTTAGAAAGTATTATTTTACTGAAAGGGTAGCTGATGCTTGGAATAAACTTCTAGCAGAGGTGGCGAGCCAGTAATAGTAAACAGTGAAATGCTTGGGACAAACACAGATATATTATCAGACAAAAAATGAAAAACAAAAACAAAAAAAAACAAAAAAAAAGAGCGCATGCGCGGTAGCTTCCAAGATGGTCACCAGCATCTGAAGCTCCGCTCCACCTCAGCCCTTCCTGTTCCTCTAGAGCAGACAGAGCGCTCCACTGAGCATTTAACCGGCAGCCTCCGGTAGGGGAAGCCCCCGGGAATCGCCTGATATCCACGGGTCACGCAAGGAGGAATTTATCGAGCCAGATGACGGCCGCGATAGGCCCACTCAGCTATGCCAATATGGCGGCCGCTCCTCGAGGCCCTGGCAGGGCTGCAGCAGCTGAGGACTCCATTGCGGATCAGGATCTAGCCCCCCCGCCTTTTCCAGGTACTGGAGGCCACCCCCACCTTCTCCAGGTACTGGATGGGAGGCCCCAGGCCACCTCGCCAGCCTCCACAGAATCCCTCCTTTTCAGCCTGAATGCCAGCCTCCCATCCACTCCCATGCTGGATCCACACACGGGCCTGCTCCTGTCTGTCAGTGAGGCACATGAAGCATCCCCCACCCCCACTGACTTCCCCGCCATGATGGAAGCATTTGCTCAAATGCTGTCAAAAAGCCTCACTCAGAACGCGGCTCAGATCACATCTTTCATTCATGCTGATCTGCAGCAGTTCGGATTGAGAATGGACAACATTGAGAAAAAAGCTGACCAAGCGGGGGCTAGGATTAATCAAAATACGGCAAGACTACAAGATATGCAGGATCAACTTGAAACGGCCTTCGCAAAATTGACGATCTCGAGAACAGATCAAGACGGTATAACTTTAGGGTGCGGGGCTCCCTGAATACGAGAAAGAGGTACAGTCTGCGATCAAATCCCTCATCAAAGATCTTATCCCGTAAATTGCTGATCATCGCTTGGAGCTGGACAGGGCCCACAGAGCTCTGCAACCCCCCCTCCCCGCAAAGATGGCCTCCCAAGGGATATCATAGTTAAGCCCCACTTTAATTCCGTGAAAGAGGAAGTGATGCGGAAAGCCAGGCATTTGGATAACTTATCACTACGAGGGCATAAAATTCAGATCTTTGCAAATCTGTCCCCTTACACGGTTCAAACGAGAAGAGCTCTTAAGCCACTACTTCAGCTTCTACAAGAAAAAGAAATCCCCTATAGATGGTCGTTCCCCCTGAGACTGAACTTTTCATACAAAAGTAGAAGTTGCAGCTTCTCCACCTTCACGGATGGGGAACGACTCCTGCTGCAGCTGGGACTGATCCCGCAAGAACCTTCATCGTCACACGCGTGCAGAGGGACCCCATCCTCCACTAAGAGACCCCCACCAGCGAGCCCACTACAACCCTCCTGGCTGAAACAAAGCTCCAAGAGATCGAAGGAAAATCTTCCCACGTGACTCGCCACCTATCCCAAACAGCTCAAGGCCCGGACCGGCTTGTTTCTGCTTAATCCTGGCCTGCGGGGAGGTCTGCCGGTCTACCCTTTTGACTTGTCAAGTCTGGTTTTGTATCTTAGCCACGTTGTCTGTTTGTTTAGACTGCAAGTCTAGTTAAGCTTAGACATCTGGGCCTTCCTTCCTGGACCAAGGGGTGGGAGAGGGGCATGATAATTTGTTACCTGATCGGGGAATCACACGGCCAATGGGTCTCCTGATGTGAGCCCCCCCTTTTGCTAACTGCTCTCCCCCAGGGCAGTGGTTCGTTTATCACCCCTGGCCATAAGATAAGGTTTTAGCGATCTTTGTCTCCTGCCGGATTCGGGGAATCCCCTGCAGGGGCCTCTGGGGCAATCCGATTGGCCCGGGGGCCTCGGGGGGTTCCCCCAGGAGAAGAGCTCCCCCTGTGCTCGCTTGAACGCAGGGCATGGGATCACCCAGACTCCCGGCAGCTAAGTGCGGGGGCCCGGGTTGGCCCGGTGTACCGGGTGGTATTAAATTTAAGATGCTACTCACAAATTTACTAAGGTTTATTACGTTTATTGAACGCTCTGTCACATGTTCATCATAGACTCGTTCGATGTCTTCAGTCTACGTGTTTCGAGGAGCTGGGGCTGTGGTGGACCCAATGCGCCTCCCTTAGAACCGAAGCATACCTGTGGTGCCCTTGGGCTCTCTCTGGTGTCCCTGTAGTGGGGGCACTCCAGTCCATTTGGATGTAGGGGTAGGAACGACCAGTCCTTCCTACCCTTGGGGTTGGGTGGGGTCGGGGACCCCAAGTTATTTCAGCTCAATCCTCTCTCATGTTTACTAATTATTTGTTGCATTTATCTCAATGCTCACCATTCTTCCTTCTTATCATCCATTTCTTCCCCCCCTCCTTTCTACTCCTACACTCTGATATAGGCTCTCTCGGTCTCCAGGGAGGTCTCTGGTTCCACACCCCAGGTCAGAGCACAGTTCACACCCCTCCCGCTGGGCTTCTCGACGAACTTCCCCCTTCGGGCGAAGGTAAGTCTCAGATCATACGGATAGTTCTCTCCCCTCTGGACTATGGCTAGCACAATAGACCAACCCTGTTCCCTAAGAATTATTTCACACAATACTCAGGGTCTCAACTCTCCCATCAAACGTAGAAAGATATTCCAGTCCTATCACTCCATGCACGCTGACGTCCTGCTGCTACAAGAAACAAATTTCTCGGTTAGCTACAAAATCTCATTTCTTCATCAGCACTATCCCCAATTTTTTTTGGCCTCAGCCAAAAATAAAACCAAGGGAGTAGCTATTTGTTTCGCCAAACACTTAAATGTTTCCCAGCCAGAGATGATAGTAGACCCCCAGGGACGCTTCCTGCTAGTGTCCGGCCACATAGACGGCGAACTCTACACTTTCATATCCTATTACGCCCCCAACAAGGGTCAAAGACCGTTCTTTGAGTCTATGCTGAGCAAACTGCGAGCTCACCTGAAAGGAACAGTGTTCATGCGTGGTGACTCAAACACCGCCTTTGACTTCGCTCTCAATAGATTAGCGGACAGGAAGTCTAGACCAAAACGCCCATCCAAACAAAGCGCTAAGATAGCTGCCCTCCTATATGAAGAAGGGTTAATTGATGTCTGGAGGGAAGCTAATTAACACAAAAAATATCATACTCATTTCTCTGCTCCTCACAACTCTTTTGCCAGGATAGACCACATCTTCTCTCGCTCCCACACTATCCCACTTATTTTAAGCTCTAAGATCATTTTTTCCCCATTATCAAACCATGCAATGGTTTCGGTCGTGGTCCAGAAAGCAGGTTCCCCAAGGGGTCCTCCCCGCTGGAGATTACAGGAGTCTCTCCTCAGTGATCCGATCCAATGCATGGTACTGGAATCGGCCATAAAAGTCTCCGTATCAACCAGACAGACGATGTTTCCCCCTCCACAGTATGGGCAGCACACAAATTGGTTCTCAGGGGGCATATTATGAAAATAACCTCCAAACTCAAAGCTGAACATAAAGCTGAAGTGCTCAAACTCACAGCAGACTACCGTTCTGCTGCGAAAGCACACCAGTGTCACCCCACTCCAGAGTCTTTAAAGGCTCCTTGACAAGTCTTGGACCCTCCTTAATCTAGCACCGATGACCGCAGCCGAAAAACATCTAAGATGGACTGGAGCTAAATTTTATTCCCAATCTGACCGGTTCGGATCTAGACTAGCTGCCAAACTCAGCCCTAAACAACGCTCCTTGGCGTTCCCCAAAATCAAGATGACTTCAGGGGACTTGACCCAAAACCCAACAAAGATTATGGAAGCGTTTTCACAATTCTTTTCTAATCTGTACAAACCTATCCAATCCCCCTCCCAACAGTAACGAGACCGATTCTTTGAAAACATTTCTTTGCCTGCCCTGTCCAAGGAACATAGGGAGCTTATGGAGGACCCGTTCTCCGTAGAAGAGGTATTAGACACTATCCGCTCCCTTAAAACTGGTTCCGCCCCAGGCCCAGATGGTTTTTCCAATGGCTATTACAAAAAGTTTGGCCCCTGCTTGGCCCCTCACGTAACCAGATTTTTCAACTCCCTCCGGGATGGAGCCCTCCTGGGATCTGATCTCAATTCTGCATATATTTCGGTAATCCCGAAGCCTGATAAAGACACTAGTGAACTGGGTAACTATAGGCCTATATCGCTTATTAACAACGAAATTAAAATAATGAAGGTTCTGGCGAATAGGGTGGCGAGTTTTATATCTGCATATATACATAAAGACCAGGTGGGCTTCATCCCTGGGAGACAGGGACCGGTTTAGATACGCAGAACAATAGACGTAATCTCCCTTCTCAAATCTAGGTGGGATGGGGGCTCTCCTCAAAATGGTTTCCTCCTCTCCATTGATTTACATAAGGCCTTTGACTCTGTTGATTGGGCTTACCTAACTGACATTTTACAGAGATGGGGTTTTGGCCCCTACTTCCTGACTTTAATTAAGTCCCTTTGTTCGACACCGACAGCACAGGTACGTCTCATGGGTAGGTACTCAGAACTGTTCACAATTGGTCGGGGGACCAGACAGGGTTGCCCACTCTCCCCTCTTCTCTTTGCGGTTGCCATCGAGACCTTGGCTATCACAATCAGATCCAACCCAGATGTTAAGGGGGTGAGGTGCGGAGATCAGGAGCATAAATGTGCGCTTTATGTGGACGACCTCCTCCTCTATATCACTTCCCCTCTTACTTCTACCCCTATGGTCTATAAAATCTTACAGACTTTTAGTACAGTGTGAGGCCTATGGGTCAACATGTTCAAATCAATAGCTTTGAATATAACGGTCCCACAAGATCTACTCAAACAACTCTCTACCAACTTTGACTTCCCTTGGGCGCAGACTGAAATTCCCTATTTAGGCATCAAAATAACACCAGATATAAATAGCCTATTTGGAGCTAATTATCCCCCAATGCTACACAGGTGCAGACGGGACCTGGAGAGGTGGGCTAGATGTGGTCTATCCTGGCTGGGCAGAATTCATGCTGTAAAAATGACTCTCCTCCCCTATTATATATATATATGCCTATTATATCTATTCCGTTCCCTCCCAATCCTGATAATGAAACAAGTTCTCGGCAAATTCCAATCAGAAATTGTCCAATTTATTTGGGGTCAAAGGGGGTATAGATGGCCCACTAGTATTCTTTACCGTCTGAAAAGCCAGGGTGGGCTGGGCCTGCCTGATCTATGGGGATACTATCAGGCAGCACAAAAAGGCCAGAAGCCTGGGTGGCTATCGCTGGAGAGGGAGGCCACTCCACTGAATACCATAGACTACCTTCCTTGGTGTGACCCAAAATTGAGGCCAGCCATCGTGTCCCCCACCCTTTCCCATCCCATGGCACTGAGCACCGGGCTTTTTTCACGACATAATCTGATCTCACCCATGAAACCGTTAGCACATCTGTTCCACAACGTTGATTTTGCGGGATCAATGATACATACCTGGTGGACTTGTCCGCACATCCGATCATTCTGGAAAAAAGTATTCCGCACAGTTAGTACCATCTCAAAGAAGGTAATAACCCCTAACCCTAACATCGCTCTGCTAAATGGTAAGATCGAGGCTCTTCCTAAATTCACACAGACGCTGGTATTCTTCATCCTTTTAGGGGCAAAAGTAACCATTGCCAAGGCCTGGAAGAAACCCAGCGTCTCTTTCCAGGGTTTTAAGAGGAAGGTTTCTTGGATCATGGCGCAAGAACAAATTGTGGCAAAGCTAAATGACAAAAGTGGGTATTTCTATAACATTTGGGAACCTTGGGCCATATACTGCAACATTCCCCTGCTTCCGGGAATGCCGCAGGTATCTTTGAAAGCACAAACTCCATAGTGACCCCACCCCTCTTCTTCTCTCCCCCCTTTCACACCTTTCTCTCTTTCTCTGTCTGGGATGCCCTGGTCTCATATTTATGTTCTGTAATGCCAGTTTCGGCTAGTTACACTTCGGCTTATGGAGAGGTCTTGGAGGTAGTAATTGCACAGTTGTATCTGGACTAGAGACCCTGCTTATACCACTGGAAATGAGCTTATTTATCTCTCGACTGAGAGATTGGAGACATTTGCTCGGAGACTCTCATCAGACGACCATGGGAGGCTGCAGGGAAGAATCAGGAGGGAGTCGCCCAGGGAACACTACGCACTTCCACAGTGAGCTCCCACAGGGATGGGGTGCGTGGGGCCCTGGCGAATGGTCAGATGCCCTTATTCTGATAATGGTCATTATTACTCCTCTCCATTATAAACTACTTGAGGAGTGATACCTGAACTGGATCTAGAGATTAGGGAGACAGTGGTAAGCGCTGGCATGAGGAACCTCTCCTCGCAGCCTCCCTGATCCCCCAGCTCCTTGGGCAATCTGTGCTTCTTTTGCTAGTCTTGGTTATAGCACGCCTCACATACCTCTCCTCCTAGACTCGCCTTAAGCTGAATCAACGGTTTTGTTAGATCTTTCTCTTGAATGGTTCTCCATTATTTTTCTGTGAATTTATGCATACGATATGTTATGTACTCTCTTTATTGCTTTGTATGTAAATTTTCTCAATAAAAAGAAAAATTTAAATAAAAAAAAAATAAAAAAACAGGCAGACTCGATGAACTACTCGATCTTTTTTCTGCTGTCACTTTTCTATGTTTCTAAATGATATAGGGTCTGGGATTAAAGGTACCATTTCAGTGTTTGCAGATGACACCAAGCTATGCAGTGGAATAACGTCCTTACAGGATGTCTCCAACTTACAAGCCAACCTCAATGCACTGTTTACTTGGGCAACTATGTGGCAAATTAGGTTTTGAAAATCGGACCAAAGATGCAGCATGCAGGACTTTTAAATACACTTCAGTGCAGTGGTGTGAAAATTCCAATAGGATTGAAATGGATTGTGTTTTTGTATAATTTTTAGCACAGTAAAAATGCAGCAAAAACGCATCAGTGTGAAAGCAGCCTGATTGAGTAAGGAAGAGATGGCGACATTCCAGGAAGAGACATCCAACACAGAAGGCCCATTAAACTGACATGAGCCAGGATGATTTCTCTTTCTGCGATCTGACAGGTTATATACCTAAATAAATAGTGCTAGAGGAAGAGATGCCACAGAGAACATTTATCACCACCTCCCTGGAGAACATGTCCCATATTCACATACAGATCTGGGACATCTCAATCACTATAATCCAGAGCTATCTAGAAAGCAAATCCAGCAAACATGAATTCTGTGTCCAGCAGTTCTTGTAGCAGAACCGTTTCCCTACTATAAACAGAGCAATCAGCTTGGGTCAGTTTTCTGAGGCATAACCAGACAAAAATCCTTCCTGTACCAGTTCCCATTCTGCTCCAAAAGTAGACATAAGCAACTATGTCTTGGAGGGTCTTTTTACCTTGCAGTCCACATTGAGAGGTTAATTTTATGGGTGCAATATAGCAACATAAACATAATAATATTTTTTCATTTAACTTGTGTATCAGGACAAATTGATTCATTCTAGAACAATAACTGCAGTGAATGTTTTTAATGTCCATTATTTAGGTACCGTATATTATAAATAGGCAGCAAAGATGTTATTGCATGACATTTTCCAGGTGATAGTATACTGTATGTGTCACTGGTATAGCCTGATTATTTACTCTCTGGTTTAAAGAAAAAATTCTGCTCAAGTATGTATTCTTAAAGGATAAGTTAAAATTTTAAAATGATTTTCAGATTCCATCACTTCCTATAGATTGTCTCTCAGCATTCACTTCCTGTAGGTCATCTCCCAGAAGCCTTCACTTTGGATCCTTGGATCACAGAAAACGGTGTGTTCACCACTCTGGACCACACCTCTCTCATTACAATACTACCTTCCACCCACTTTCTATACAATCTGATTGTACAATCTCCTTTTAGATCTCCCATTAGCTATGAGTACAAGGGCCTGTCTGATTTGATACAAATTAAATGGATTTGTCAGGTAGGTCATCCTATTCCATGGGGGGGGGGGGGGGGGGGGGACTATAGTGGTGCTTGGAGAGAGATGAATGGGTGGGAAACAAAACTATAGGTAAAGGTGATTATAATAATTCAATCCAGTGGTTGGGGGTAGCTTGGACCCTGGAAAGTTCAGTTCAGGCTTGAACGGGTTAGGAACAAGTTTGATGGGTTAAAGATGTATATATCGCTCTAGAGGTGCAGCCAGCTGTGGAAGAGGAAGCAGCTCTGTAGATATATAATGTGGAGAACAGCGGCGCTCATCTGAGTGCAGTATATTAAAATGATTTATGATGAATTTATTAAGATAAAAAATTAAAATAAGAATGAACTCACAGGGTAAAGGTTAAAATGGCTAGTCACAAGGGGAGGCTCGCTGTGTAGATTTGATCCAGATAGCCGGCGGTGTGGGGTGCTGCTGCTGTCTCGCTAGCTGCAGGGGTTTCCAAGGCTTCGAGTCAGGCTGGCAGTCATCTCCCCATCAGCTGTGACGTGACTGGATGTGGTGCACAGGGCCAGCAGGCACGCATTCGGATTCAGGCTGTGAAGAAGGAGAATGCATGGTCTCAGGCTGACTTACAACTAGTAGCCGCATTGCCAGCTTACTGCGCAAGCTCCTTCAGTTGACTGTTGGGCTGCCCATCCAATGAGCAAGAGGCATCCACAAATCATAACTGGCTTGTGGTAATTGCAAATGAGGAAAGTGGAAAGATAGTGCTGGACCTGTATGCAGGGTTATCTTACTGGTATTGTTAACTTAAGGTATTGATGTTGGTGTAAATGATCTGGTACCTGGGCAGGTGGCTTCTACACCCTAAAGAATCTCAACAGTCTCCTTGGCTTGTAGTATAATGTAATGAGAATTGAAATTGAAGCACCACACCACTGCTAAGAGGTCCAAATAAAACTTTATTCCATTAAATGTCAGGGGTACAATCCAAAAAAGTAGACAACGCATTTCAGGGGTCAAGGGGGTTCAAGGTAAAACTGGACTTACAATTATATTTTTTACAGAGTGAATTACACGCACAGGCCTTATCAGCAGATCAGTAGGGAAAAATACAATTGTGGGTCCAGTTCACTTCTGGTTTGCTCATATTGTTGCCAGTCAAGCCCTAATAAAGGGGCACTTGGACCCCCAAAACACATTGGCTACTTTTTTGGATCGTACCCCTGATGTTTAATGGAATAAAGTTGTGTCTGGACATTGTAGCTGTGGTGTGTTAATTGCAAGGCAGCAGTTTAGTGTGTGTTAACACCTGCAATTGCTGGAAGAGCTGTTATGGGCTCATTTCTTACTGTGTTTTTCTGCCTCCTTGTAGCATCCTGTGAACTCCTGAACCTCTCCATCCCCCCTGTTATTTCCGTGTGTTTGCAAAGAGCAATGCACTTTAGTTGTGGTCATGCGCACTGCTCTATGCACATACCATAGTCCATAACCCATCTCTGGAGTGAGCAAAAGAGGATGGCTATGCTCCTACATACAGTGGAACATGGAGAACAAATGGAGCTACCCTCTAAGAAGAAGTCAGATCACAGCAGCAAAAAAACAAACAAAAAAAAACAACTTTTTTTAATTAAAGTGGATGTAAACCCCATGTCATCCTTTCTAAACTACTGCCATAGGGCTTATCTATAAGGATATACATGCCTCCTGCATGTACCTTTACCTGTCAAATGTCTCCCCTTATGAGACCCGAAAAACTGCATATTCTGTGGGTGGGTCTGTTGTCTGGAGCTCGGTGGGTGGAGTCGTGATGTCAGTAGACTCCCCGCCCACCTCTACACTCCCCTTGTCAATATGCATTTCTCCTGTGTATTTCTAACACTGAACTTCTGCTGAACTTCTGCTATGATCTCTAACATCCAGTGAAAAGACAGGAAGGTAACCACATGACTTCAGCATGCCAAATCATGGTGAGGTGTGGAACAGCCAATCCTTGCAGAGCTGCTGAAGAAAGGAGTTGGGGAGGGAATTAAAAAATACTGCATGTCTCTTCGGCTAATGCACGAGATGTAAATCACCTGTCACTCACAGCAAGGAGGAGTATTTGACAAAGTTTTTCTCAGTTTGTCAAGAATTATCTCACTGAACAATAAAGGAGGATTGCTCAGAGATGGATTAACTCTGTGTGGCAAGACTGGGCTCAAATGATAGCAAATCTTATACTCTACAGTATGATATCAATTTTTTTAAAGGCTAAATTCACTTTTTTTTCTAAAATCCAGCTCCCTTATGTACCAATATACCATTAAAGTGGAGGGCCACCCAGAAAAAAAAAAATTCACCAAAAATCCTAAAAAAAAAAAAAAAAAAATTTGAAAAAAAAAAAATTTAAACTTACCTAAACCCTTGTTGCTAGGCAGTCTTCCTAATCTGACTCTTCCTTTTCCGCGGTGTGTTCTGCTCCTCGGTGAGCGGCCCCGTTGTCTTCTGGGAACTGTGTGTGTTCCCAGAACACCACGGGGCCATTCACAGAGCGCCACACCGCTCGCGCGTGCGCAGTAGGAAACTGCCAGTAATGCTGCAAGGCTCCACTGCCTGTTTCCCTTACCTAGGATGGCGGTGCCGGGACCCGAGAGCCGAGAGACGGGTCAGCCACGGGCGGCCATCATCGCAGGCACCCAGGACAGGTAAGTACTTATTTAAAGTCAGCAGCTACAGTGTTTGTAGCTGCTGACTTTTAATTTTTTTTTTCGTTTACCGCCGGAATCCCGCTTTAATGTTCTTATTATAAATATACCATTAATGTACCTCCGTTGCAGAAAAATACAAGCTTTCTTTGATTTTGAGAACAAGGCCTTACCTTAGCCCTTGCTGTATTTCTTAGAAAGCTTCATCACATTCTGACATTAGATGTAGGATGGAGAAACCAGTAAGACACAGGAAGGAGTTTACCAGCTGACCTCATTAGCACACCTTCACCCATAAACTATGTTTTCACAGCATCCCCGGCATCTCTCCACGTGTGTATTTGCCTGGCTTCCTCAGCATCCCTTCAGATGGGCTCAGGCTGCATGCTAAACTCCTTGGGGCCATATGCAGCCGACGGGATACCCCTGATGTAGTGCAAAGGCCTGCCTGATTGGATACAGAGTGATTGGATAGATGATGTGGTGTGTCCTCCTAATATATAGTTTTGGTAAATCTAAAGAAAATCCAGAGCTTGTACAATCAGATTGTATAGTGTATGGCCACATGTATACAACTAAAATTACCTAGTTGCACTTTCAGTGTCATTAAGTTGTAGTTGTAAGTCAGTGGCTTAGCATTATCAGTCTGAAACAGGAAGTGCTGTTATTTGCAGAATTTCTAGGTAAGAAACTTTTCCACCTTGCCTCACTATATGGATTGGATGTTATTGGACATTGTATGGTATTCCAATGTGATTACCTGTTCAGGCGTTGTTAGCATCTGATTTTACTGCCAAGCTCAGCCCCTGTGATGGCTAAAAAAGACTAGGTTTTGGGACTGGAATGCATGCATATTCAAAATAAAACACTTCCTGGGAGGCACACATGTACAGTATGTTTTGGGGAAAGGGCCAGTGCAATCTCTAGACATACAGAATTTTCAGCACCCAGTAGTAAATCCGTGTAGCAGCTCTATTAAAAATGGAGAAAGACGACACTCTAACACCAGTAATCCATGGACCTAAAAGCAAAAATGTTTATTTAATTCCTGTGACATGTCCACCCTTTATATTATTATTTCTATCTATGTAGTCTGGGTACATAGGGTGATCTGCCTCTCTGCTGGAGAAAAAATGCAGTTATACTTTAGAGAACAGTTATAAATCCTGTGAACAGAATTTCTTTTTTGCACTCAATCTCATCCTCAACACTGCTCAATATGTCTCTCTCCAGGAGACCTCGCCCTAGTTTTCCGCATTCAGCACAAGAGACCAAACCACCATGGAGGACCGAACAATAATAGGCTCAGTGCCCAGATCTTGTTCTGCAATGGTGCCTCCTTGGCCAGCAGCTGTACAGCTGGGCTCCCATGAAAACACCCCTACAGCTGTAATGAAGTGTCAAACCAATACAAATCACATGCAGTGCAAATACTAAAAATAATACACAGCTTTTCAGGATGTGCAGTAATACTAGCTGGGTCTGTCAAACACAGCTGACTTCAGAATTAAATTATGGTGTAAGTAATTTAGAAATATCCTAGAAGGTGCATTGTGAATGTCTCACAGTAAGCAAAATGGAGCTTAATGTAACATATTCACACAAATACAGTAATTGTTTTAATTCCCGCACATGTTCCCTACAAGCTGATTAGAATAAAACAGTGTATAAAGGTATTCCGTTTCCAGCACCCAGGGTTATTTTAACCGTAGGGGAAAAGAGGCATTTTTGCTAAACCACCAACCAAGGAAGGCCTACCAGTGGCACCAAAACTAGTTGTGGGTCTTCATTGTCGACTTCAACCCAATCTTTTAGCTAGCTGTTTTCGGATTATCTGGGTGCATGGAATTCTGATTCCCCACACTGCCACAAAAGACTTTTACTATCAATGGCCACCTATGATAAAAGCTGTAATGGACATGTTAATTTTGTGCAGACAGCCAAACCTTTTGTAGCGCTGGTAGATTTGCGATCTACCATCTGATAGGTAAATTTATTAACTTAAAAAAATCCAAAAGCAGCGCTAAGTAAATAAAGTGATTATGTGAATATTAGTCCGTAAGAATTTTTGAAAAGTAGAGATGACGTGAAGCCTCCACCAAACTTCAGTGTGCACAAAGAAAGCACACCACACCCACGTGTTGCCAATCTGCTTACCAGAACAATGTGAAAAACACGCTGTCAGGGTCCTTACCTCGGCAGGCGGGGCGCTCGCGGTGGTGTGCGTCAGGGTGCGTCGGCGCGCGTTGGCGCGCGTGTTCCTGCGGACCTCGCCGTGCGTGCTCCTCGCGGCGCCGGTGTGTGTGTCCAGGATCGTTCCACTGTGCACGCCGGTATGCGGGGGCGCGCGCGCGGGCGTTGGCGGGCGCGCGTGCCTGTTTGTGCCGGGGCGCGCGCGTGCACGTCGTTTGGCGCCAAAAGCCCCATTTAAGCCAGTGAGTTCCAGTGACCAGTGCTGCCTAATCAACAGCTAGTCGTTCTTGAACCTGACCGTGTACCTTGTCTGTTCCTGTATACCTGTTGACCCGGCCTTGTCCCCCGACCACTCTCTGAACTCTGCCTGCACCGACCTCTGCTTGTCTGACCATCCGTTTGCCTGTTCCTCTGTACCGCTACCGACTGCCTGTTGCCAAACCCAGCCTGCCTCCTGACCATCCATCTGCCTGCTCCCTTGGATCCCATCTGTCTGTCTGCAGACTTCCAGCCTGTTGTCCACGCCAGCCTGCTCAGCTCAGTGACGGTGCTCCGGCCTACTCCAGTCTCTCCAGCCATTAACCCTGCAACATCCGGACTGCAATACCTGGACAGTACACAGGCCTTCATACCACTCCGTACTGTTGCGCCCTCTGTTTACTCTACCAGGGGGCCGATAGTCGGAGGGTAAGGGAGCCTACCCTCTGCCCGACGGGACTCGCCGGTCTGGTAAGTTGGAGCCTGATAGTATTAGGCAGCCATGACCGAGTCCGGGCAGGGGGCCTCCCCCATGGACGAACTTTGCCGACACCTGGCGGGTCTAACCCAGGCTGTAAAGAGCCTACAAGAGGGATACTCCAGCTTGGAAGAGCGCGTGCAGGCTTTGTCCGCACCTTCCGGTCCACCAGGGTCCGCAGCAGCCACCTCAGCACCCTCTGTGGTCATGTTACCTCCTGAGCCAAAAGTACCAGTACCTGAAAGATTTCTTGGAGACCGAAGTAGGTATCGAGCCTTCCGGAATGCCTGCAACCTTTACTTTGCCCTACAGCCACGCACGTTCTCCCTTGAAGCCACTAAGGTGGGCTTTGTCATTTCCTTACTCTCAGGTGAACCGCAAACATGGGCCCACCGACTTTTGGAGCAAAAGGCGGTCGCCTTGGACAGCCTGGAGGCCTTCTTTGGTGCCATGTCCCAATTATACGAAGACCCCCAGCTCACTGCCACCGCGGAAGCCACCTTACAGGCCCTTCGTCAAGGCCGCCGAGCCGCAGAGGACTATGTCATCGAGTTCAGACGCTGGAGTTCTGACACGGCATGGAATGACGCCGCGTTGTGCCATCACTTCAGGATGGGGTTGTCTGAACCCCTCAAAGATGAGTTGGCACGAGTAGGGGTACCACAGACCCTGGAAGAGCTCATCAATTTGTCCATCCAAATAGACCGTAGACTGCGGGAGCGACGTACTGAAAGAACCACCAGTACCTTTCGTCCCACCTGGATGATTCCACAAGTACCCTGTCCTCCCAACAGATCTCCTGCTCCTCCACCTGCCTCGACCTATGATGCACCTGAACCAATGCAGCTCGGTCTGTTCCGCCCTTCTTTAACTCCAGAGGAGAAGACACGTAGACGGGCACACAACCTCTGCCTCTACTGTGGGGAATCTGGGCACTACGCCAATGGTTGTCCCAACAAGATGCGTAAGTGTCGCCCTGATGTTCATACCTGTGCTACTATTGTACCTACTATTGGCACACACCTAACCATTTCTGTCACTTTACAGCTTCCCGGAAAGGCCATCCAAGTCCCAGCTATCATTGATTCAGGAGCCTGCAGCTGTTTTATCGACCGGACCTTTGCCTCCCAACATGCCATTCCTCTCCAAAATAAAACTCAAAGCCTTGCTGTTCATCTGGCAGATGGTTCTGCTCTCCGCTCCGGCCCGGTCACTCAGGAGACCGTCCCCTTAGAAGCCATCATGGGCCAGCAACACCGTGAATACCTCTGTCTGGACGCCATCTCGTCCCCCCTTTTTCCAGTCATCCTTGGAATACCGTGGCTACAGGTGCACAACCCTCAAATCAACTGGGCTGATGGTAATGTCGAGTTTCTTTCTGGATATTGCCTTCAACATTGTATGCTAGGGACAGGCCATGAGGTTACCCAACTCCTCTGTCTACACCCAGAAGTTGATCTGCTTCAAGCTATCCCTGAGCCTTACCGAGACTTTGCGGATGTGTTTAGCAAAAAGGGGGCAGAATTGCTACCTCCACACAGGCCCTACGACTGCCCAATTGAATTGCTTCCTGGAACCGAGGTACCTTTTGGCAGGATCTTCCCCCTGACTGAGCAGGAGCTGGATACCCTAAAGCAGTATCTAGATGAAAATCTAAAGAAGAAATTTATCCGCTCGTCCACTTCCCCGGCTGGTGCGGGCTTATTCTTTGTGGAAAAGAAAGACCATTCTCTAAGACCATGTATCGATTACCGCGATTTGAATAAAATTACGATTAAGAATCGATACCCGCTCCCTCTGGTACCTGAGTTATTCCAAAGGCTGGGCACTGCCAGAATCTTTACTAAATTGGATCTCCGGGGTGCTTATAACTTGATCCGCATCCGTGAGGGTGACGAGTGGAAGACTGCATTTCGCACTAGTTTCGGGCATTTCGAGTACCAGGTCATGCCCTTTGGTCTTTGCAACGCCCCAGCTACGTTCCAGCACTTTGTGAACGACATCTTTAGAGAAATCCTGGACCTCTACGTCATCGTTTATCTGGACGACATACTCATCTTTTCCTCTTCTTTGGCTGATCATCGCAGGCACGTCAGGAATGTTCTCATCCGACTCAGGCAACATGGCTTATACGCTAAACTGGACAAGTGTGAGTTCGAACGTCAGAGTATCCAGTTCTTGGGACTCATTATTTCTGTGGAAGGGATCAAAATGGATCCACAAAAAGTATCGGCCATCCTGGACTGGCCTGCTCCTACAGACAAGAAAGGGGTCCAACGTTTTGTAGGATTTTCCAACTTCTACAGAAAATTTATTAAAGACTTTTCTAAAATTATTTCACCAATAACGGAACTTACCAGACAGGGGGCATGATTCTGCTGGTCGTCCCGAGCACAGGCAGCGTTTGAGAAATTAAAGGGACTGTTTACTTCGGCTTCTATCCTCAAGCACCCGGACCCTGCATTACCGTTTGTGCTGGAAGTGGATGCTTCAGAGATCGCAGTGGGGGCAGTACTTTCTCAACGCCAGGGCCCCAAAGCCCTCTTGTTTCCTGTAGCATTCTTTTCCCGAAAACTCTCGTCATCCGAGAAAAACTATGATGTGGGAGACCGGGAACTGTTGGCCATCAAAGCGGCTCTGGAAGAATGGCGCTACCTATTAGAGGGTGCTGTACATCCGGTTCTCATCTTTACCGATCATAAGAACTTGGAATATCTAAGAGCAGCCAAGCGACTCAGACCACGACAGGCTAGATGGGCACTTTTTTTTTCCCGGTTCTCCTTTCATATTACGTACAGACCCGGATCCAAGAATGGAAAACCTGATGCCTTATCACGAATGTTTCACGATTCCAAGGAAAGTACTCCTCCTGATACTATTTTGCCAGCAGGAAATTTCTTACTTCTCCAAGGAGATTTAATTTCCAGGATAAAACAGGCTTCCGCTGAAATTCCCCTACCTACGGGAACCAGCTTAAGTGATGGGTTGCTCTGGCATGAAGGCAAGATTTTTGTACCTGAAAAACTTAGGGTGCTGGTACTGGAACTATGTCATGACCACAAGCTGGCGGGTCACTTCGGAGCTCGAAAAACCTCGGAATTGGTGCTACGCACCTTTTGGTGGCCATGTCTCCTGGAGGACTGTAAGAGGTATGTGGGTTCCTGCCACACTTGTGCCCGAAACAAATGCAACCGCTCAAAGGCCTGGGGTTTATTGAGACCCTTACCGATTCCTGACAGACCTTGGAGAATGTTGTCAATGGACTTCATTGTGGAGCTACCCCCCTCTGAAGGTTTCTCAACCATCTCTGTGGTGATCGATAGGCTATCCAAGATGGCACACTTCATCCCTATGAAGGGTACTCCCACAGCCGTGGAAACGGCGAAGATATTCGTCAAGGAAGTAGTAAGATTACATGGGGTACCCGCGAATATAGTATCCGATCGGGGTGTCCAATTTACCTCCCGGTTTTGGAGAGCACTGTGTGCCGCCCTGGAAATTGAATTGGCATTTTCTTCAGCCTACCACCCTCAGACGAACGGCCAGACGGAAAGAACTAACCAGACGCTGGAGCAATACCTCCGTTGTTTTTCTATATTTACGCAAGATGACTGGGTGTCCTTGTTACCAGTCGCTGAATTCTCGTATAATAACTCCCTACATTCTGCCATCAACCAAACTCCCTTCTTTGCGAATTATGGATTCAACCCTGCTTTCCTTCCCAGTTCTATCCCGGAATGTACCCTACCTGCAGTAACAGAGACAATGGAGTTCTTCTCTAGTAACTGTAAAATCTTGCAGGAAACCATGGCCCAATCCCAGGCTTCCTTCAAGAGGATGTTCGACAAAAAAAGGCGAGGAGAACTCGTCCTTGAGCCTGGCAACCAAGTATGGCTTTCTACAACTAATCTAAAGTTGGCTTGTCCCTCCAGGAAGTTGGGACCTAAGTTCCTGGGCCCGTTTCGGGTGAAAAGAAAGGTGAATGATGTTGCCTTTGAGCTCAGTCTGCCAGAGTCCCTTAGGATCCACCCGGTCTTCCACGTGTCGTTACTGAAACCAGTTGTCAACGATCCCTTTCCTGACCATAAGGCCAAGCCACCGGAGGCTGTTTTGGTCAACAATGAGGAGGAGTTTGAAGTCGAGGCAATCCTGGATTGTAGGAAAAGGCAGAATCAGCTCCAGTACCTCATTAAGTGGAAGGGCTATGGACCCGAGGATAATTCCTGGGAACCCGAAGGTAACCTCCATGCCAACGAATTACTACGAGCTTTCAAGAACTCCCATGCACCCAGGTTGGCCCAGCTGGGCATCCGGAGGCTGCCCTTGAGGGGGGGGGCACTGTCAGGGTCCTTACCTCGGCAGGCGGGGCGCTCGCGGTGGTGTGCGTCAGGGTGCATCGGCGCACGTTGGCGCGCGTGTTCCTGCGGACCTCGCCGTGCGTGCTCCTCGCGGCGCCGGTGTGTGTGTCCAGGATCGTTCCACTGTGCACGCCAGTGTGCGGGGGCGCGCGCGCGGGCGTTGGCGGGCGCGCGTGCCTGTGTGTGCCGGGGCGCGCGCGTGCACGTCGTTTGGCGCCAAAAGCCCCATTTAAGCCAGTGAGTTCCAGTGACCAGTGCTGCCTAATCAACAGCTAGTCGTTCTTGAACCTGACCGTGTACCTTGTCTGTTCCTGTATACCTGTTGACCCGGCCTTGTCCCCCGACCACTCTCTGAACTCTGCCTGCACCGACCTCTGCTTGTCTGACCATCCGTTTGCCTGTTCCTCTGTACCGCTACCGACTGCCTGTTGCCAAACCCAGCCTGCCTCCTGACCATCCATCTGCCTGCTCCCTTGGATCCCATCTGTCTGTCTGCAGACTTCCAGCCTGTTGTCCACACCAGCCTGCTCAGCTCAGTGACGGTGCTCCGGCCTACTCCAGTCTCTCCAGCCATTAACCCTGCAACATCCGGACTGCAATACCTGGACAGTACACAGGCCTTCATACCACTCCGTACTGTTGCGCCCTCTGTTTACTCTACCAGGGGGCCGATAGTCGGAGGGTAAGGGTGCCTACCCTCTGCCCGACGGGACTCGCCGGTCTGGTAAGTTGGAGCCTGATACACGCGATGTAATCAAATCATGCCAGGGTTCAACAGTAACTCGGAATGACACTCCATCATAAACAGCCAAAAGATGGGAAAAGCCAGATGGTCACATATCATCAAGACATCAAGGTGCACATGGGAAGGCGAATGGATTGTACAGTCCCCAGCACAAGGTTCCTGTCCATACTGCCTCACCAGTGCTGCAATCACAGCTGATTTCAGCACTGGTGTTCGTTAGGAAGCTTAGATTTGCCTCTGTTTCAGCTTGGCTGACGTTGCTTGTGTTTCCATACTGAGCCGTGGGTGTCGCTGTTACCACTGGCTGGTGTTGGAAAGGCAATATGTCTGAATGTATAGATACTCTTCTGTCCCATGGACAACTCGGTGGAGGTGGTCCTCCGAGTTGCATTCTGGGCGAGGGTATTTATGGGAGAGACGCCATATTTTGGGGTTCATTTTACAGCCACCTGCTGGCCCTCCTGGCCGACAGGTATGCGTTAGAGAGCTATCTCGCGGTCCTCCGTTCCGGAGGCCCACATTGCTGCGGAGCAGGGGTGGGCCCAGAAGCTTGTCTGGGGCCTACCACAGCGGCCGAGGAATGGTCCTGAGCTGTCTATCCAAAGGGAGGAAGCTGTACAACCGAGAAGATCCCAGGGGAGGACCCGTCATGGAAGGATCATGCAGCGTGCTGGTCTGGAGAGGGGCCTGGTGACTCGGTTGGAGGACGTATCCTAAAGTAATTATACAGCATAGTGTTGCCGGGTTGGCTTAACGGTTTAAGCACTGTGACTGACATTCACAGTGAAGCATGGTGGTGGTAGTGTCATGGCGTGGGCATATATGGCTGCCAATGGAACTGGTTCTCTTGAATTTATTGATGATGTGACTGCTGACAAAAGCAGCAGGATGAATTATGAAGTGTTTCGGGCAATATTATCTGCTCATATTCAGCAAAATGCTTCAGAACTAATTGGACGGCGCTTCACAGTGCAGATGGACAATGACCCAAAGCATACTGTGAAAGCGACCAAAGAGTTTTTTAAGGGAAAGAAGTGGAATGTTATGCAATGGCCAAGTCAATCACCTGACCTGAATCCGATTGAGCATGCATTTCACTTGTTGAAGACAAAACTGAAGGCAAAATGCCCCAAAACAAGTAGGAACTGAAGACAGTTGCAGTAGAAGCCTGGCAGAGCATCACCAGGGATGAAACCCAGCGTCTGGTGATGACTATGCGTTCCAGACTTCAGGCTGTAATTGACTGCAAAGAATTTGCAACCAAGTATTAAAAAGTGAAAGTTTGATGGATGATTGTTAATCTGTCCCATTACTTTTGGTCCCTTAAAAAGTGGGAGGCACATACACAAACTGTTGTAATTCCTACACCTGATTTGGATGTAAATACCCTCAAATTAAAGCTAAAAGTCTGCAGTTAAAGCACATCTTGTTTGTTTCATTTCAAATCCATTGTGGTGGTGTATAAAGCCAAAAAGATTAGACTTGTGTAGATGTCCCAATATTTATGGACCTGACTGTAAAAATGATTAGGGGCCCTGCTGTCTCTGCCCCTGTTCCCAACATTAACATATGCTGAAAAAAGTAAGGCTAATTTAGAAGGTAAAGTATGGGTGGGTTAAAACCCCTTTTTTTGCCATCTGTTTCCCATTGGGGAAATTTCCCTTCACTTCCTGTCCCATGGTCAAAACAGGAAGGGAGAGGAAATCCCTGAAAATTAAGGGAATCAATTGGGGCCTCCAGGTTACCAGAACTAGTGTGCCCATTGTAAAATTTCCCCTCTGCTACTTTTCTCAGGAAATCCCCAAATTTAGGATTTTCTTTTACTTTCACTGATACACAGGACTAATAGAGATGGTAAATCTCTCTAACGGGCAGAGGTAGCAATAATAACCTGACAGGTATTCTAATCCACCTCTACACTGTTCAAAACTAAAAATAGTTTTGCCTTTAGTTATATTTTATTCCACATGTTGAGCCAACCATAAACTATGCAATCCCTGCCCATCTGATTCCAAAATGCTTTCCGGTATTTTTTTTAATTGAAGAACTATAAGGCGCCTTTCACACAGACGGCTATTCTGCCGCAGTTAAAAGCATGTTTTTTTTCTGTGAAATTCAAGACACCAGGCACTGCGATCAGCTGCATTTGTACAGTGCGATTAGCTGCTGTTGCGTTTAGCTGCTGTTTGCCATTTCCATAGCAACCCGACAGGGTACCGACTCATATTGAAAGGGGATGCGGTCTGCGGGTGGGGGGCTTATCGGAATTCGGGAGCCCCCTTTAATAAGGGGGCCCCCAGATCCCGGCCCCCCACCCTTTGTGAATGAGTATGGGGTACCTCGTACCCCTACCCATTCACCTAGGGAAAAAAGTGTCAATAAAAAAACACAGTACACATGTTTTTAAAGTACTTTATTAGGCAGCTCCGGGGTCTTCTTCTGACTTCGGGGGTCTTCTGCTGACTTCGGGGGTCTTCTGCCGACTTCAGGGGTCTCTCAGGCCTCTTCTCCCTCTCTCTGGTGTAGTCTCCGCGCTCTCTGGTTCTTCTCCGGTGCCTTCTTCCTTCTGCCGGGCTCCTCTGCTATCTTCTACTCTTTTGCTGCTCTTTTGCTAGCGGAGGGGCCCAGTCTTTTGAGACGTCTTCTTCCCTCTTCTCTTCCAGAGATGTTGACACAATGCTCCCTCTCGCTGTAATGCCGTGAGCGAGGTCCGCAACCAATTATATAGGCATGGGGCGTGGCCATCGGGTGATGTCACCCGGTGACCCCGCCCCCTTATGACGTCACAGTCACATCATGCCCCGGGACTGTGACCTCATAAGGGGGCGGGGTCACCGCCTATATAAGTCCATTGCGGAGCGCTCAGAGAGCATTCCAGCTGGAGAGATCGTTGTGTCAACATCGGAAGAAGAGAAGAGGGAAGAAGACGTTCCAGAAGTCCGGGCCACCGCTAGCAAAAGAGCGGCAGAAGATAGCGGAGGAGCCGGCAGAAGATCCGGACACCAGGAGAAGACGCCGGAGAGACCCCCGAAGTCGGAAGAAGACCCCCGGAGTCAAAAGAAGACCCCCGGAGTCAGAAGAAGACCCCTGGAGCTGCCTAATAAATTACTTTAAAAACATGTGTACTGTGTTTTTTTATTGACACTTTTTTCCCTAGGTGAATGGGTAGGGGTACGATGTACCCCATACTCATTCACAAAGAGTGGGGGGCTGGGATCTGGGGGCCCCCTTATTAAAGGGGGCTCCCGGATTCCGATAAGCCCCCCGCCCGCAGACCCTGACAACCAATGGCCAGGGTTGTCGGGAAGAGGCCCTTGTCCTCATCAACATAGGGACAAGGTGCTTTGGGGTGGGGGGGCCCGCAAGGTGCCCCCCCTTGCCCCAAAGCACTAACCCCCATGTTGAGGGCATGTGGCCTGGTATGGTTCAGGAGGGTGGGGGCGCTCACTCGTCCCCACCCCCTTTCCTGACCGACTGGGCTGCGTGATCGGATAAGGGTCTGGTATGGATTTGGGGGGGACCCCCACGCCGTATTTTTCGGCGTAGGGGATGCCCCTTGGAATCCATACCAGACCGAAGGGCCTGGTATGCTCTTGGAGGGGAACCCATGCCGCTTTTTTATTTAAAATTTGGCATGGAGTTCCCCCTCAAGATTCATACCAAATTCAGTGCCTGGAATTGGCGGGGATCCAAGTCGGATCTCCGTGCTGCTTGTCGCTCCGCAGCTGACACAGTGCACTGTGATTACCTGCGGTTATGTGCACATAGCTGCGCTAAATCGCTCCTGGAAGCAGTCAATTATATTTTTTCTATCCGCATGGAACCACATGTAACTAAATCGCAGCTAAACGCAGTTTGTGAATGGGGCCATAGGAAAGCATTGTGTGCTTTTAGCTGCGGTAAAAAACTAGAAAATCCGCAGCTAAAAGCACCATTTTATCCGTTCGTGTGAAAGGGGCCTAATTCATTTTTTTATTTAACTCCCCTGGGGACCAAGTTAGGGTTGCCACCTCATCCCTTGAAACCCAAACACGCCCCCTTAAAGGAGAATTGTACAAAAAATAATGAAAGATTGGTTCAACCCAAAAGTGCTTTTTTACCACTACTCTTCCTTTGTATTAGCTTTTGGAATTTACAAATGCAGCAATTTAGATGAAAAGTGCATTTTTTATACATCTATATAGATCAGACCAAAATGAGGGACCAATGAGGAGGAATGAGGGACAGAGGGACATAAAATTTCATTGATAAAAACGGCATGGGATTCCCCCACAGGGGAACCCCAAACCAAAATTTAAAAAAATATTTGTGGGGTTCCCCCTAAATTCCATACTAGGCCCTTCAGGTCTGGTATGGATATTAAGGGGAACCCCACGGCAAAATTTTAAAAACAATGGCGTGGGGTCCCCCTCAAAATCCATACCAGACTCTTCAGGTCTGGTATGGATTTTAAGGGGAACCCCGCGCCAAAATTTTTAAAAAAATGTCGTGGGGTCCCCCCAAAAACCCATACCAGACCCTTATCCGAGCACGCAACCTGGCAGGCCGCAGGGAAAGAGGGGGTTACGAGAGAGCGCCCCCCCCCCTCCTGAACTGCACCCGGCCACATGCCCTCAACATTGGAAGGGTGCTTTGGGGTATTGACCAGAGAATTTTTTGCAGTTCGGCACTGCGTCGCTTTAACTGACAATTGCGCATTAGTGCGGCGTTGTACCCAAACAAAATTGACATTCTTTTTTCTCCAATAAATAGAGCTTTCTTTTGGTGGTATTTGATCACCTCTGCGGTTTTTATATTTTGCGCTATAGACAAAAAAAGAGTGACAATTTTTTTAAAAAAGCCATATTTTTTACTTTTGCTATATTAAATATCCTCCAAAAATATATAAAAAAAAAACAATTTCTTTCTCAGTTTAGGCCGATCTGTATCCTTCTACATATTTTTGGTTAAAAAAATGGTAATAAGTGTATATTGATTGGTTTGCGCAAAAGTTATAGCGTTTACAAAATAGGGGATAGATTTATGGCATTTTTATTATACATTTTTTTTATTAGTAATGGCAGTGATCTGCAATCTTTTTATCGGGACTGCGACATTGCGGCGGACAGATCGGACACTTTTGACACTAGCCAGGGATTACGAAGGGACGTACTGGTACGCTCTTTTGCAGACCTACTACCTCTTGTTAAATAATTCCATGCTGTACAAGCTTTCTTCTATTTTGTGTGTGGGTGAGGCTGTGGAGGGCTCAAAATTATATTATTGTTTGAAAAATGAACCATACTTCTATCTTCTTAAATAAAATGAAAATACGTGAGATGCTTTTGCTAATTTCCTTTCCATAAATGATTTTTTATTCACTTACAATGTGCCTTTGAACTTGCTAGAAAATGTAACAACTTCAGGAGAGTCAATTCCCTAGCACTTTTCCTCTTTGCACTTCATAGTCTTCTCCTCTACATTCTATGCTGACCCAGCTATGCCACCCCTCCTACCACCTCCCTACCAGGGCCATAGATAAGGGGGGTCAGGGGTGTTCAAACCCCCCCAGGGCTAAAATTAAATGCATTGTGTCCCTGCTTTGCAGCCGCACATGGCACCAGAGACAGGCAGCACTGCAATCAATGGCACACAGAGTGTAATAATGCCACTGCAGCAAGTGTAATAGATCATTAGGCATACCTGCATGCACGTTGTGGTACACTGCCAGGCCGGTCTATTGGGCTCGGACTGAAGGCTGACAGATCTATCACTAGGCAGCACACTGAGCACAGTGGGAGCTGGCGGTGCGTGTAGTCCTGCCCAATGCTCTCTACACCCTGTATTCCCGTTGGCTTGCAGTGCCACTCCCACCTTGGGCTTGGGAGAGGAGCTTTGCCTGGGCCCTGGAGTGCATAGGCTCTAATAGGCTTCAAAATCTGGTGGGCTCCATTTTGCGAGCATACGACCAGAGCCCACCCAGGTGTGTTAAAAAAGCGAATGAATATTTGCTCTTGAAACACTGATCCTCAATCCGGCCTATCCGAAGTGAATGTGAGACCTGTTTTCCGATTGGCCAAAAAGAGAACTCCCGATTGGCCACCGAGGAAGAGGGAGGAAACGGAAGCCTCCGCCAGGGAGAGGAGGAGAACGGGAAGCCGCCGGTGATGGAGGATGGGAGGCTGCTGGTGCCGCAGAGCAGGGGGAAGCCACTGGTGATGGGGTAGGTTCTACCGACCAACTGGGGGGGGGATGGGTGGCATACTGTTTGCCGCCTCCCCAAAATTTATTTTCACCAACCGCCACTGGACATAACTTTCTGATGTCAAGGAACCCATGCTAAGAATTACTTTATCTATGTAGTGCCCTTGCCCTGGGCTGGAAAGATGGCAAGATTTAGTGTTAAACTTTTCTGTAGCCAGCTGCAATTTGCTTGTTAGGTCTGATCAAGTTCAACCCTTAATCTGGTGGCTGATTGCTTCTGCCTGCCTCTGGAAGAATGTTCCAGAAATACTGTAGAAGGGTCAGTCACTGGATTATGAATATTTATCAGACCTTAGCCAATCTCTGCAGGGAGGCTGACTCAGAAGGTGTGGCTGGGGAAAATATAAAAAAAAATATAAATGCCTGGTAGGGCCTGATCAGAGGTCTCTTTCCAGGGGTATCCTCCCTTGGGAGGCAGCATGTGTGTGATGCAGAAGAGTTACTGCTTTTAGACCTCAGTATGTGCTATGGTTGAGGGCCTAAATGAAGCTGGATGGAAGGGAACTGGCTGGAGGACACTACCTGTAAAGTCTGGGCTGGAGAGGAAACCCTTTCACTAAAGAGTGTTGCAGGAGAGCTGGTTGGGAGCTGGATAACGAGGAGGGATAGCAAAGACATGTAACTAAATGGTAACCAATATAGGGTTAATTGTATAGATATTGTACAACAAATAGATATCTTACAACAAGTGGTAAATGAGTTAAAAACAATAAGTAGTGATAAAATGTATAGCACTTTATGTAAAGAGTCCATATGGTGCAGGGATGATCCTGGGGTTATTGGATGCTAAAGACACTTTCAGTAGTAGGCGGCCAGCTGTCTGAGTACAAGGCAGCTCTGTAGGCAAACCTAGGGGAAAGAACAACAGCGCCAATCTAAGTGTAGTATAAAAATAGTACCAAGTTTAATAGGAGGTAAAACACTCACAGAATATTGGAAAATATGCGCTTAGTAACACTGCATAATGTCCGACTGGGTAGCTGTGGTCTGTACAGTCCTGGGGATCAGCATTTTCAGAATAAGGTCACGTGACAGGTTTGCTTTAACCATGTGCTGTCTGAGGCAATTTTTTAATTTTTCACACATGTTAAAATCAGCATTTTTGCCAGAGAATTACTTAGAATCCCTAACAATATATATTCGTGCAGCTGTTTATCAAATGCAAATTTTCATTTAAAAAAATCATAAAATTTTAGTGCACATAAAAAATATAATACCCGATTTTCTGGTAAAATATGAAATATCGATATTACATCGATATTGCATTGAGTAAATAGATACCAAACATATCATGACTCTTGAATTGTGCACGTCCATAAAATTGTGACAAACCTAGAATGCTTCACAGGGGATGTTTTAAAAGCCCCCCTCTCTGTTATGCAATTTGCCCACATCCACAATTTGGCATGCAGTGTGCTGCTATATTACCTCATACAGTTTTTTTATGGGGGGGGGGGGTGCAAAAACATTTCCCAGCCCTGAGTGCCAGATGTGCTGGGTACAGCACTAATGTAGACCATAAAAATCACCAATTGGGCATGTTTTGTTATATCTGTTCAATAAGTACAAACGCATGAAAACTGAATTTTAACCACTTGCCAATGAAAATTAAATATATGACAATAAGTCAAAAATAGTGGCGCTGAAAAAATGCTCAAGTGGGTGTTTGATCACCCCAAAGTGAAAAGTGACTACAGGATACTAAGTATAAATATAAAAAATATACTGTAACTAAAATAAAAAATAAAATGTTGAACAAAAAATAAATAATAAATACAAATTACACCCTGTGACAAGTGAAATGAGATGATGAAACAGTGAAACTGATCAATCAAAAAGACAAAATAATATATAAAAAATAGTCCGTAAAGTGTTTAAAGGAAATCCAAAATCGATGTGAGGTTCTCCTATTCCATCCACCACACCTGTGTGTCTGTGATTTCACTCGCCTAAAGAAACGCACTCACCGAATTCCAATGCCTACATTCTCATGTTAGGCTAAAACGCATTTAAACCACATGTATAGGGTTTTAAAGCAAGCATCCAAATTCCAGCTGTGTGTCTCACTTATTCTCCACATGTAAATAATAAAAGTGCACCAATAGTGCAATACCGTAGAAAAATGTTTTAATAAAATACAATTACAATCTTCAATCTTTGCACTCACATTGTGAAAATTCAAAATCAGCAAAAGTGATTACAGCAAGACTTTAAATCCTTCCAAAGCAGCAGATCTTATGGTCACGGCGGACCCAGGGTGTGCAGGCATGTAAATAGGTCTCACCCCTTCCTTGGTCCTGGATCTTAACTCGCTCATCCACTTCCTATGTGTCAGTGATGTTGATTGCCGTACAGCCACACCCCCGACATGTTTCATCACAAGGACTTAATCATGGGATCCCACAGTACAGTACCTACAGTATCCTGTAGTCACTTTTCACTTTGGGGTGATCAAACACCCACTTGAGCATTTTTTCAGCGCCACTATTTTTGACTTATTGTCATATATTTAATTTTCATTGACAAGTGGTTAAAATTCAGTTTTCATTTGACTTCTTTTAAAGTGGCAGCTTCCAGATATATTGTCTGTCCTTGTCTGCGCAGTGGTGGTATTTTGAGTAGTGGCGAGTTTGTTCTTAAAATTACCAACAGGGAGTGATAAGTACAAACGCATACCTGTTGAAGAGCCAGAATTCGAGTGAGCTAATAATTTCCTGTAGGGAACTGACAATGCTGCACCAAAAAATCATCAACTCTATGGACTACATCAAGCCTTCAACTTATAGATGAGGAAAGGATGGAGGTGCTTTGTAGACATAACACATAAATGCAATAAAGTAAGTGAAGTGAACATTGTCACCTTAGGGCAGGAACTGTTACTGGCAGGATCATCAACTAAAACTAAAAGAAAAACAGAAACTAATGTAGCCAACACATCAAGGAGCAGGGAGTTACAATTTAGTACAGTTTTTGTTCTTGGGTTCTAAGGAAAATTGCAGACATAGGGTAAGCTGCACCAAGATCTCTATTATACTGTCACTGTCCTTATCTGACTCTTAAATTGTCTGGTATAGCTGTAATTTTGTAAAACATCCGATAACTGTTCTCAAAGCCCTTAAATTACTGTGAGTGTGGATCTAACAAGTCTCTTTCTCTTACACTTTTCTTGTATAATCCATTGTTGCTAAGCCACTACAACTCACCCTCTTCATCTCCAGCAGTCCTCTTTTATACCCTCATTCATTTTCTTTTATGTCTCCTATCAAGTGACAAATCATTATATGACTCTCTCATTCACCCTACAGCTGTGTGTTGCTCTGTTCCCTGCCACCTATCATCTACAGCATCTCATTAGGAGTTCTCATTTATTCTGATTCCTCTACATACGGTAACAGGTTTCTCACTCATCGCCCACCTCTAATGCCCCATCTCCCTTAATAATCCTGGTCTTATCAGCACTCATTACTAGATTTTCAGGAACCGTCTCCTGAACCACCAAGACTGCATTCTCGACCTACTTCCAATTAGAACTGCAAAGGCAGGGTGAGGGTCTGACTCTTTTGTGACCCCGCTATTCCACAATTCGTGTCATCCTGTTCCCTCATGATAATGTAATTTGCTAGAGGGAGCGCACATCTCAGTGTGCAGTCGGCCGTATACAAGTGATCATTAGAATATTTGATTAGAAAATTAATTTGATAAACCTGCATTAACCCTTTGGGGAACTTTGCACAAAGAAAAATACCCAACTCAGAAGCCTCCAATGGAAGCAGACATTACTATTTTACTGCTTATTTAGTTCTAGGCAGTGAAGCTAAACCTTTTAAGTTTCACTGAAATATGTCTCTATCTTGGAACTAGTTTGTGGCTCAGGGGTCCTAGAACAGCTGCTTCCTTTAGAGGTTCAGGACCCATTGCCCTTAAAATAAATATTTTGGGATAGAATATGGTGGCAGCCATTGCTTACTTCCCCTTCTGAAAATGCTCATTGCCAGGCAGTCATGCTGATCCAGTGGCTCTAATGGTTTCTCAGGCATCGAATAAAGACACAACAAAAAAGAAGGTACCTTATTTTTTCCTTCAGTATTATGTGTTTTGGGACTTCCCCAGCCCTAGGAAGGCAACAAAGCATGGTGACTTTAGATGACTGCACAATGGAGGTGTCAAGCATCGCACTCAAACACAGGAGGTGGTTTGCTTTGCCTGAATAAGGAAAGGTATGTAAATCAGGAGCACCAACATTCCAATTTGTGTGCAAGTTAGCATTTTCAGAAGGGCTTTAGCAATGGTAGCTTCCATTTTGTATTTGTCTTGGTACATGTTTCCTTTAAAGACTGGGTTCCCTCACACACTAAGTGGTTAGCAAGTCCACCTAGCAGCATTAGGGTCATTGGTTCAAATCCCAACAATGGCACTATCTGCCTGGATTTTGCATGTGATAAAAGACAAAAACTGGTTGGTATGGATTATAGAACTGGATACATAGGGGTGTATTCCAATTTCCTCTCACACTGCAAAGACATGCTGCTAGGTTAATTGGCTTTTATCTAAACTGGCATTAGGGACCTTAGATTGTAAGCTACCTGAGGACAGGGACTGATGTAAATGTACAATATATATGTAAAGAGCTGTATAAATTGACAGTGCTATATAAGTGCCTGTGATAAATAAATACATATTTTAGATGCAATCAGTGAATTTAATCCTATAACTTCTCTAAGTCTCAAGCAATAGGATTACGTGTAGTTGTGTGCTCTAGCCTTCACAATCATGACCAAACCAAATAGGTATGTCAACCCAGCAGTGCTGCATTCCCCATGATGAGAACAAAGTCTGAAGTGTGTGATACCTGCATGATGTGCAAGAGTGCAAGCACATTAATGGGAAGAAACAGACATACCTGGTGGGTAATTCAACATGCTGACAAAAACTTGACTGTTAGCTTTGATTGAACATTCAGGCGAATTACAAAGCTTATGGGGTTGATTTACTAAAACTGGAGAGTGCAAAAAAATCTGGTGCAGCTGTGCATGGTAGCCAATCAGCTTGTTCAATTAAGCTTTGACCAAACCCCCCCCTCCAAAAAAAAAAACATGGAAGCTGATTGGCTACCATGTACAGCTGCACCAGATTGTGCACTCTCCAGTTTTAGTAAATCAACCCCTATGCATCCAGTTCTATAATCCATACCAACCAGTTTTTATCTTTTATCATTTGTCAACAGTTTACCTAAATCTGTTTGGTTACTATGACTTTTTAGGGCCCAACTACATCTTTGCATTGTGTTTACGTGCATTGCATCCACATGAATGGGCTGCCCCATTTACCATCAGATTAGTGCATCAGCAAGGTGTGTTGCTAAGCCAACACAGCACACCAATGCACATAATGTTCACAGCTCTGCATAGCAGAAGATTTATACATAAAATAGGCTGACCAGACGTGGGCCTGTGTGATGATCTGGCCAGCTCTCTGGGCACAGATGAGGCTGAATTCCTGGGCACAGATGAGGCTGCATTGCTGGGCACTGGTGAGGCTGCATTGCTGGGCACTGATGAGGCTGCATTGCTGGGCACAGGTAAGGTGGCATTGCTGGGCACTGGTGAGGCTGCATTCATGGGCACAGGTGAGGCTGCATTGCTGGGCACTGGTGAGGCTGCATTGCTAGGCACTGGTGAGGCTGCATTGCTGGGCATAGGTAAGGTGGCATTGCTGGGCACTGGTGAGGCTGCATTCATGGGCACAGGTGAGGCTGCATTGCTTGGCACTGGTAAGGCTGCATTGCTGGGCACTGGTGAGGTTGCATTGCCAGGCACAGCTGAGACTGCATTCCTGGGCATAGGTGAGGCTGCATTGCTGGACACTGGTGAGGCTGCATTGCTGGGCACTGGTGAGGCTGCATTGATGGACACAGGTGAGGCTGCATTACTGGGCACAGGTGAGGCTGCATTCCTGGGCACAGATGAGGCTGCATTGCTGGGCACTGGTGAGGCTTCATTGATGGGCACTGGTGAGGCTGCATTTCTGGGCACTGGTGAGGCTGCATTGCTGGGCACAGGTGAGGCTGCATTGATGGGCACTGGTGAGGCTGCATTCCTGGGCACAGACGAGGCTGCATTGCTGGGCACTGGCAAGGCTGCATTTGCTGGGCACTGGTGAGACTGCATTGCTGAGCACTGGTGAGGCTGCATTCCTGTGCACAAGTGGGGCTGCATTGCTGGGCACTGGTGAGGTTGCATTGCTGGGCACTGGTGAGGTTGCATTGCTGGGCACATGTGCGGCTGCATTCCTGGGCACAGGTGAGGCTGCATTCCTGGGCACTGGGGAGGCTGCATTGCTGGGCACTGGTGAGGCTGCATTGCTGGGCACTGGTGAGGCTGCATTCCTGGACACTGGTGAGGCTGCATTCCTGGGCACTGGTGAGGCTGCATTGCTGGGCACTGGTGAGGCTGCATTGCTGGGCACTGGTGAGGCTGCATAGATGGGCACTGTTGAGGCTGCATTGCTGGGCATAGGTAAGGTGGCATTGCTGGGCACTGGTGAGGCTGCATTCATGGGCACTGGTCAGGCTGCACTGCTGGGCACTGGTGAGGCTGCATAGATGGGCACAGCTGAGCCTTGCATTCTTTATGTAGCGCACTCCTGAGCCCGGCATTCTTTATGTAGCGCACTCCTGAGCCCGGCATTCTTTATGTAGCGCACTCCTGAGTGATACTTAGCCCTGCATTCTTTATGTAGCACACTCCTTAGCCCTGCATTCTTTATGTAGCGTGCTCCTTAGCCCTAAATTTTTTATGTAATGTACTCCTGAACTTTGCACTCTGTTTTTTCTCTATCTTATCTTCATAACATTTTTTAGTCATATCTCAAAAAATTCTAAAAGTATCTTTTTTTTTAAATCTTTATTTATGGACGAAATGTAAGAAATAACTTATATATCATACAATCATTTCATAAACACATACCACATACACTGCATATATCAGGGAGGTGCGGTGAGGTCAGTGGCTGGTGATTCACTGGCTAGTATCAGAGACAGATACACACAGGTTACATACGCCGTGAATGTTAGAGCAAGAGCAATAATTCTAGCACTAGACCTCCTTTGTAACGCTAAACAAGTAACCTGTAAAAAATGTTAAAGCGTCGCCTATGGAGATTTTTAAGTACCGAAGTTTGGTACCATTCCACAAGTGTGCGCAATTTTAAAGCGTGACATGTTAGGTATCTATTTACTTGGCGTAACATCATCTTTCACAATATACAAAAAAATCAGGCTAACTTTAATATTTTTTTTGTTTGGGGGTTCTGAGAAATTTTCTAGCAAAAAAACAATGATTTTTACATGTAGGAGAGAAGTGTTAGAATTGGCCTAGGTGGCAAGGGGTTAATTACCATAAGTAAGTAATATACAAATAACTATATATATTGTTTTTAAGGTAATTTACTATATTTTCAAAAATTGTACTCAATTGTAAAAATTGTACTCAAGCAGGTGGCTTAACGGACAAATTACTGAAGTTTGAAGTTATAACTTCAAACCAGTAATAACATATACAGTAGCATAATAATATATGATTTAGCTTGATTAAAACAGTACCTTTTCAGCAGGCAGCAGATTCTCATTCTCCCTCTTAACTGTGTGAGAAAAACCTGGGATTATGGTTAAATCTTATACCCTTAAACCCATGCTTTTTCCTTCTAGTTAAGAGGGCTGTGCTGGAAGGGAAAATTTGTCTTTTAGACACATGCCCCTTCTATGACACTGCAGTGAGATGCGTCCCTCCACTGCAGAATTTTTATTGGACAGCTTGTTCCAATGGTGCTTTACCATTGGTCCAAGGCTCCAAGCTGTCCATTGAGCTCGGTGTTTCTGACAAGAAGTGAGAGGCACTATGAGCTCAACCTCTCAGTCTGCTGCAAACAGAGTGTGCCAGCTTGTATTTAAATTGACCGCTCTGTATGTAGCTTCTGACAGGCTGCACAAGAAGCCCTGTATCTCTGGAACCATAGGTGACAGGAGCCCCAAATTTTGCCCCCCCCCCCTCCAAATCTCTGTGACCCTGTTCATGGCAGGTGCCACACCTGCCCCCCCCCCCCCCCCTGGCTGCACATCCCTGGCATATATAATTTGAGGAAAATATACTTCTAAAAAAAAAAATATGTCCCTGGATTTCATTTTAAAAAGCTGGTCACCTTAACATAAAATGTAAGAATATGTATATGTAATTATAAACACATATTTATCTGGGTATTCACATGGATTTAAGAGCAATGTGTGTATAATTGAGAAATATCATTAAAGCAGTGTTCCGCCCAAAAAAAAATAATAATAAAATCCAACAGCTACATATACTGCAGCTGCTGGCTTTTAATAATAGGACACTTACCTGTCCTGGCGTCCAGCAATGTCGGTACCACAGCTGATGTTTCCATCAGCTGTCGAGTGCTGTCACCGCCATTGTGGGTAAGGGAACCCGGCAGTGTAGCCTTACGGCTTCACGCCGGGAACCCTACTGCGCATCTCTCCTACTGGCCCGGTGACAGAGAGAGGAGGAGGGAGCTGGGCGGTGATGTCACATGCCGCGGCCTGGACTCCCGGAAGTGGGAACAGGATAGCTGTCAAAGACAGCTATCCTGTCCCCCCTCCCCCCGAAAGGTGCCAATCGTGGCACCGGAGGGGGAGATGAGACAAATGAGCGTAAGTTCCACTTTTGGGTGGAACTCCGTTTTAAGTGTGATTATCTTTAGAAACAGTGTAGGGTAATTGATGTGCGTGGGTCACTGTTTCTTAGGAAGTGGATGTTGTTCTGCAAAATGTTTAACACATTTTCATCAACATGGAACTCCTCCTGTGTTAAATACATGTAAATTGGACTTTGATTACTTACATCATAAACTGCACAAACATGTCATTTATTAGCCCCTTCCTTTTCTGAATGAACACAGAGAGTGATTGGTACTGATCACTCACTGTGTTCATTAATAAACTGAAATATAGTAAGGGCAGTTTCCCAAGTGCTTAGTGAATATGGTGAAATTTGACTTTGCAAATAAAACTCAATCACAAGCAGGTAAAATTAAAGGCTCCTGATTGGATGAGGGACATCGGCAGAGCTTCACCCAATTCATAACACTCTGGTAAAAATTCCTGTGCAAAGTGCAACTTCCTTTGCAATGTGAACAGTCTGTTTACCCTTAGTAAATCAACCCCACTCTATAATTTTTAAATGTAAAAAATATTTATACTTATGATTTAAATAGTATGACAGTATGTTCAACAAGGGCGTCTCTAGGGGGGGGCAAAGGGGACCCTGACCCCCCCAACATTATGCTGTGCCCCACCATGTGCCCCCCCAATAAAATTTTTTTTTTTTTTTTACAAAAAATCAATGTCTAAGAGGGAGAGCGTCCCCAGTCAGCCCCTGCAGGTGATTCCTCCTCCCTCCCTCTGCTTGCTGACACTGCATAATGCGAGCGCTCACACGGCCACCTGATCTGCTCCTTCCCCTGCATCCTCATTGGCAGGGAGAAGAGCGAGTTGCAGGAAGGACTCCACCAGGACTCTCAGTTACTAAAAAAACTGACTGATTTCTCCTATCCTTAGGACAGGAGAACCAGCCTGTAAATTCCAAGAGATGCCAGACCAGAGCAGTCAATAGCAGGGGCAGGACAGCAAGAGGAGGCTGGGGAACCCCACAGTGGCAGAACACCAGGGCCCGGAGGCAAGACAACCTTTGCAACCCTGATAGTTCTCCCACTGCTTTGGACCCTTATATTTTCTTGGTATGCTGGTGACATATATATCTTGTTTTCTGCCACCCTGGGGGGGGGGCCCAATAGAGTAGGAAGGGAGCTCACTGCAGAACATGTGAAAGGGTCATTGTGGGGTCATAGTAAGGGGCCCCAGTATATATTATATATATATATATATATATATATATATATATATATATATATATATATATATATATATATATATATATATATATATATATATGTAGGAAGGCCAGTATGGTGGCCTGAATTTATGGGAGGAGCCCGAGGGGTACTTAAGCAGCCCGCTCACCTGTGGTGCTTGTCGGTTTCCTGTGCGCGATATACGTCACTAGGCCGACTATTCGATATACCAGCGTCCGCAAGTTCTTGCCTCGCAAAATTCCGTTTTCGATACCGTTCTCAAAACTTTCGAAGTCCGCGTTTTTCGTTCGTAGTTTGTACCACGCGGCTGGCTTGGCTGTCGCAGGTAAGGTCCCGTCGGACTTTTCGTTTTCATATCAGGTCACTAAACCGTAATTTCAAAAATTATTCGTTTCACTCGCTTTTCATAAACTGCAATGTATATCGCATTTTTCGTTTCATGTCATGTCACTAAACCGTACTTTCAAATTTCGTTACTCGCACTTCACTATTGTAATGTATATCGCTCGTACTTTCGATATGTTACCATTTCGACAGCACCGCGACGCAGACGTCGCTTCATTTCTAGCATGTCGGTGTTTAAAAATATGTATCAGTAAACAGCCATAGCAAATCGCAATTGCAAGTTATCGGATCAAGTCAGTTCGATACCAATCATTTCTCATTTCTGAAAACATTCTAGAACTCATTTCTGACATTTCAAATCATTTCAAAACATTTCTCATTTCAGTCACCTACCGCGCTCCGATTCGAATCCAGTCGCATCAAAAAGATGCACCGATTCGTTCCGGTGTGCCCCAGTTATTTGGCCTCATTTCTATACATGCTCCAGAGTTACGTTATTGTCTGTCATTAATACCTCTGTCATGTTTTTCACGTATCACGTTCCGTCACGAATCCAGTCGCATGCAAAAATGCACCGATTCATCTCGGCGTGCCCCAGGATTGGCCTCATTTCTATACATGCTCCAGAGTTTTGTTTGTCAGTCATTCATACCTCTGTCATGGTTATCATTTCATTTCCACCTATCACGTTCCGACATGAATCCAGTCGCATGGCAATGCACCGATTCGTCTCGGCGTGCCCCAGGATTGGCCTCATTTCTATACATGCTCCAGAGTTTTGTTTATCAGTCATTCATACCTCTGTCATGGTTATCATTTCACTTCCACCTATCACGTCCCGACATGAATCCAGTCGCATGGCAATGCACCGATTCGTCTCGGTGTGCCCCAGGATTGGCCTCATTTCTATACATGCTCCAGAGTTACGTTTTCAGTTATTCATACCTCTGTCATGGTTATCATTTCATTTCCACCTATCACGTTCCGACATGAATCCAGTCGCATGGCAATGCACCGATTCGTCTCGGCGTGCCCCAGGACTGGCCTCATTTCTATACATGCTCCAGAGTTACGTTTATCAGTAAATTCGTACCTTCTGTCATGGTTATCATTTCATTTCCACCTATCACGTTCCGACATGAATCCAGTCGCATGGCAATGCACCGATTCGTCTCGGCGTGCCCCAGGACTGGCCTCATTTCTATACATGCTCCAGAGTTACGTTTATCAGTAAATTCGTACCTTCTGTCATGGTTATCATTTCATTTCCACGTATCACGTTCACACATGAATCCAGTCGCATGGAATGCACCGATTCATTACGGCGTACCCCAGGGCTCGGCCTCATTTCTGATACATGCTTCAAAGTCCGGATCATAGCTAATCGCAGACGTCGGGGGATGGATCCATGTCGCTGCCATACAGCTTACTACCATTTCACTCCCACAACGCATCACCGTTCCAGAGCCAGTCGCATCTGACATGCACCGATTCTTTACGGAATGCCTTGCTGGTTCCAAACAGCATTTCATGCCATACTAGAGCTCGGTTGGTTGCCAGTCGCAAACACGGCACAACCAATTCAAGCCTCAGTCTAATAATCATTTCTCTCATTTCATTTCATATGATGCGCCGATTCGAATCCAGATGCATCAAACAGGCACCAGATCGTCCCGGGTGCACCAATGTTTTCACTTGCCTCATTTCAATACATGCTCCAGAGCCCGGTTCTCGGTCGAATCAAAGATGACGACCAGGCCAGACCTCTGTCATGAAGTCCATTCATAATCAAGGCAAACATTTCGAATCATTTCATTGTCATACAAATCGTTGCTTCAAAAAATCAGTTAGCAATCCCTTCACGAAGTGTCACCTTTTCGTTTTTCTCAGGTCAGTCAAAGTTCAGTAGGTCCACCCTGCACCAGGTTGGACGATATCCCCCCAGGTAAAAAAAAAAAAAAAAAAAAAAAAAGGGGAATGGGAGAATAAGTCGGGTAAGTATGACTCAGCGGATCAAAGAAAAAACTTGAAATTCATCTCACCCCTAATAGGTTACAGTCAACCAGGAAATAAAAGCTCAAGAGAATCCTCACCAGAGCAACCATGTCTCAGTCCGGCAGCGAAGACCTCACGGCCCCGCTGTCACCTTCTCCGGTCTCAGAAAGCGGCAGCGTGCAATCCCTTAGGGGATGGACTATCCCCAAACTGACGGCAGAGCTCAGACGCAGAGGTGTCCCCTTCCCCGCCACAGCAAGGAAAGGCGAGCTTTTCAAACTCCTCTTTCCCCCACCAGCAGCAGGACCCAGTACCCAACAGGCATCCCTTCAGTCGATATCATCGGCCATTGCGCAATTACACACGATGGTGTCATCTCTATCCACCTCAGTTGCAGACGTCCAAACCAGGGTTGCAATTCTCGAGGCCCGACCGGCCACGGCTGTCCCCGACCCAACGGCAACTCAAAGCTTGACACCTCTTCCTGCAGGTACCTCAGGCTCAAGCCACATTGTCTACCCCTCCCACCTGGTCCCAACCAGTATCAGGAAGGACATCTTGGACGGCAAGGACGTCAACCTGGCCTCTCTCCTCATTTCCGTACATGATTTGGCAGAAAATAAAGCCTACTCCTGGGGTGACATATCAGTGGTCCTTAAAGCCAAAGACCCCAGATTGAACCGCAAGCTAACAGTCTCAGAGTTTACCCTGGCCTTTGGCATGCTCAGAGATGTCCTGTGCTCAGCCACCCCTAGCAGGCGGGAAGAGTTAGATTTGTATCTCCATACTGTGGTAGACTTGGGCCACAAGTATGGAGGTACTGCCTTTTACGATTACCATCGTTCCTTTTCAGCCAAGGCCGCGGCCAGACTCATACAGTTCCAGGTCACGACAGATTGGAGTCTCATGGACACAGAGCTCTTCTGCCGCCACTTTGCCGGCTTACGCTCACCTCTGTGTGCGATTTGCCAGTCTTCCACCCACACTGCCACCTGGTGCGCCAATACGGCAATCAGACGGCCTTTCGAGTTTCCCTCTACCTCAGGTTCAGTACAGGGTCAGCCGATCCCTGAACCAACGCCTCAGGTGGATAGACTCGGACGCCCAGTCCGAACCGTGGGAGGGGCAGCCATCTGTAATAACTTTAATCAGGGGTCCTGCAACTTCAGCCAGTGCCGTCTACTTCACCTCTGCACCATATGTCATAGAGCCCACCCTAGGATTTTGTGTGAAGTCAAGCAACACAAGAAGGCGTGACTAAGCCGGATCAACCTCTTATGGTTAGGATGGTATCTCACTTCACACCCCACCCCTTCCCTGGCCACCTTCCTTATCCAAGGCTTCACAGCAGGCTTTCACACCGGCCTCATTTCACTACCCCACACTACTCACGAATGTGCCAATCTTCGTTCGGCAGCCATTGACGAACAAGCCATAGATCAGCTCTTGCAGGCAGAGGTGGATCGAGGTTATGTGATAGGCCCTTTCAGTTGCCCCCCTTTCAACACATGGAGAGTCAGCCCTATTGGGCTTGTCAAGGGCAAGTTTTCAAATAAATTGCGTTTGGTGTACGACTTGTCTGCGCCTCATTCTTCCCACATACCCAGTCTCAATTCCCTGATCCCCTCCGAGGAGTTTTCCCTAAAATATTCTTCCGTGGACATGGCAATACAAGCGATCATCAAAGCAGGCACAGGCGCCTGGCTCTCCAAAGCCGACATCTCGGATGCCTTCAAGCTCCTGCCCATCCACCCAGCCCTTTGGTGCTGGCATGGCATCAAGTGGAAGGAAGCATATTATTTTGCTACAAAGCTCACCTTCGGTTCGAAGAGTAGCCCGTGGCTCTTCGACACGTTCGCCCAGTCCCTCGGTTGGATACTATTACACAAGGGTCAATGCCATGAAGTCATCCATTATCTAGATGACTTCCTACTGATAGAACCACCCAGCAAGCCCCCAGGAGATCTCGACAAACTTAGGGTAATTTTTGGAAACCTCAATGTTCCTATTGCCGAGCACAAAGTCGATGGCCCAGCAAATAGCATCACTTTTCTCGGGGTCAGCTTGGATACCTGCGCAATGCAAGCCAGTCTCCCCCTCGACAAACTAACACGCATTAGGGCAGTTCTTCACGAGTTTACACACACCAAGGACTGTACCAAAAAACAGTTGCAGTCCCTCCTGGGTATGCTCAACTTCGCTATGCGAATTATTCCACAAGGCCGCACATTTGTATCACGCTTACTCAGATTTCTGTCGGAAACTCAAGACCCTGATCAGATTTTGAATTTAGACTCCGCAGCCATAGCGGACCTATCCATGTGGGAGGAATTCTTGTCCGCCTGGAATGGCATATCTCTATTCATACCTATAGTTTCGGTCCATTCACCCCAGGTGGTAACGGACGCCGCAGCCTCCACAGGTTTCGCGGCAATTTTTGGCCATCATTGGTTTTCAGGACCCTGGCCTCAACAGATACTATTGATACCCGGCTTTTCCCAAACATCTGCCCTCTTTGAGCTTTACCCCATAGTGGCAGCCGCACAACTCTGGGGCCACCACTGGACAGGACAAACTGTAGTCTTTAGCACCGACAATCAGGCCACGGCAGATATCATCAACAAAGGCAGGTCCAAGTCCCTAGCAGTCATGTCCTTCCTGCGCAGGTTGGTACAACTGTCTTTACAACATCAGTTCAATATACACTGTGCATTTATTCCCGGCAGATACAACTCAGCAGCTGACGCACTGTCACGTTTCAATTATTCCTCTTTTTTCAAACAGGTTCCCGATGCCGATCCAATGTCGGCCCCTATCCCTGTCTGGTCACAACTGACCCTGGACTAGTTCAACACTTACACGGAGCTACACAACTCATAAATCATTCCCTCTCCTACAACACACTTAAAGCCTACCAGACAGCTTGGAAGGCCTTTAACAAATTCCTCACGTCCTGCCGTAAAGGACCAACAGATATCAAGCAGGTACTGGCCTTCACTGCACACTGCCACACGCAGTTGGCCTTATCCTACAATACCATCCGGCTATACCTAGCCGGCATTCAACATTTTATGGCGCTTGAAGACCCCACGAAATCTTCACTATTCACATCTCACGCTATACGAGCCGTTTTAAGGGGAATTCAGAAACAACAACCAGTCATCAGCACTAAGCGCTTGCCCATTACGGGACCCATCTTTAGGGACATGTCAACGATCCTGGCTACCTCGCCATTCGGTCTGCTCCGCAGCACGGTCTTACAAGCAGCTATATATCTAGCGTACTATGGGTTCTTGCGCCCTGGCGAATTCACCTCTAACAAATCCACAGACCGAGTACTATGCAGACGACACTTACTTAGATACCAAGACCATTTCATCCTGCACCTCGAGGTCTCTAAAACCCAGCAAACGGGCTCAGGAGCGAACATTCACCTCTACAAAACCAACAACAGCTGGTGTCCAGTCGCCGTACTCAACCGGCTCCTGTCACTCCTGCCTGAACAACCAGACAGCAGTCCCCTTCTACCATTCCCAGTTAAACCCTTAAACGCCTCTCAGTTTGTGGAACACATAAGAATACTTCTCCGCAATCTTCATCTTAACCCTAGTCAGTATTCCGGACACTCGTTTCGCATCGGAGCAGCCTCCGCGGCATCCCGCCACGGTGTTCCAGACCACATCATCAAAAGACTGGGCAGGTGGAAATCAGCCTGCTTCGCCCGGTATATCCCCAACCCACAAACAGAGATGGCACAGGCATTCTCCAAATTGGCTCAATAAATAATTGAAAATCAATAAAATCATAACCCTACCTGAATGTTTTTGCCCCCTTATTTTGGCATACCGGCCATTAGACCAAGGCACACTTTCAGGTCCATTTCATATGGTAAGTCCACACTTTCAGGTCTATTTCCGATGGTAAGTCCTATCTTTACTGTAAGTGGTATCCACGTACATACCGGACATAGGGCTCCAACCATAAGTAGGAAGGCCAGTATGGTGGCCTGAATTTATGGGAGGAGCCCGGGGGGTACTTAAGCAGCCCGCTCACCTGTGGTGCTTGTCGGTTTCCTGTGCGCGATACCCACCCTCCCATCCCCATTTCACAGCATTTCCCAAACTATTCATTTCATTCATTTCTCTTACAGAATAATCATTTCTTAAACCAGGGTATGCCCCCTTATTTTGGCATACCGGCCATTAGACCAAGGCACACTTTCAGGTCCATTTCATATGGTAAGTCCACACTTTCAGGTCTATTTCCGATGGTAAGTCCTATCTTTACTGTAAGTGGTATCCACGTACATACCGGACATAGGGCTCCAACCATAAATATATATATATATATATATATAGATATATCTATATAGATATATATCTATATATATCTATATACAGTGCCTTGCAAAAGTATTCGGCCCCCTTGAACTTTTCAACCTTTTGCCACATTTCAGGCTTCAAACATAAAGGTATAAAATTTTAATTTTTTGTGAAGATTCACCAACAAGTGGGACACAATTGTGAAGTGGAACGAAATCTATTGGATATTTTAAACTTTTTTAGCAAATAAAAAACTGAAAAGTGGTGCGTGCAAAATTATTCGGCCCCTTTACTTTCAGTGCAGAAAACTCACTCCAGAAGTTCAGCGAGGATCTCTGAATGATCCAATGTTGCCCTAAATGACTGATGGTGATAAATAGAATCCACCTGTGTGTAATCAAGTCTCTGTATAAATGCACCTGCTCTGTAATAGTCTCAGGGTTCTGTTGAAAGCGCAGAGAGCATCATGAAGACCAAGAAACACACCAGGCAGGTCCGTAATACTGTTGTGGAGAAGTTTAAAGCCGGATTTGGATACAAAAAGATTTCCCAAGCTTTAAACATCCCAAGGAGCACTGTGCAAGCGATCATTTTGAAATGGAAGGAGTATCAGACCACTGCAAATCTACCAAGACCTGGCTGTCCCTCTAAACTTTCAGCTCAGACAAGGAGAAGACTGATCAGAGATGCAGCCAAGAGGCCCATGATCACTCTGGATGAACTGCAGAGAACTACAGCTGAGGTGGGAGAGTCTGTCCATAGGACAACAATCAGTCGTACACTGCACAAATCTGGCCTTTATGGAAGAGTGGCAAGAAGAAAGCCATTTCTCAAAGATATCCATAAAAAGTCTCGTCTAAAGTTTGCCACAAGCCACCTGGGAGACACACCAAACATGTGGAAGAAGGTGCTCTGGTCCAATGAAACCGAAATCAAACTTTTTGGTCACAATGCAAAACGATATGTTTGGCGTAAAAGCAACACAGCTCATCACACTCAACACACCATCCCCACCGTGAAACATGGTGGTGGCAGCATCATGGTTTGGGCCTGCTTTTCTTCAGCAGGGACAGGGAAGATGGTTAAAATTGAGGGGAAGATGGATGCAGCCAAATACAGGACCATTCTGGATGAAAACCTGTTGGAGTCTGCAAAAGACCTGAAACTGGGACGGAGATTTATCTTCCAACAAGACAATGATCCCAAACATACAGCAAAATCTACAAAGGAATGGTTCACAAATAAACGTATCCAGGTGTTAGAATGGCCAAGTCAAAGTCCAGACCTGAATCCAATCAAGAATCTGTGGAAAGAGCTGAAAACTGCTGTTCACAAACGCTCTCCATCCAACCTCACTGAGCTCGAGCTGTTTTGCAAGGAAGAATGGGCAAGAATTTCAGTCTCTCGATGTGCAAAACTGATAGAGACATAGCCCAAGCGACTTGCAGCTGTAATCGCAGCAAAAGGTGGCTCTACAAAGTATTAACGCAAGGGGGCTGAATAATTTTGCACGCCCCACTTTTCATTTTTTTATTAGTTAAAAAAGTTTCAACAATCCAATAGATTTCGTTCCACTTCACAATTGTGTCACACTTGTTGGTGATTCTTCACAAAAAATAAAAATTTTATATCTTTACGTTTGAAGCCTGAAATGTGGCAAAAGGTTGAAAAGTTCAAGGGGGCCGAATACTTTCGCAAGGCACTGTAGATATATATCTATATAGATATATGTCTATATAGATATATATATACACATTTTATAGTTGCCCCCCCTACTTTTGTCCCTGTCCCCCCATGTGCCCCCCCTAAATATGAAAGCTGGAGACGCCACTGATGTCCAAGTGTCTGTTACTATCTAGGGTGTGGAATGGTGATACCTTTTAGTAGCTCTTACCCCCAAAAGGAGCCATTGAGAATATGCTCGGGTTCTCCCAAACAGTACAGAGGCTGCCAGTCACAAAAGCTCAGTCCCACGTGCACCAAAAATTCAGGCTCAGTCTAGGGGATGCCCAGGGGATGTATTTTTTGTATTTATTGCTGAAGAACTTAAACAGGAGAGGGGTATAGGGCCACAGAATTCTCCAAAATGACTCTCTGAACAATTCAAAAGCAACTTTTCTGGAGGTAGCAGGGAATGGTCAGTATATATAAGATCGTAGAGTAGGAGTCCAAAAAGCCACTTCTGGCACTTAATCCCATAGTAGCACCAGTCCCCAACAAGATATTTATTCACAGTGTCCCAAGAGCTGCCTGCCACCCAGCATTCACAGGTAGATCCTCAGTGAAGAAGATAACAAGATCCTTCTCCAGAACCAGGACTTCAGTACAGTGTCCCCCATCAAATTTAATCATCAAGCAAGATTCCTCAGGCCCTCAGCCCAGCAGCTGCTGAGGCCTACACTGCAGCTTTTGTCTCTCTGGCTATTTCCCAAGGGTAACAGCCCTCCCAGGAGAACAGGGGAAAAAATCTGCTGAGGCCTCCTGCACAATTATCTCTACAGCCGCCTTCTGGGTGCCTTCTTTCAAGCCAGGGCATGATAAATATTCAGCTGATTATTTGAATCTCCCAGATCCATGCTTTCAAAACGTCTTTCGGGGGGGGGGGGGGGGGAGGGGGGATCAAACTCTAAGCCCAGGAAACCCTAAGCATACCAAAACAATCAACCACTGCTCCATTTACTACAATGGAGCTAAAAGCTAAATTTACCTAGCAGCCTAACTAGGAGAGGGCACTACATTTATTTTGTCAGATATCTAGTACCCCTACTTACATATGTGAAAAGTTGTTTGTTTTGTATAGCAATTTTAAATCAAATCTTAATCTCAAATTAAACAAATTGACAGCTGAAATTTGATATACTATATAAAACGGTGCCAGTTCTTTTTCTAGAACAGTTTGATAAATGAGGCCCATCAGTGTTGTCATCCAGGCAGTCTTGCTTCTCTGTCGGGTTTAAAGTCAACGGAGTCTTTCTGCATAAGATTACATAGGTGGTCAGTATGAAACTATCCTTTCTGTTCAGTGCAGGTTAAGGCACTATACACAGAAAAAAACAGAACTGTAGTCATGCACAACTGCACTACATAAAATTGCCAAGATATTTGCAACTCTTAAGTTGCACCATGATTCTCACAACCCTGCCATAACACCATGTTCACTGATGCACATCTACAGCTTCACATGGGCAACTGGAAAGATGCGCAAATTCTTTACTGTAAAATGTCAAGCTTGGCCCTGCTTCACTTATATATGGAATCCCATGATTGGCCAATTAGGCTACCCAGCACATTTCAGAACCAATATGGAGTCTTGGCAGGTGGAATAGGCAAAGCCAAGGTCACATAGAGCTACGAATAAAAATTAGGAACACATTGAAAAATGTGCCTTCGTAATGATCAGCAATTATGACACATCCTCATCATAGTAATTAGCAAGAGGTATCAAAAGATCTTCTAAAATATGTTAATTACATGTGAAAATGAGCATTACAAAGATGCTAGCTAACACTGCAGTGCAAACACTGTCCATGGTGCTGATTCTGAAGACTTTAAGACAGTGGTTCTCAACCTGAGGGTCGAATGATGATTTGCCAGGGGTCATTGAATCCTGGGCTGTTCCTGAAGCCTGCACCGCTCTCCCGCCCAGCAGGGCTGTCCCTGGAGCCTGTGGCTGCCCAGCTTGGCTGTTCCTGGAGCCCGTTGCTGCCCACTCAGCCTCTTCGCAGCCGCACATTCAGCTCACGGCATGGCTGGGAGACAGAGACTAGAGGTCAGCTGACTGGTGAGGAATGTGAAGTGGGAGGGGCTGGAGGAGACCATATCTCCTGATTTCGGCATAGGTGTCACTGTTACAAGACACCACAAAGTCGAAGACACAGTGAGTAACGCTACCTGTGATTATAGTTGCCATTAAAAGTCCCCACTACAGTTCTCAGATCAGCAGATGAGCTTGATCAAGAGCGCCTAAGTTGGCTGATCAGAACTCCCCCCAGCATTGCCATGCATCCGAACTCCCCGCCAGCACTGCCACTTATCCCAACTACCCGCCAGCAATGTCACTCATCCCATTCCCACCAAGTAGTAAGAGAAGGAAAGGGGAGCGTTTTATATCAAAAAAGCATATAGACAAGTACAAGTACCATCATCCCAAATATCTTGTATAGAGGCAAAGGGCATGGGGTAAAGAGAGGTCGCAGGTAGCTGCCACTGTCGATCAATATCTCAATACCGCATGCACTAAGGCACAAAAAACCCCTAAAGAGGGGGGGGGGGAAAAACGAGGGGACTATTCCGGTACCAGGTAAAATTGCTATTAGTAATAAACAGTGATAATAACAAAGACTGTAGTAAAATATAAAAATTCCAATTTAATAGAAACCATGATTAAAAGATTGTAACAATGTCACATACAGTTGCAATCAAAAAACGGGAGCAATGCATACAACCAATTAGGTTACAACTTGTAGTGGTGTAGACACAAATAGAGCTTGGGTTCTCGACCGGTTTCGCGGTTTCACCGCTTCCTCAGGAGAGCAATATCTGTGGTGCAACATACAGTAAATGTAATGAATACAATCATACACGGAATGTACAGGGATATAAAAAGGCAGTTAAGGCAATTAAGGAAGGGGGAAAAAGGGGGTGAAGTGGGGGGTGCCAGTGAGGTGCACCCCCCACTTCACCCCCTTTTTCCCCCTTCCTTAATTGATTCCATCTCATTTATTCCACCTCATTTTATAACTATTTATCCAGGGTCTGTTTAGTCATCCCCTGTGTTCGCCGCAGGGGGAACCGCTTGGGGCCATGCGTACCCACAGGCAACCATAGAACGGGTGAGCGCATTCTTTCTCATTTGTTTGTATATTATATAATGTATTTTCCACTGTTTTTGCTGCCTTTTTATATCCCTGTACATTCCGTGTATGATTGTATTCATTACATTTACTGTATGTTGCACCACAGATATTGCTCTCCTGAGGAAGCGGTGAAACCGCGAAACCGGTCGAGAACCCAAGCTCTATTTGTGTCTACACCACTACAAGTTGTAACCTAATTGGTTGTATGCATTGCTCCCGTTTTTTGATTGCAACTGTATGTGACATTGTTACAATCTTTTAATCATGGTTTCTATTAAATTGGAATTTTTATATTTTACTACAGTCTTTGTTATTATCACTGTTTATTACTAATAGCAATTTTACCTGGTACCGGAATAGTCCCCTCGTTTTTCCCCCCCCCCCTCTTTAGGGGTTTTTTGTGCCTTAGTGCATGCGGTATTGAGATATTGATCGACAGTGGCAGCTACCTGCGACCTCTCTTTACCCCATGCCCTTTGCCTCTATACAAGATATTTGGGATGATGGTACTTGTACTTGTCTATATGCTTTTTTGATATAAAACGCTCCCCTTCCCTTTAGTATACATAGGGTGGATAACACACCCACATTCTTGTGCCTCTGGGTGAACAGCAACACCCTCTGACACACTTCCCAGCAGCGTTTATATGTAGCTATTTAAATTTGTCTAACTGTTACTTCTTGTGATTTCTAGCTTTGACATCCTGTCATTACAACCTACTTTGGGGGTCGCCGTTGGTGGACAGGTACACTATGGATATACTGGGCACAGATTGGTCAGGCTTTATGTCCAACATCAAAACTGCTTGTTTAAATGAACATAAAATAGATGATGATATTTCAACATTCTTTACACGAATGTCCAAACTTCTTAAACGTAAGTCGCATTTACACTGGCATATTGAATATTTCAAATTATACATGAGCGAAAAAGTCTGCCCCTTGGGCCTAAGGGGTCAGATATTCCCTACGCTCAAAGATCCCTCAGTGGATTTCAAAAAAACCTGGGAAGACATCTTAACCAAAAATAGTCTAGAACTAATTGGACTACTTATTTCCCAATACACCCTCGATATGACCGCACTTGATGGCGACATCGAACGACTCAATGCCGAGTACTCCTATCTGTCTGATAATACGATCTTTAAAACCAAGTGGAAAGAACTGAGAGAACGTTTAGAAATTATGAATAAGGACATTATCCTTAAAAAACAGATCAAATTCGGGAAGGACAAAGCTGCCTTCACTGAGGGCCTGGCCTACCACTGGCCAGGCAGAGGTCGTGGTAGACGAGGCCCTCCCCGCACCAATAACAGCAATTTTTCCACTGATATCGAATCAGACTCCTCCTTATCCTCCACTGTCTCGTCCTTAAGCACTACCCAACCCAACACTTCTTCTGTATTAAACTCATCACGCAAGAGACTTCGTTTTGGGGGCAACACCCCACCAACAAACCCTAAAAAAGACAAAAAAGGCCCAAAAGGCCCGAGATCCACCCAAACACCTGCTACACAAACCTCACATGACACTAATACCCCCATAGAAGGGGCCACTGGCCACTCTACACTGCACGGCACCATTCCCAAAATTCTTAATTCCACCCTCTTGGCAAATAAATACACGAAAATTAATGAAGACGCGATTTTTTTAGATTTGAAAAAACAACAGAGCAATCTAGATGCGTACGTTCTGAAACCCACATTGTCCCAACCAACTCCCCTGCCCCAGACCACACCGACCGCAACGTTATAAATCTCACTCCCTACACGCTGAATAATGAGGAAATCTCGGTCCTACAACTAGGTCTGGGGTTCTGCCCTCTTGACGCACTTAAGGTCACCGAAACAATTAAAGATCTGTATCTTTTCGCACGAAATTTGACATTTAAATTTATCTATGACAAAGATCGAGCCAATTTAGGACTAGAGCGTGAGCTCGCGGAGCGCACTAAAGGCTTCTCCATGGATGAGTTCAGGGCGCTCCGCGACCTGATGCTCCTCTATGACGAAGGCGATACCGGAGACCCTGGGCCCTCACAAGACTCTAGGGCCTCCGACACTACCCCCTCAAGTGGGTGTACAGCAGGGACAACTTCCTTTACCCTCCCTGCATCTAACAGACCTGATGATTCAGTTACCTCTAAACCAGCTTCGTCAATTAAGCCCTTTCGGCTACGATCTCGGAGATTCCCTGATCTCAATACCTGTCCTGAGATTTGGACCTTTCTACGAGCAACTATAAGTGACCTTAAGAAACAAAAATGGCCTGACTTTCCCCCAAACCTAGACCCCAGTCAGATTCGAGCCCTTCGTTCACTGCAACAACGTTCTGATGTTGTTATTAAACAATCAGATAAGGGCGGAAATATCGTTTTGATGACTAACCAGCAATACGAATCTATGTGCCTGGCTATCCTCAATAAAAAACAATGGTACAGACCCATTCCCCCGACCTACATACCTTCCTTTGCACAGGAACTCCGGGCTCTTTGCACTGAGGCCTACTTTGTGGGCCTCATTGACAAAGATACCCTAGAGTTCCTGGTCCCCAAATTTCCCTGCACTCCTACCTTCTATTCCCTACCCAAGACCCATTAAGTGGCACGGATTCCACCAGGAAGACCTATTGTATCCGGGATAGGTTCCCTAACAGATAACGCGAGCAAATTTGTCGATGCCTTCCTAATGCCCCATGTCCGTAGCCTTCCATCTTACATCAAAGATACTACCGACCTCTTGCAACGGCTCGAGGGAATCCAGGTCCCTCCGGACGCCCTGCTCGTGGCAGTTGATATCGAGGCCTTATACTCGAGTATCCCCCACGAGCAGGGCGTACGGATGGCTGGTTCCTTCTTGGCGGAGCAAGATACCACCACCTGGCCCTTGA